>JAQFVV010012897.1:0-290867 GCA_028023455.1 Epiperipatus broadwayi
CTTACCAGTCCTCATTTATTTTAAACAGAAAATATGTGGCATGAATTTAAAATCTAAAAAAATTATTTTGCTTTTAATTTTCAGTATTTGAATCTATTTACAAGACGAATATAATTTTTATTTTAAAATCAAAACAAATATTACGAATGTAATATATTTTGTAAACAGATTCAAGCAAAATAATTTTAAATAACAATTTATTTTAACATAAGTTTTAAAATAAATATATCACAGATAATAATTTACAATTACGACCCTATATAACCTACTTTTTTAAATATTAAAATATAACTTTTATGCGTACATACACATAATTTATAACAGCTTTTACATACTGGGTATAAGTTATACAGTGCTATAAACATAAGCATTGTACTCTGTGGTTTAAAATTGGGTGGGATTTTCAGTATACAAACGCATTGCAGACACACTATGTGATACACTGGGGTTTAAACTAAGGTATGAGAGTAGAAGAGGTAAGAAAAGGTGAAACAAGAATCTGCAAAGCAGAGCCTACTGTTTCAATACGTTATTTTTATTATAAAAATATGGTTGAGATGCAATAAATGGAGAGCTCGTATAAAGGCAAGATATTGAAGACTTCAGAAAGAAAATTTGCTGAAAAAGACGGCATCTATAAATATCAAGTAAATAGAAAATGAATCAGTGTAAACAATATGTGAACCTATTTGTGTTTCGCCATATTTAGAAGGTTTGTATGAACCTCTTAAGGTTCATTTCTGATTCCCCCTTTTTTATTTATCAGCACAGTTTATATAAAAGAAGTAAAAATCAATCTAATGTTAGAAATTGAGTTATATCAAAAATTTCTTTAAAATAATTGATTATTGAAATATTGGGATATATCTTGAAGTAAAATTTGGAATAGAATTGAAAAGATAAAACAACAAAAAATAAAATATCATATATAGGATAAATAGAAAACAGAGATCAACTGTAATCAATATTCTTTTCCCAGCTTTAACATGTCAAATAAGAAGTGAGAAATTGGACCATAGCAACTTATAGTCAGTTAATATGAACAATTTATTTAATCTAGAAAACTTTTATTAAAGAGAATACTTATCTCAGATAAACCATTATGATTTTTATAATTTAATATGTTTAAATGGCAAGTCCTTTATAATATATTTTATCAAAATCAATGCATAGTATGTTTTATCAAAATCATGCATAATTGACAAGAAAAATATATATCACTCATCATTATAAAAAAATATAGCCAGATTATCTATTTAAAATATCTACCAATACTAGCAATTTAAGCTTAAATTCTAAGAAAAAGTTCTTCCTAAATACACTACTCTAATATTTTTTTCCTGTGTCATAGCATCGGCTGGGAAGCGAACCAGCTAACTCAGGACAACTGCTTAATAAGGCAGCTGTACTGACCTCTCGACCACCAAGGCCTGACTACTCTAAAAAAATTTATATTAAATTACTGTTTTATTCAAAGAATATATTCTAAACCATTTAAATAAAATCAGTCAGAAGATATTAAAGGATATAATATAATGGAATAGTGTCCAGTCTCTTAAACTCTTGACAAATCTGATTGTTATTATATCGATTTCTATAAAAAGAAAACTGGAAATTATATAGGACCAAGAAATATTGTTGTTGGTTTATAAATAGATCCAAGTCATTTTACTTAAACACTTCCAAATGCCAGTTTTTCAAACTATATTCATGGCCAATCCAATAAAGTATATAAATCCACTCACTCATTTAAAAACAGCAACAAACAATTGATATAAATTCAAAACTATTTATGTTTGCATCAAAAATTAAAAGATTCTCCAAACTAGTCAAATTACAACTTTTACCAGTAGCTATTTTTTAAATAATAGAGCACATAGTGCAAGGTTTAATAATCAATAGATGTTAAAGGCTATGCATTTAATCTTTATTTAATGCCTACTCATCCAATATCACCAGAACTAGTGGCACTTAAGGAAAGATTAAATGAACAACCTACTTGCATCTATTGATTACTATATCATGCACTTGGTGCACTATAGGGTGGGAAAAAGTTACAACTGTTTTAACATTTCTTGTGTAAGCATAAGTAAATGTGATCATGTGATGTAAAGTTTTACCACTATTAGATTTAATCATTTATAAATAAATTTTTAAAAGTTGTTATTACCAAAATGGAAGCATCAAGTTCATTTATAAATAGAATTCTAAAAAGTTGTTATAAGTATCTTTCAAAAAGTTAGCATTATTTATAAATTGAATTCCTAAAAAGTTGTTATAGGTATCTACCAAAAAGTTAGCATCAAGTTTTTAAAAAATGTGAGTCTTCTATGAATTTAAGCAATATCTCATTATTGGTTCTTTGTATCTGGAAAATTGACAGGCTGATGAACTGTTTTATGATTTAAATATTAAAAGTTGTTAGCCAAGAGGTCAGCACAGCCATCTTGCAAGCAAGCAGTTGGTTGCAGACAGTTGTTGCGGGTTATGGCTCCCAGAGATGCTATGACATATAGAAAAATATATATATTAAAAGTAATAAATATTTTTATTAATCAGACATGACTGAATCGTGCAATCAATGCTTTCCAAGATGTCATGCTGTTGCAATTCACAATATAAACTTTTGGTTATGATATAATTTCAACAGCTTATAAGATTGCAACTAAAATAAATAAAGTTATAATATAATCAACTAATACAACTTGATACTCCATTGCCAATAAAAAATCTAATTTATTAATTAAGAATATTTGTCATAAATCAAAGCCATACATTCTGATGGGAATTCTGAAATGAGGAAGTTGTAGTGCCATAAGCAGAAAATAGCAATGGGTGATAAAAAGCAAATCATTTGATTAGTTGAATCATTATTTATATTTTAAACCAAAACATCACAGGATCACTATCTCTTATACTAGCATATAATTGTTATTAAACAAGGCAAAACTCTCTATACAGTAGTGCCACCCTGGGCCAACCAAGATCTAGGTGCAGTGCTCTCAGACCCAAGGCTCCTCACTGATGAAGGCCACAAGCCAGAAACTAATCTGGGGATATTGGATGAGTAGACAGTAGATAGGAATTTTATGCACAAGCCTTCTGGCATCCATTGATTACTCTGGTTGGCACAGGGTGGCACTGCTGTATGGAGAGTTTTGCCTTATTTATATTTTACCTGACCATTATTTGTAGAGCTATTTTATAATATTATCTTGATTCAATATTTATTCTGCATGCACATATCATCATTAAAAGTTCAAAAATCATGCTGTCATTTTAAAGATGATATAGCTCCAATACAATTAAATCTTGTTTTGAGGAACATGGGAATGATATCATACATTTCTCATTGTCTTTTCCAATCATCAATTTAAGTACAAGTGACATTATGTCAAGATTAACAAGTATTATTATTTCCAGACACGACGCTCTTCCGATCATAAAGAATGGCTTAATATTAGCCTAGTTACTATCTTGATGTTATATATAAATAATTTTGATGCCTATAATGGCTATATATTGTATTAATAAAAATATCATATCTTTTTTTTTTATTAACACTTGTATCTCCAAATAATGTAAGTGAATCTATAATATCATATTAAAATCATATGATATATCATTCTTCATTAACATCTATCTCCAATAGTTCAGTCATTCAGATTCTCATATATAATCTCAAATTATGTCAAAAAAAAAAAAAAGAAATGTCATGCTATCATAAAAAAATTCTATAAATAAAATATCCGAAATAATATATCAAGTCTATATGCCTTATGCATTTTATGCATCAGTAGAGGAGAGAAAGTAAAGTTCATTGAATTTAAATTCAAAAGGACACTTCTGATGTTTGAGCACTTCATTATCTCCTAAGCAGCAAATGATTTGATAACTTTGCCCTGTTTAATTTAGCACAATAATAGGGTACAAAACCTTCCTAAATCAAGTCACCCAAACATGTATGATGCTTCAATGTCCACGTTAATTTAATAAATGTTTTCATTAGCATAAATAGTCCTACACTATACTTTAAAAGTCAATGAATGTTCTGTACAGATTTCATCAAAATGTCTTCAGCCAGTTACATAGTGTATAATATCTTGTGGTACAAACTCTTATTATAATAAATTTGACATTTAATATATTTTACAAAAAAAATACATAATTACTAACATGTATATTAAAAGTCTTGCCATATGAGTAATTATCTTCAAAGATTATTGAATCATATGGAGATGCAATATAAGTACAATAAGTTGGATGTAATCCAAAACACTTAATAAAATTAGTCGTAACTGGCCTTTTATTTTATTATTCAGACTACCTTTTTTTTTTTTTTTGATTGAACATGGTTTGAATTAATAGCGATAAGTTTTGAAAATGTATCAAATCCATTTAAAAAATGAAGTAATTTAATAGCTTTATAGTTCGGAAATTCATAAAAAGTTCGAATGCCGGAAGTGCTCGAACTGGAATCTATTGGAGGACCGTACTTTCTACTCTGACACTATCATGCACTAAAATACGCAGGCTTATCAAATCAATATTAGAACTATAATTTGATATACATTTTTAAATAAACATCTTAAAATAAAAAGAATTAAAAATTTTATGAATATGAATAACTTGTTAGACTCTCTGTATGTATACATATATATGCTAGTAACCACAAACTTATGTCAAAGTCGTAAAATAGTTTTTTTTTGTATTTAAAGTGGGATTATTGATGATGATGTATCACAGGTTTTACTTGCCAACAATTATTTTATATATATTTTTTCAACAAGGTTATTTAAAAATATATTAATATTTAAAAAAAAAAAAAAATTGAGACCGCTATCAAAAATTATAGACATCAAAAAGTTACTTAAATAATAATAATACACTTTTCATAGCCGATTTAAACTGATTTTAATAGTTACCTTCTAAAGTCAGCGAATAAAGATTCAATTGGATAAATGAAAAAGAGTTTTTCCCTGGAGAGTCATGGTGCATTAAAATATTACCTTGTAGAATTTTCAAACAAAGATAATATCAGTGTATTCTTTCATTCAAGAAAGTCAATCTTTTCACATACCAGCCATATGATTGCGAATTAAAAGCCTAATCAATTTTGATCAGGATTGCGAAAAGTAGCCAGTTTTTCAAATTCCTCTTCAGATACTGCGATTACGTTTCCCGTCTGATCTTTTTTAGAACTGATATCAAGATGAATGTTGTTTCTCAGCAGAATATAAACCAGTTAAGAAAAAAGAGTCTTTTCTTTTGTAATTACGTCATGATAAGAAAGGTCTTGAATTTAACACGATCTTGTAGAAAACCAAACTATTGCATTTTGTCTTTTCATTTTATTGAGAATAAGAAAGTTTAGATGTTATCTTTGTCTATACAAAAATTTCTTTCATAAAAGATTATATTTTAAATTAAGTCTTTGGCAGACCACAGACTTCTATAACACATATATAAAGAAAAAGTTTTATTATTTCTTAATATAGTTCTAAATTTTAGATGTTAGAATAAAATTGATGTTAAGAGCACGGTAATGAATGATAAAATTATCAACAATAATGATTGAATGTCATAATTTCTTGGGATAATCTATTTTCTAGTTGATACAACGCTGTCTTTGTCAAAGAACTTAACATATATATATAATTTAATAAAGTGGTACTGATGGATGGTTGTGATAATTTGCAAACATTATATAACTCATTGGAAGCTTCAGTTACTTCCTGTTCAATTATATATATATTAAAACTTAGAATATTATTTAATCAGGTTAAGCTATAAGGTATAATAAAAAAAAAAGCCACAAGAGTAATAATAGCAATTAATGAAAATTGTAAATATAATACAGTAAAATTTAGCAAAATTTAAGAGGAGGAGAACTCTCAACTCACTCTCACAACTTACAGGGATGTTCTTAATATTAGAAGCATATATCATAAAACGATTAAGTTATAATAAATTCTCTTCTTTCTAACACCTCTTTCCACTTCAGCCCTTCTAATAACATCATTAGCATCTCATTGCCATGATCAGATTCACATTTATCTCTTTTGATAAATAACAATATGCATCTTATATTTGTGCCACATTATCTCTTAAAATCAATTTGCTTTTGCAAAACAATTTCTTTAATAGACATTTCTGTAAATTAAAATCTCAAAATTCTGTAATTAAAATTTTATAATACTAAAAATTTACTTTTTTCTTTTCATTTAAAGATTATTGGGCAATGAATGGAATCCTAATAATAATATGGGGAGACATACTCTTATCCATATGATGATGATGATGATGATGATGATGATGATAATAATAATAATAATAATAATAATAATAATAATAATAAATTTTTAAAAAAATATTTTATTTAAAATAAATACATGGAAAAAATTTAATTTGGTATAAAAGAATATACCAGAATACCATTCAGATATAAAGAGTGGATAAGAGATTTATGACCACTCAAGATTCCAATTAACAATTCATTTTAAATCCATCTTTATGGATATGAGATAAATAATTTCACTATTTACATTTATGATGTATAACCAAAACAATAATCTTCTGAATAAAATAAAATAATTTATTATAAAAGCAGTTTTCTTATAAGAAATACAACTGGTTAAAGCAGGGGTGGGCAATTGTTTTGGCTCAGGGGCCACAGAGGTTGGCAGAGGGCTGCATTGGAGGTCACTTTGTGGAAGTGAAGGTTAGCAGAGGGCAACACCTTTTTTTCATGACATAATAAACACACTGCTTTATTCCCTGTATTACCAAAGAAATATTTGTTTGTCCATTCTTTATTAAATGCATGACATTCATCACCGATTTTACATTTTTTTGAGGGTTCATAGTTTTATTAAAGTAGAAAATGTATATATTTGCTAATGCAAAGACAAAATTGAAATTAACCAAATCAACTGGAAAAGCACTGCACATTGTATCTACACTATGCAAGTGTATTGACATGGCCATCCTAGTGGAAAATACGAGAAGAATCTTTGTCGCACATGAGAAGGAAATCTCAGTTCAAGGCGGATATTTCTGATTGTCTTGGTGGGCCACATAAAAACTCTTAGCAGGTTGCATGTGGGCCTCAGGCCACTATTTTCCAACCCCTGTATTAAAGTGATCTTTTGCTAATTAAGAAAATGAATAATTTATTTCTTAGATGTTTTTTTAACATCTACAAACCAATTTGAACAAAATAACTATTATATTGAATTTCATATGTTCATGTATTCCTAATGTTCAATATAAAAAATAACTCCATAATAGATTTTATAATATTAAGATTTCTGGACAGTATGTGTAGATGATAGAAAGACCATGAAATCAAAATTAACAATAAAAACATTTATTTTAACAATAAAGACATTGAACAGATAACAACTTTGGAAATCTACATTATCATAAAATGAATTATTTAAATATCCCATTGTAAAATTCAATGCAGAGGAAAATTATAATTTTTTTTAAAGTTTACAGATAAAATAAAATAAATTTACAGATTAAATAATATAATAATATTAAATCGTGCTTTCACACTTCCAACGCAAAGCTATAACAACAAATTGAAAACTAAATTAAATGGCTGAGTGCTTTCAAGAAGATGTACTTCTCATATTCATAGCCAGTTATGATCCTTTCTTTGGAATCATGAAAATAAATCTGATATGCAAATTATATGCAAATGAGTACTAAGACCATCTTTTAGATATCGCAAAACATGCATCCTTATGATTAATGGCGAAAAAAGTCCTCTGCTATAAAGTGTGCTTCTTTTACCTTTCACCTAATATCATGCCTCTCAGTACAAACTAATTTTGCAGATGTGGGTTCGAACATGTATCCTGACAATTTTTGATGTTGAGCAAAAATTAAAGTGCATTCTGGATTCATATGTGCCTTATTGTATCTATACTTGTGTTGTGATATCCTAGTAGATATGGTGGCTCTTGTTTCACCATAGTATGATGCTTTGCATCCATTATGAGGGCATGCCACTCTGTACACAGCCTGTGGGGTCTGATCAGAAGCTATAGTGTTCTTAGTGTTGTTAATAAGCCTATTAGTTGAGATAGGTGTATGAAAACTTAAACAAAATTCCTTAGAAAAAGTCTTATAAAATGTTTTATGTAAAGAGTGCATGTAGGGCAACAATATCCAAGGTCTGTTGTCTTCATCTCTGTGTTTTCCAATATTACTTACAAAATGTCTAATTTTGCTATATACTATATTGCACCTGTATCCTGATTTGATTAAGTTGTTAGAATAATTAATTAATTTAGACCTTCTATCTGCCTCAAACTTGCACAAATAGTAATTTCTGAAGAGAAATGATATCAATGCAGCAAACTTGTGAGTCACGCCCCTGAGGTTGATGCTGGACTTTGGAGGCATGCATTATTTTGAGACTGCTAAGAAGATAAATCATTGGCTGATAGATGACTTAGGATTTGGAGAGTTTACTATTAAATCTTCTTTCGAGTTTGTAGAGTGAATCAAGAATGCGCCAATAAGGCCCGAGTTTAAAATTGCTGCATTAGATATTTCAGAGTTATATGGATCCATTAATAGAAAGAAGTCTATCAATATTATACAACAAGAACTCATAAATAAAAATGTAGCTCAGGCTCACATTAGATTCATAACAGAATTTCTGAGATGGTTAGATGTAAATATTATGGCAACATTTGAAGCCAAGTGGTACAACATGAAAGATGGGTGGCCTATGGGATTGCCCATGAGTGGCATCATGGCTAGCATCTATTTGAATTTTTACGAAAAACAAGTATTATCTGAATACAACATAGTAGATAATAATATAATATATACGAGGTATGTGGATGACTTATTTAGTGCTGCTCCAGTAAATATTGTTGAGCACATCAAAAATCGGATACAAGCAAACACATATTTAAATTTAAGTATTACATGGGAAGATATGGGGCAAGAGTTAAAATATTTAGATATCAAAGTACACAGAGAAGGAAGTATGCTTAATTATGCAATGGTCATGAAGCCACCAGAAGTTCGTGGACAGATTCACTCTGAATCATACACATCTATGACTCACATGTTTGCCGGATTGACATCATTTCTCTTCAGAAATTACTATTTGTGCAAGTTTGAGGCAGACAGAAGGTCTAACTTAATTAATTATTCTAACAACTTAATCAAATCAGGATACAAGTGCAATATAGTATATAGCAAAATTAGACATTTTGTAAGTAATATTGGAAAACACAGAGATGAAGACAACAGGCCTTGGATATTGTTGCCCTACGTGCACTCTTTACATAAAACATTTTAAGACTTTTTCTAAGGAATTTTGTTTAAGTTTTCATACACCTATCTCAACTAATAGGCTTATTAACAACACTAAGAACACTATAGTTTCTGATCAGACCCCACAGGCTGTGTACAGAGTGGCATGCCCTCATAATGGATGCAAAGCATCACATTATGGTGAAACGAGAGCCACCATAGCTACTAGGATATCACAACACAAGTATAGATACAATAAGGCACATATGAATCCAGAATGCACTTCAATTTTTACTCAACATCAAAAATTGTCAGGACATGTGTTCGAACCCACATCTGCAAAATTAGTTTGTACTGAGAGGCATGATATTAGGCGAAAGGTAAAAGAGGCATACTTTATAGCAGATGACTTTTTCACCATTAATTGTAAGGATGCATGTTTTGCGATATCTAAAAGATGGTCTTAGTGACTCATTTGCATATAATTTGCATATCAGATTTATTTATATGATTCCAAAGAAAGGATCATAACTGGCTATGAATATGAAAAGAACATCTTCTTGAAAGTGCTCAGCCATTTAATTTAGTTTTCAATTTGTTGTTATAGCTTTGCATTGGAAGTGTGAAAGCACGATTTAATATTATTATATTGAAGACAAACATAAAGTATAAATATATAGGTTATTGATTAAATAATAATAAAAATTATTACCCTTGTCTGAAAACTTTCTCAATATTAACATTCTAACAAGAAGTTCTCCATTCTTGCAATACAATCATACAATTCTGTTGTCCCAAAAATAAACATATTTAAATTTTAAATAGGACTTATCAATCCAGCAATAGAACAAATGGTAATCATCTGAAATCTGGGCATAGCCACTTGGGGTGTTATTTATGTGTCAAAACACATAAAAATGCTGTTTCTGTGGCCGGCCTTACGGCTAATACAACATTTAATATTGTATTAACCCATTTGGCAGGCCACTTTACATGAACATTGCACAAAAATATTATGGCCTGTTTTGTGCTTCGAAACTATTTACGCATATTTGTTCTATTCATAGCTAATTACCATATCGCTTGAGGGTGTTTGAATTTCAAGCCAGTACAACTTTTCAAATCTCCGTAATAAAGTAATATTATTTATATTTAAATAATGTTGGTAATTACTAATAATTGTCATATGGTCCTCACCCTTCCCTAAAAAAATGTTAATATGTAAAAAATTGGCAAAGTGTATGTTCAAACATGCTTCGACAAAGCTCATGTGCTAAGTCATGTTACAGCATGGAAAATATACAAGACCAATAAAAGGTCAGAGAAGAATGTACAATTTTTAAACTTTTCAGAATTGCTGAGTACAGAAAGTATATGAGATTATGTCCTTTTTTCAGGCACATAATGTACACTTTTTATTACAGCAATAAAATAATAAATAAGTTCAAAAAATTCAAAGTTTGTGTCCTTTTTTTTATTATTTCATTAGAAATTGACAAGTATTTGGATTACATTTTTTGCAGTGGGGTTAAAATAAATGACTATTTTCATTGACTTTTTGTTAATAATAACAATGTATGTAATCGCCCCAAAAATGTAGAAGGCCAAAAAAAAGGTAATTCAAATGAAATATAAATAAACGTAAAAAGTGAGAAAAATTGTTGGAAAAAAAAGAAATTATTGACTTTTTGTTACAATTATTTTTCCGAGTGTGGAGGTGGGTGTTTTAAAATAAATTTTTAGCCCCAAAAACAGACAAAAGTTTAATTTTTATCGTAGAAAAATAAAAGAAGAAAAACAATTTGGTCAACCCCCCCCCCCAAAAAAAAAGGTTGAATAAATTCAAAATAATACCCAAATAATTGCATTATATTTTTTCATCAGGGTTAAAACAAGTGGGGTTCAAATAAATGAGTATTTTTGTTTACTTTTTGTTAATAATAACAGTACAAAAGCCCCCCAAAAGCTGTTTATTGTAGAAGCCAAAAAAAAAGGCTAATTCCAATAAAATATAAATAAAAAGTTGTTTAAAAAAAGTAAAATTATTGACTTTATGTTACAATTATTGATCCGAGGGTGGGTGTGAGGATTTCAAAACAATTTTTGAACCCCCAACAACACAAAAGTTACTTTTGATTTAATAATAATAAGAAAAACAATTTACTCAACCAAAAAAAAAAGGTAGAACAAAGTCAAAACAAGTCCCAAATAATTATACCATTATATTGTTTTGGTGGGGTTAAAACAAGTTTTTTCATCATGAAACAGTCCAAAGTTTTAAAATTCAGAAAAAATAAACACAAAATTAAATTATCAAAATTTGTTAAATAAAGAAAAATGTCAGGTTAAAAAAAAACAATGAATATAAAAATTTGTTAATAAAAAAGGAAATCATGTTATAAATGAAATAAAAAATTTGTTTAATCAAAAAAAAAAAAAAAAACATGTTCTATAAAAAAAAGTTATGGTGGCCTGGTAACATTATATTTGATTGATTCTGGTAGAGCATCAATGCCCCAAGCGGCCATGCCCATATTTCAGATGATTACCAAACAAATACTGAAGGAAATGGATGTCACTCATTGAGGCCCAAAATTTACAATTTTAATTTCTAAAATAAATGTTTATCAGTTGTATATTCTATAATAAGGGCAAAGCACATAAACCTACACATCAAAAACAATTTACATTCAAAATATTAATGCTTGCAAAGGAAATAAAGATGTATTTATCAGAACTAACTACAATGTCAATTGCCAAAAATAAAATGAAATCATATGGTACTCCAAATATGGCTTTATACAAAAAGTATATGGTACAATACATATGCAATTTAAAGATAAATGAAGAAATGTAAAACAAATGACATGAACTCAAAAGGTATCTACATTTGAGGGTAATAAATATGTTAGGACATAGTCTCTAATCATAAGAACAATGAAAATAAACCAATAGAAATATAATATGAACAATTATAATTGCCTTGAATAAAGTATTTCATGCTTAATATGAGATACAAAAGACATAACTCATGGATTATAATATTAACCTTTTGCATGATCATTGCGACTAAAAATGAGATGGCTTCAAGTCACTTGAATTCCATCATTTTTAATGCTACTATTAAGATTTTGCATTATTTTTAAAGGTTAAAAAAAGTTCCGTAAGATGCTGCTCTCTTTTGAATTATTTTACAAGTAAAAAAATCAATAAAACTGACATTGAAGGTCTAACAAAGGAAGAGAGCAGTCCATCCTTGATGCTGATTGGCTGTTAACCATCAAGAACCGCTTGTCAAAAACTAAATCACTACGATTTCTTTTCTTTCATTTCGAAAGTAATAAACGAATGTTTTAAACCATTTTAAAATTATTGTTTGACAAATTATAAATTATTTTGATAAAATATGCTAAAAATAAAATTATTTTAGAAAAATAGTTAAGACTTTAGCAAAAATTATTTACTTTTTCGCAATGTAAAATTGGGGAAAAAATCACTGATGTCAGCAAAACTTTTTAGTTCATGAGTAACGTTCATTTTAGATTTGCCACTATTGAATATTTTTATAATTATAAATAAAAATTTATTTTTAAAAAAACTTTTGTTCACTTTCATAACCTGACAAATTATTAATATATTTTTTACAAATGAAAAGATGAATATATTTTGATGGTTGAGTTTGTGAATTGACCAATTAAAAGTTTAGATTTTTACCTCACTCGGCCAAGAAAATAATCAGTGCTCTGAAGGTTAAAAGAGAGAAATAGCTACAATCTCTTTACAAACATATTTAACAAAAGAGAGACAAATCTAAATCTCTTGAACAAATACAAAATAATGGCAAGATATAAATAATTGACTGAGGTGTAAATCTAATAATGTAAAAAATTATTTGCCAAATCTGGCTTAAATAAAAGTATGACCTAAACTAAGCAATAAGAATATATACCATCTTCAATTTATTCAGCATTAACATATACATTCAAATAAATAAATAATGCATGATAAGAGATAAATAACACTTGAAAATATGGTGTTATGAAAAGGTAAATATTCTGAGAATTTCCAGATAATTCAATTCACAAATAAATCATAAAATTATATTAGACAAAATGCATAAAATAAATAAAATAAAAATATATGCTAAATTACAGTAGTATAATATTGAAACTTAAAATTACTCGCAGTTACCAAAATAAATAAAAATCCTTCATCCTGGATGTTCTACCATTCTACAGGATACAGTTTTTATAACTACCATTCTGAAAATGCTAAAAATTTCTCACTCTTATTAAAACACAGCAAATTTAAATTATTTGTACAGAATTCAAGTATTATCAATAAGTAATCGATTTCCTAATGAACATGAGTACAAAATACATTAATGGCCATTCATATTTTGCAAATAATATTTTTTAAAAAAGCACAGATAATAACAATGCATCTATAACATTTTATATCAATACTTATTATTTATTTTTGAAACATGTTCAAAATAAAATATGAGGAGCTTTTATTCCTTTGACAAAATAAAATTTCATTGTAGAGAAAATTTTGAACGCAATAATAATGATTACAATGAGGTATAGTAAAGCAGGTTTGTAATTAAATAGATAAGCATATGAATAAAAAAGCATAATTCAAGAGTATTTATATTTCAGTTATACAAGATGATTGTTCCAGTTATTTAATACAAATTTTTTTTTTAGAGTAATAGTGATAATTTCACACAAATATTCCATTAATATTTTAGGCTATTATTTTTAAAAGTACATAGTCATGTCATAAATTTTCAGAACAATAGCTTAGGTCAATAATCTTATTTCGTTGATATAGAAAATATCTTTCCTAACTCTAGTCTGGAATAGATATAAGGTGAAGTTTTGCAAGCAAGTAATTTCAAAATTCAGGTAAGAAATCTAAAAATTCCATTATCATTAACAAGTTCTATTATCTGGAATTTAATAGTCAATTCATGCTAAAGATGAACTAATCCAAAGAAATCCATTGTTTTAGAGAGTTGAATTTTTTTAAAATAAAAGCATTTTTTAAAGTATATGTTGTTGAAGAATATTTAAACATTTTAGAGTTTTTTTTAACAATCTTATTCTAAGCATATAATATTTTGCGCAAAAACATTTTTATACAATTAAGAACTGCTATAAAATTTTAAAATATATAATGTTTTTAGCAACTTTAATATTCCAGTATATAAAACATTAAACCCACAGTACTATCCACTATTAGTGAGAAAATAAGAATCAATAAAAGTTCTTATGTAATAATAACAAATCACAGAGAATTCCCTTAAAGTATATAATTTATATAGAAATAACTTGACAATTATTGTTAAATATTTAGTTAAAATTTCCTTTATGCTTTTTTGCTATATAGACCTTATGCTTCCTTTAGTAATGTCAGCTTAGAATTTTTGGACCTGGAAAAAATTAGTTAGCAGTCCATGTTTAACTTTAAGCAAATAATTTTTTATAAACAATTAACTAAATAAAAATTAATTATTAATCAAGCAAATTTTCCCAATAAAATTACCCAAGATGAGTAGAAAGTATTAAGTCATCCTCAATTCATACTACTGATCATGTGACTGATTTTGTTGGATAAAACTAACACTTAGATTAACCCCTTCCTTGACCTTAGTTTATTAAAGTTTAAAGATTAACTGATATAATTGGAGACACAGTTAAAAATAAACTCATTTACATAATTGTCTGGACTTTAATTAAAATGTTACTTTTAAAACAATTATTTATAAAACTAAAAAATTATTACAATAAAAATAAAATAGAATGTTGAATAATAAATTACATTATTTTAAGTAGAACATTAATTCACATTATTCTTTTAAACAATTTTATACAATATTTAATAAATATGAAGCTCCCCAGAATATTTTTAATAAGACTTTTTAAAATAAATATTTAATGACTTTTAATATTACAATCAGGAAGTTAAAATAAAATTTATAATCAAGAATACTCACACAAGATTCATGACTGCTTTTTTTATTTGAAACTAATAGCTTTTACTAATAAATTCTTTATTTTATTTAATTAACTAGCTTAAAACATACTTAACCAAACCAATCTTTATTACAATTGGCATTAAGAAAAATATACTTTTTATTAGCAAACAACATAAATATAATGCATTCTTGTGAGTAAGTAATTTAATTTTTAATGATGAGCATTAAATATTCAAACTTAGCTTTAATGTTTAACTCTAACATTGATTTTTACATACTAATATCAATATTAAAATATATGACCGAACAAAATAATTTATAAATAAAATACATTTTTATTATTAATGAAGAAATACAAATGTTATTTGTTCTGATATTCATTTTTATATTGAAAAATAAGATTATCTATTCTAGCATTCAAAGTTTTGCTAAAAAGAGAATTAAAAAATGCTAAATCTGAGAAATAATAAGGTCCTCTAGATCAGGGAGATTCCAAGACACTTTTGAATATTTTTTTGGGCCTTGTTAAATTGCAGAACAATATATATTCCTTAACTTAACTTTGGAAATATTTCAAAATACATATGAAAGAAATAAGCATATAAATAATTATTAAAAATATTAAAACTATACATTAAAATATAAGAACAAGCATATAAATTATCAATACTATATGTATCATTCACTATATATATATATAAATGTAGTGTATAAATGTCTTAAAAAAGTTACAAACTTCATGTAACTATTCCAATATATTATTGGTTGTATAAATTCATAAGTGATACATATCTCCTACTAGAAGTGGGATTTCATTTAAAAACTTTTAATTAATAAATTCAAGTCTGCTCTAGACTACTTTAATCAAATTATCAAAACAAATGCACATTTCAGTCTTTAGCTCTAGTAGTTACCAATAAATTTTTAAGATTTTCTACTCCACTTTGTAATATTTGACATTAATAAAATATTTAATAAATCTGATATTATTACTGGATATAAATTTCAATACATGATTTAATTTTTCCTTGTTCAATATATTTTAATCTATATTATATCCTAATTAATAATGGTACTTTAACCCAACATGCTATATTGCCACCAGGTGACACTGCAGTACCATCAACAACTGGTCAGAAACCTGCAAGTGATAAAAAATTTTTTCAAAATGTGCCTGAAAATCGACAACTAAAAAAGCCCGAAGCAACACATCAAAATGCTGAAAATCGGCAAGTAAAAAATAAATTTATATCAAAAAGTGCATGAAAATCGACAACTAAAAAAGCCCGAGGATACACATATCAAAATGCTGAAAATCGGCAAGGAAAAAATAAATTTATATCAAAAAGTGCCTGAAAATCCTCAACTAAAAAAGCCCAAGGCTACACATATCAAAAGGCTATAAATTGGCAAGTAAAAAATAAATTTATATCAAAAAGTGCATAAAAATTGTCAACTAAAAAAGCCCAAGGCTACACATATCAAAATGTTATAAATCGGCAAGTAAAAAATAAATTTATATCAAAAAGTGCATGAAAATTGACAAGTAAAAAATAAATAAAAGCCTGATGCTGTATATATTCAATAAATATTGTGAAAGTTCAAATTTTAAAAAAAAACTGCTCAAAATGCTACAAAATTTAAAATTAAAAAAAATATATATATAGCTGAAAAATTAAAAAAAAAAAAAAAAATAGCTGAAAATATGTTAAACCCCCCCTCCCACAAGCAATAATTATCCACTTAAATTGACAAGTAAAAATGCCTGATGCTGTATATATTCAAGAAATATTGCGAAAGTCCAAATTTTTAAAAAAAAAACAATCAAAATGCTATAAAATTTAAAATTAATATATATATAGCTGAAAATGAAAAACAATATACAAGAAACCATTAACAATGGTGGAAGGCAGGAAATGCAAAAACAGAATTTCATCAAATTATTTATTAAGCTTCCAAATTGCATTTATCTGCAATGCATTCAAAAGCAATTATTTGGTCTCTGCTTTAAAATTATGGCATTATCATTCAAATTTGTCAAGCAATACATAAAAAATAATTATCAACGTAAAATATACCCCTACCACACAAAATAACTAAAATTCACAATTTACGTCTTAGGTGTAATACTTAAAAAATAAACGATTATAAACATTATTAAATCATTTAAATTCATCAATATTTAAAAAAAAAAATGCAATATACAAAAAATAATTACCAATGTCTTTCCAGAAATTTCAATGATTGCACTTTTTTCGGTTCAAGAAAAGCTATGACTTCGCATTTTGAAGATACAAAGCTGATGTGTAATAGAAAAATTATTTGCAGCATAACATTTTGAAGATACAAAGCTTTTGTGAAATAGAAAGATTATTTGCAGCATAAAAATCCATTAGCTATCAAATAATAAAATGAATTAAATATCCTTTATCTTTTACAACTTTTTTTTTAAATTTTGCTTTCTAAGGTTAAACTTATTAACATTCCCAAATGAATGAAAAATGGCGGTGCTCACTGTAAATCAAATTTATTTTTAAAATTACCATTTAACATACTCGTAAAACTTAGAAACTGATAAATAATAGACAAAAAATAATTGCCAATGGCTTTCCAGAAATTTCAAAGATTGCACTGTTTTTGTTTCAAGAAATTATTTTTCAAGCTGGTCCAGAAAAGCTATGACATCACATTTTGAAGATACAAAGATGATGTGTAATAGAAAAATTCTTTGCAGCATAACATTTTGAAGATACAAAGCTTTCGTGAAATAGAAAGATTATATGCTGCTTCATATTCTGTTTTAGGAAGATCCCAAATTTTGATCATTTTGAATAGTAAATACCATAAAAAATTATGAAAAAGATGCTACTTCAATTTCAGTGGCTAATATTTCAGCGCAGGGTTTTTGAAGTGTTTGCCAAAAGTTTGTGCATGTTTACCATTGTATTCATCTGTGTAAGAAAATAATCCACATTAACTCAGTCAAAAAATAAAAATAATCCCAACAACTTATATTTCTAGCAATACAAAAAAATTAACATGTAATAAAACTAAGCAGGTATTTCAAAAGACTAATTCATTTACATTTTGGATTAAATTTGTCAGCTTTGGAAATTATATGTTTCTGTACAATGTCTATTACGTCATATTTCATTTATGAGTAGAAACTGTGATCCAATATATTACGGTGCCATTATATTTCTTTTTTTAAATTTTTAATTGCCATATGTGTATAGATTTAATTCAGTATTTTCCTAAGAATCTCATATAATATGCATATATGATGAAATGTTTAGGCAACTATTTATCAGATTTTACTTTTATGAGTACGTTAAATGGTAATTTTAAAAATAGATTTGATTTACAGTGAGCACCGCCATTTTTCATTCATATGGGAATGTTAATAAGTTTAACCTTAGAAAGCAAAATTTAAAAAAAAAGTTGTAAAAGATAATGGATATTTAATTCATTTTATTATTTGATAGTTAATGGATTTTTATGCTGCAAATAATCTTTCTATTTCACGAAAGCTTTGTATCTTCAAAATGTTATGCTGCAAATAATTTTTTCTATTACACGTCAGCTTTGTATCTTCAAAATGTGTTGTCATAGCTTTTCTTGAACCGAAAAAAGTGCAATCATTGAAATTTTAGGAAAGACATTAGAAATTATTTTTTGTATATTGCTTTTTTTTATTAAATATTGATGAATTTAAATGATTTGATAATGTTTATAATCGTTTATTTTTTAAGTATTACACCTAAGACGTAAATTGTGAATTTTAGTTATTTTGTGTGGTAGCAGTATATTTTACATTGATAATTATTTTTTATGTATTGCTTGACGAATTTAAATGACAGAGACCAAATAATTACTTTTGAATGCATTGCAGATAAATGCAAATTGGAAGCTTAATAAATAATTTGATGAAATTCTGTTTTTGCATTTCCCGCCTTCCACCATTGTTAATGATTTCTTGTATATTGCATTTCCCACCTTCTACCATTGTTAATGGTTTCTTGTATATTGCTTTTCATTTTCAGCTATATATATTTTTTTAATTTTTAATTTTAAAGCATTTTGATTGTTTTTTTTTTTAAATTTGGACTTTCACAATATTTCTTGAATATATACAGCGTCAGACATTTATTTATTTTTTACTTGTCAATTTTCATGCACTTTTTGATATAAATTTAGTTTTTACTTGCTGATTTATAGAATTTTGATATGTGTAGCCTTGGGCTTTTTTAGTTGATGATTTTCAGGCACTTTTTGCTATAAATTTATTTTTTACTTGCCGATTTTCAGTATTTTGATATGTGTAGCCTCGGGCTTTTTTAGTTGTCGATTTTCATGCACTTTTTGATATAAATTTATTTTTTACTTGCCGATTTATAGCATTTTAATATGTGTAGCCTTGGGCTTTTTTAGTTGATGATTATGAGGCACTTTTGATATAAATTTATTTTTTACTTGCCGATTTTCAGCATTTTGATATATGTAGCCTCGGGCTTTTTTAGTTGTCGATTTTCAGTCACTTTTTGAAAAAAAAAATATCACTTGCTGGTTTCTGACCAGTTGTTGATGGTACACAGCATCACCTGGTGGCAACATAGCACATCGGGTTAAAGTACCTTAATAATAATAAACCAGGCAATTTGCTTTAACAATGAGTGATTTCTAAGAACTAAACTAATGATTCTAGTGACATAACTTAAATTGAACAATTATTTTGTGAAGTTTAGCCCCCCATGACTCACTCTCATCTTAGTTTTTAAAATTAAAATGATTAAAATCAAATTATTTTGTTGAGTAAATTCAAATTATTAAATCTACCATATACATAAAAAATGTTATTTCAAATAAAAGAGTGTTAATCAAAAAAAAATAATGAAATAAAATAATAACATAAGTTTTTTGGGTAGAAAAGAAAGTCAGTCCATTTTAAAATGTAAATCCATTTCAGAAGATGCATAAATTCAGAATGGCACTGATATAATAACTTATGATTATTTAAGAACCATAATTCTGTGTTTAGGTTTCCACAGCTATTTGTAATTACAGGTTAAATATTCTTTTTATTTACATGTATTTTCTTGTAGAGCTCTATGTTATATAAAGTTCAAGGTTTTAGTTTTATGGTGCAGTTCCAGGTTGCTGTTTTTTGTCATGTTATTTTTGTCACAATTGGGTTTTCCATAAATTTGAAGGGTTGATTTTTGTCAAAATTGGTTTCCATCAATAGTAGTTGGCTTCTTGTTGATCTACTCATTCGTTAGATGCCCCTAAAATTGTTCCACATACCCAAGAAGAACTTCCAAAGGGCAAACTAGAAATTCATATGCAAGTTTCTCAGTGCACTTAAGGAAGTTTATAATCATCACATACTAAATTAAGAGCTTCTCTGGCACATAGATACAACATGGAAGACCAGAATGAAGAGAAAGATTAAGACAAGTTTGATTTGGTTACTAGTCTATTTATAATATAATGATTTGTTAGTAAAATCATCCACAGAAAACTTAGTTTTTTTAAATAAATATGGCAGTAATAAAGCTGAATATTAAAAAAAATTACCTTTTCTACAGCTGTTTTCATTAATAGTTGTGTATTATATGAGCTCAGAAAAGAATGAAATTATTTATAGTTGAATTAGACTATATTAATTTTTTGCCCTAATGAAATGTTGATATCATAATTAATAAGAAAAATTTTTGTAACAGTTTTCTATATCTGGATTTCAAAAAAATATTTATAACAAAAGAACTAATGCATATAGCAAAAAATAATTAAAGGTTATATCCAGTAGATTATGATTATAATCTTGAAATTAATTTGTTTTTGATATTATAAGTACGATACTAATTTATTTCTGATTTTTCTAAGTTTTAATTACATTATGATAAACCTTAATTATATTGAATACATTCTGCCTAGTACTTAAATTTGAGTTTAAATATAAATTAAAATTCTTTAAGATAAATCTTCATTTTTTTTATTTCTAAAAGAGGATTAAACTTTTTTTATTATAAAAACACTTTTTCTTTTTTCTTTAAAAAAAACTACTTGATGAAGAAAACCATAATTTCTCTATAGTTAAATTATATGTTTGTCTCTATATCTATATATTTGTAGTATTTTAACTCGTATAAAATCTTATAACATTTAGCTAGCTATGCTATCTTTTAATTTTAGTATAAAATATTTTACTAGCCTCCTCACACTTTTTAATTATGTCATAAATATGAAATAGATATTTCTATCAATTTCAGTATATATACTGTAATTATAAGAAATCTTGTGCAGCTCAGATTAGTTATATTACAATATTATAGAGATAAAAACATTTTAATAAAAACTCATGTGAACTGACTAATAAATATACAAATTGCCATTTGTATATGGGTATGTATGTGTCATGTGAGTAAACTGACAAAAAAATAAAAGAGAAATTAATTTATGCATATTATTAAATATCTTATAAAATTGCTTTGTAATATGTGAGAACCCAAATGATAAATATACTGTAAAGAAAGAAAGAAAAATGCTTCTGATAAGTGAAAAAAGTTTGAATTGCATAGTTTATAAAAATTATCATTTTAACCCTTTTTAGTTTTTCTATTTTGAATTATGTTTTAAATATAATCACTCACATTTCTATAGTAAAATATGGCAAAACTAAATTTAGTATTAAAATGTTGGAATTAATAATATTTTAGAAGTTATAATTAAAAATTTTAATGTCAACAACATTTTTTTCTTTCTTCCTATATTAACAAATGTACATAAAAAAAGAAGAGAAAAGAAAAAAAAAATTCATTTGTTTATGTATCAAATTATAATATCAGTTGTAAATTTATTTGACAGTATGTTTGGAATAAAATAAAAAAACTTTTTTCAAAAAATATGTTGTAATGATGCAAAGACTATATTTTCTCTAACTGGTGAATGTATATTGTTTGAAAACATGTTGTTTGAACAATATCAAATAGATATAAATATGTCTAAAAGCAACAACCAGACATTCCAGGCCTCCAGCATTTCATTCCATATTGTTTTGAATTCCAGTCCAGTCTAGTTTTGAAGCAGTGCTGCAGTGATCCAATGCTAAGGAGAGTAATAATTGATTGAAAGTATTTTCCACAGTAACATGGATAGCTGTATCTTGCTGGCTGCTTTACACTATTTTTCAATACTCCAGTTGTAATAACCAGTATGATGATTTTAGCTATCAGAAAAAAAATGTGTGGTTAGGCAAAAAAAAAAAAAAAAGAAAACCATGCCACTCAGAAATGCCCTGAAAATGCAACTGGATACAGAAATTAATGCTGAAATTAGAAAAACCAGCCATACAATGCCTCCATAATGCTGTAAGGAAACAAATAAATAGTGGTGTATATATTATCTAAGACTTACTGATATTATACTTTATATAACATCACCAATGCTGCTGTATTTATTCTCTCTTTTTACCAAAGCCCAAAGAGAAGACTAACTTCAGAGAAATTAATGAAGACAACTGGAAATATATTAAAAAGAACAGTATCTGCAAAAATATGGTTTGTGACTATTTCAATATTTAACATGGTAAGATTTTATCATTATAAATATTTAAAGATCAGCCTGTCAAGCTATTGTGCATGCGCTTTTTATGAGTGTTAATAATAAATGAATACTTTGACTCCCAACACAAGATATAGTATTTAGGAAAGAATAAAATGAATCCACTTATTCTATCCAACCCAAATACTTATATATGGGCAAATCTTAAGTATTGGAAGTGAAAGCGTGAGGATAGACTACTCACTTTAAATTACTGTTTACGATGTCTGAATGAATGACGTCGACAAAATTATCTAGAATTTACTAAACATGAGTGGTCTATCCTCATGCTTTCACTTCCAATACTTAAGATTTGCTCATCTATAAGCATTTGGGTTGGATAGAATAAGTGGATTCATTTTATTCTTTCCTAAATACTATATCTTGTGTTGGGAGTCAAAGTATTCATTTATTATTAACACTCATAAAAAGCACCTGCACAATAGCTTGACAGGCTGATCTTTAATGTATTACAATTTATAAACATGTGCTATATAAAATAAATGCTTATTTACATATGTTTAAGTTTCATTTGAGAATGACATTTAGTAAATTCTAGATAATTTCATCGACATCATTCATTCAGACATCGTAAACAGTAATTTAAAGTGAGTGGTCTATCCTCATGCTTTCACTTCCAATACTTAAGATTTGCCCATATATAAGCATTTGGGTTGGAAAGAATAGGTGGATTCATTTTATTCTTTCCTAAATACTATATCTTGTGTTGGAAGTCAAAGTATTCATTTATTATTAACACTCATAAAAAGCACATGCACAATAGCTTGACAGGCTGATCTTTAATGTATTAAAATTTATAAACATGCACTATATAAAATAAATGCTTATTTACATTATAAATATTATAATGCCTTAAACTTAAATTTAATATATCTTTTACTACTAGGGTATTTAATATTTTGTAAATGTATTATTAGTTGTGAGTATATATGCAACAGTTTTTTTTACTCATTATTAATATATTGTTATTTTTTTATTAACCCATTTAGTTTGTGTTTGTAACTCAATCCAAAACATAATGCTTTTAACACACATATGCTAGTTAATATCCACAACCCTGAGAAATCATGCAATCCTTTGGGGTACATGTAGGAGTGGCAATAATAATTCGTAATGGATGATGATTGTTCTTTTAAAAGTTTTCCAAAAGTAAACTTTCTTTTTAGAATGTTAATCATCATCATCATCACATTGGTTAATATTATTGTATACGTGAATTTAAACTGTTTTTTTTTTTGTTCTTTGTATTTTATTAACCATTCAACTTTCATATTTATTTGAATCAAAATTTATGCTATATATGTGTATATATTATATATTCAGATTCAAACCCATCTAATGTGGCACATTTACAGTTACAATATATATATATGATAAACAAAACACTTGCTTTTAGCTTGCATTTTATGATCATTAGATGGAGCTATATCAATAGCTCCTAACAAGCTTTTGTTTAGTTTCTAGTCTCCCTACCCTTCACTGAAGTGAACCAACTAGTTCGAAACCAGCTGGTCTGGAGGTTGAGACAAGGAAAGAGATATAGAATGTTTAAATGGAAATACTTAGTATGTGGTCATTAAAACTGATAATTTTACTTTCATTCTTAGACTGAAGCAGTTAACATCGATTGGTTAGTATTCTAAGTAAAGAGCTTACTAATTAAAAAATTATAAATGGATAACTCCACACACTAATATTTTTTATATTAGTAATTAAACAGGAAGTACCACTAGAAAGAACAACACATATATGTGAACATATCTATGGTTCTTGTGATACAAACATATTCTAATTATTACTTATTTTATTTGGGTTTACAATCTAAATTATTTAAAGTTGTAATTATAAATTTTATTAAACGCTCACTATTATTTCAGTAATAGTTTTAACAAGGCTGTAAACCTTAGCAATGAGCATCTGAAAAAATCGTCACTAGGGACCTCTGTAGGTCTTTAAAACACACGCGTTTTAAAGACCTACAGAGGTCCCTAGTGACGATTTTTTCAGACGCTCATTGCTAAGGTTTACAGCCTTGTTAAAACTAATCTAAATTATTCTATTTTAGCATTACGTAAGTAGTACATAGACTTATATATATATTATTAATTTTAATTATGAACAAATCATTTTTACAATATATAAATGATTTTTTTTTTAAAAATTGCGATTCTATTTATCATTAACATACCAAATATGTTAAGGAATTTAAAAAAAAACTTATTTTCTAACTATAAAACCAATCAAGAGTTTTTTCAAAAAAATGCACACTAAAATTCAAAAAATTCAAAAAAATACTGTACTCAATATTTATAGATCCTTTTTTCTTGGGACTTCAATTTTTCAGTCACTTTGTTTTCCTAACTTGAAAACTTACTTATCCTTGGAAAACTGCATTAATATTTTCAAAATTTCTTTATGGTTTTTTATAGCAAGTTGGAATATGTTTTTTGTTTCTGCTATGAACATTTAGATATGTTTACATTAAAAAATAAGTTTTTTAACACTTTTTTTTCCATCTTTGTTTTTTCAAGCACAACTAGCCTCCCACGCACATGGTCTTATAGAAATATCCTTATTAGCCAAATAAGACAATTCAATATTTATAGCTTTCAGTTCAGTTTAACTTTTATACTCTACCATTCGTATGCCGTAAGTGATAAGAGAACATGCATGAGCTATACCCTACCATAGAGTGCATTAATATGAACTTTGGAGCTACCACAAATGAAACAGGCATAGAAATTATTACCAGGGCCATTTTTCTTGATTATGCAAATTTTTTGCTTAAGCTGATCATAAGAAATGCACAGTTTAGTAATCAAAATAATCAACATTAAGCATTTTTTCTTATTAATAAAAACAAAATTATAATTAAAATACAATGATGATTTTGACTTATCATATCTTCATCAAAACAAAATACATTCAAAAATAATTTAATTATTACAATTTTTTTAATTTTTTTAAATACCAACATAATGAAATAAACTTTTCTAATTAAATGTTCTTTAAAATAAAAAACTTGTTTCACAAAAATAATTTTATTTTTAGTTATATTAAATATATAAATTTTTGCCATAATCAGAAAATAATTTAATTAAATATACCTTTACCCTGGTTAATGAGCATAGTCAGTATCGAAAATGCATTGTAAATCAGAGACTTTACATAAAAATAAGAAATTATAATGGGTACCTATGAGCAAAATATTAATTCATTTCTTTAAATTCAAAAGTTATACAAATTGAATAAAAAAATTAAAGATTAAACTGAAAACCATGTTAGTTAATGAGTAAACATTTTATTAAGCATATTATTAAAACAAAAATACTAATCTGTGGAAAAATATACTGTCTAAAACCATTGTGAGAGCTACAATTCAATATATATATATATATATATATATATGTATATATATATTATATTTTTCTGTATATATATATATATATATATATATATATATATATATATATATATATATATATGAGGTCTGCAATTTTGCTATTTACATAGTAAAAGAATATTTCCTAATTCATGATTGGTTTAATTAAAGCATGAAGGAACAAAACCCAAACACAATGTATACTTTAAAACCAAAAACAAAAATACAATGTAGATTTTAAAATTTATTTTTGATGCAGATTATATTCTATTACCAAGGTTTTTTATTTTTGTAATATATAACCAATAACATAGGATGTTTTTTACACCACTTTTTTTTTTTCCAAAAAAGAAACCTTTTTAAAAATTTAATAAAAAAATGTAATCTACAGTTGAATGTTGAAGTTATAATAATGTTAATGATTAACCTTCTTTTTGTTTGACATTTTCTTATAACAAATTATTAGATTATTAATTTAAATTGATCAAATAAAAGATATTTTATCACCTTTGATTGTATAAAGTTGATTATTAACTGCATAATATACAATATTTTTTCTTCAAAATAATTTTCTATTTATTATGATCATCAGCTTCTAAATGTAACACTTTGTTGTTGCAGTTACATCATTCTAAGTTCAGAAATGTATTTTCTATCTCCACATAAAAACATTCAATTTCACAGATCACATTTTTATACATGAATTTATTTGTCTACTTCTCATTCTTAATAGTTTATAATAATTATGACTATTTTACTATTCTGATTAATGTACTTTTTACCACAAGAAAAATAGCTTTCATAAAAATTTTGATCTATAAAATTTATTGAGTCAATATATTTTACATAATACACATTTTAAAATTTAATGTTGATTGACTTTGTAGATGTACATGAAAAAAATATGGTTTACTTACTTATGGAACTAAATGAGCATTATTTTGCTTTTGTAGTCCTTTACAATGAAATTTTCTTTACTTTGAATACATAATTATTGAAACCATTGATTGTTTTGTGAGGATACTGGATAAAAATCAGATAAAATAGATTTATTGTATTTTAATTTTATTATAGTTTACACTTTTACATCAAAGTTATCTTTTATTTTTGAAAGATTTAGCTTTAATGAATTCACTATCCTATGACATCATCAAGCTTACAAAATGGTCCCATTTTGAAAAATAGTGGTTGAAAATGGCAGTTGTTTTTAAAAGCAATTTTAATATTTTTTTTAATTATTGTAGTAATGAATAATCAATTATAAATTAAAATAATGGTTACAAATTATTAATGATCGTTATGGTGAATCTCACATAAAATCAATTGTAAATATTAAAATTGTCAAATCTGAGTTGATATATATGTAATACTCAAATATTTTATGCTAATATTTCACACAATTAGTTATAACATGCTAATAATTCTCAAATAAAATATTATATTTATTTGTTTGTTTAGTACTTTCGAAGGTGCTCCAAAAATAATTGCCATACAAGACTGTCACAACATAAGTATGCATATAACAAGTCATTGGCAGACCCCTTCCATCCATCCATTTTTGCACAGCACAGAACAACAAGCCACCTTGCATTCCAGATAATTCTAGGGTGGTGTGCAGAGAGTGACATGAATTAAGGAGGAAGATTAAAGAGGTTTATTTTATTATTTCAGACATTGATTTAATGAATAAAAGAGACACATTTTATGCCATTTCCAAAAAATGGCAAACTTGATTTGCATAATTCTGGATTTCTCAGGCTGACCATTCTGCACCACAATCATTCATAGCTTTGAAAATGAAGACTAAGCCCTTCAAAAGTACTAAGCAAACAAATAAATAAATATAAATACAATATTTTAGTTGAGAATTATTAGCATGTTATAACTAATTGTGTGAAATATTAGCATAATATATTTGAGTATTACATAAAATCAATTGATAACTGGGATAAAGGTGTATATTTCTATAATTTTTTAATTAATTTATAGTATTTTAAAATACCAAACTAATTATTGTTACCCATTTAATTAATACTTATACCATTAATAGAATTTATTTTAAAATATTTATATAAGTAATTTTTGACTACATTAATTTCTTTTCTTTTTCCAACTTTAACCATATGTACACATGCACACTAACAGGGTTATCCATCTACTATGTTGTATATTATTAGATAAACTATTTGAATGTTCCTCTTTTTAGAGCAATGAAAAAGAAAATGAAACAAACCGTTGATTAATTATTTACGTGAAACATAGATAGGCATAGAAAGAATTAATCTATTAAGCCTTGGTACACCACTTTCTTTTTTAGATATCCAACTGTTGTTTTAACAATTAAACTGAAGGAATAGTATACGGCAATACAGAAATGGACAAATCATCCAATCACCAGGCAATAAAATAAAAAGTACAGCTTAAAAAATTATTTCTGTTTTAAATACTATAAACTGATTAAATTCTAAATATGAATATTTAGCAAAATTTTTGGAACTTTAAGACTGGCTTATGAAAATTATATGAGATTAAAAGGCTACATGTAATAAAAATTATGAAATATTTACAACCCATTTAATGTTAAGACTAATGTTTTGAGTATTAGTTATTGGTGATATAAGTTATAATCAATTAAATATTAAGCTTGGTGTCTCTGATAATTAGAGACTGGTAATACATAATCTGGTGGTAGGTTTGAGCAATGTCTTAAATAAACACTCTATGAAGTCATATGGAAGCATGCCATTCTTAAATTGATAGCAAAATTCTTCATCTGTAACTAATAATAAAATGTATGATTAAACAAACTTCAATAGTTATGGGTTCCATTAAATTTTCAAGAAATTTCTTTTCTTTCATCATCTCAAATATGATTGTGTTTATATCATATCAGTGATCATTACTCTAGTATATATCAATGATCTATATTTAATACAGTTAACCTTGTCATATATTTCATTACTAAATTAAATATTTATATCTTTTATAGTTTTGGGTTCTTCTTTCTCAAGTGTGCACTTACTTTTCTCTTCCAAGATTTGCAGCCATTTTCAAACACTGGCCATAAAGATGATTCAGTATTAAGACCAATGTTGGGTTTGTAATGGAATAAAACATAAATCTCAATAATATAAACACATATTATATCAATCATTTATAGCTAAACCTTCAAACATCACATGATCACCATTCCTACATCCATTGATTACTCTGGCTTGCACTGAGTGGCACTGCTGTATGGAGAGTTTTGCCTCTGTGCATTTATAGCTACAGGTTGATGTGCCACTTCATAATAGAATGGAATTTACACCAAAAAAATCAGTGGATCAATAATAAGCAATATATAAGTAAAAATAAGTAAATTATCATAAAAAAACTGTCAATAATAAAAAGAAATATTAGCAATGATTAATACTTCTTACTGAATGCACATATTGTTAAGCTAATAATCATTAAAAGCCAGTCCACACTTAGACAATCCCAATATGAATACAATCAACAATTTCAAACTGTTATCATAGCAACCTCCCTTTAATAATAAATATGTTAATATTAATACCATACAATTCTGTATCATTAAGCTATTCATCAACTCTGTTAAGAGTCATGAGTGTATTAGCCATGAATAATAATAACCATATCATAATAAAAAGTTTGGATATTAAGTGTGACATTCATTTTTTAGTATCATGCAGGTAATTTTTTAAAAATGCATAGAACTTACACAAATATCAAATTCTATAAATGACCATTACTAACTTCTTGAATAACGAGAAGATTCTGTTGAACATGTGTATACAAGAGTAAAGATGCAAACACTTGATTTCACTGAAATAATTTTAAATAATTAATATTTTTTAATTAATTATAAAATAACATTAATAATAATAAAATTGAGGGCATGACTTAATATTGTCCAATATCAGAAATAAATAATTTTTGAATCTGATTTCTTTACAAATGTGAGATATTAATTATGTGAAGATATTGAAGACAAAACTAAAGTTTAAATTGTGATTTACATATATAGCCATGTATGTATGTATGTATAAATATATAATTTACATAAGAAAAATGATAATTAATAATTGGAATAAGTTTGTGTTGATAAAAGCATATGCTTATATGTAAATACATAAGTATTATATTTGCATTTATAATATATATATATATATATATATATATATATATATATATATAATCTTAAATAGTGCTAACACACTTATTACGTAAAGCTGTATAAATTAATAGCAATTAAAATGGTTTAGCGCTTTCGAGAAAACAAATTTCTCATAATCATAGCCTGTTGTGACCCATTCATTGGAATGATTCTATGTGTATCATATGCAAATTTTATGCAAATGAGTCAATTAGCCCATCTTTTTTATATAGCAAAACATGTTATGTTTCTTTATGATTAATAGCGAAGGAGTCTTCTGCTATGAAGTAAGTCTCCTTTACCTTACGTCTAATATCATTCCTCTCAGTACAAACTAATTTTGCAGAGAGAGGGTTCAAACTCATGCCTGAATACTTTTTGATGTTGCGCAAAAATTAAAGTACATTCTGGGTTAGTATGTGACTTGTTGTACCTGTACTTGTGCTGTGACAACCTAGTAGCTATGGTGGCCCTGGTCTCATCGTAATATGAGGCTTTGCATCTATTTTGAGGGCTTGCAACATTATACATCACCTGTGGGGTCTGATCAGAAGCTATGGTGTCTTTAGGGTTGTTAATAAGCCTATTAATTGTGAGAGGTGTATGAAAGCTCAGACTAAACTCTGTAGAGAAAGTCCTATAAAATGTCTTATGTAAAGAGGGCATGTAAGACAACAACAGCCATGGTTTGTTATCTCTAACTCTGAGTGTTCCTATATTATTAATAAAATGTTTAATCTTACTATAAACTATACTGCACTTATATCCTGATTTGATTAGATCATTAGTATAATTAATCATGTTAGACCTTCTATCTGCCTTGAATTTGCACAAATGATAATTTCTAAAAAGAAACAATGTCAACCCAGCAAACTTGTGAGACATAGGTTTATATAAATCAGGGTGAATCTGTCCACGAACTTTACATGGCTTCATGACCATTTTATAGTTAAGTGTATTTCTTTCTCTGTGTATGTTAATATCCAAATATTTTACTTCTTGCTTTATATCTTCACATGTGATGTTTAAATCCAAGGATGTGGGTGTTTGTATCTGATCTTTGATTTTCTCAACAACATTTACCGGAGCAGCAATAAACAAGTCATCCACATATCTTGTATATATTATATGATTATCTACTATGTTGTATTTAGATAATAATCCACATTAACAACACTAGACACCATAGCTACTGATCAGACTCCACAGACTGTGTATAATGTTGCATGCCCTCAAAATGGATGCAAAGCCTCATATTATGGCGAGACCAGAGCCACCATAGCTACTAGGTTGTCACAGCACAAGTACACATACAACAAGTCACATACTAACCCAGAATGTACTTCAATTTTTGCAGTACATCAAAAAGTATCTGGATACAAGTTGGAACTCACCTCTTCAAAATTAATTTGTACTGAGAGGAATGATATTAGACGTAAGGTAAAGGAGGCTTACTTCATAGCAGAAGACTCCTTCACCATTAATCATAAAAAAAGCATGTTTTGTTATATCAAAAAGATGGGCGAATTGACTCATTTGCATAAAAATTGCATATTATACACATAGAATCATTCCAATGAATGGGGCACAACAGGCTATGATTATGAGAAATTTGTTTTCTCAAAAGCGCTAAGCCATTTTAATTGCTATTAATTTATACAGCCTTATGTAATAAGTGTGTTAGCACTATTTAAGATTATCATAATTTGGACAAGTGTAAAGTGTAAATCTATAATTTGTTACTTTATACATATATATATATATTCACCATTTTCAACCATTATCGATCTACTGCAAGATGAACATCTCTCTAAGTTCAATCCATCTTTTCTAATTTCAAGCCTTTCTTTTCCACATCACTTCACACTTATTTTGTACATCTATCTCACAAGTGATCTTCTTCTAGGTCTTTTACAATCTCTTAGAATCCAGTTTATGATTTCTACCATCAATCTGTTACCATCTCTTCTAGCAATATGTCTAGCCCAACTTCATTTCAGTGTTCCTAGTCTTTTACTGATATCATTAATCTCTGTTTGTTCTCTTATCCATGTATTTAGTTTTTGATTTCTTCTTCTTGTTATTCCTAACATGTATCTCTCTACACTTATATGAGTGGTTTGATGTTCCTGTATTGCTCTTCTGTTATGTGTCCAAATTTTAGATCCATAAGTAAGAACTGGTAACACACATTTTTTTAAAAACCTTTCTTTTCAAACTTAAATGCTAAATTTCCTTTTAAGAATTAAGTTATTCCTACCAAAAGCACTGCAACCACGTTTAATTCTAGGATTAATGTCCTCCATTATGTTTTCATCTGTAGGAATAATCTGATCAAAATATTAACTACTTCTAACTCATCATTAACAATCTTTATTTTCTTATTTTACTTTTTCACTTTCATTTGCTACATCTTGCATCATTTCCTGAAGCTCTAAAGCATTATATATAATAATCACTCTAAATAAAATGTATTTACATTGATTATTATATTAAGTATATATCAATAACAACTTTGGTTAAATAATTAATTTTATATTGGATATTTGACTGTTGTATATATTTCTAAAGCATTTTTTGAAAAAACAAGTGCATCATGTACAAAATCTAGATGACTTAAATAATCTCCATTTATTTTTATTCCCTCAGTTTCCCATTTTAATCCACAAAATACTTCTTGCAGCACTGCTATAAAAAGTTTTGGAGATATAGAGTCACCCTGCCTTACACCCTTCTCAATGTTAATATTTTTAGTATCATATACTAACACAAAAATATTCTAATTGTTAATTATTACATTCGTTATTAATATTAATCATAGTTAATTTATTTTTATATTATATAAATGATTCCTTAAAAATTTGGATTTCACTTGTCTTTAATATAAAGATATCTAGCGGCATAAAATTCTTTTTCTAACTAGAAAATCAGTCAAGAGTCTTTTAGGAAACTTTAACATTAAAATTTGACAAAACTATTAAACAAATACTGTACTCAAGATTTTAAGATCTTTTTTTTTCTCTTCAGACTTCAACTTTTCCGTCTGTTTTCCCAACTTGAAAAATTTGAAGATATTTTCAATGTTATTCCCATTAACATTTATACTTTTATTCTTGGATAGCGGCATTAATTTATTCAATGTTATTTATTTATTCTTTTACAACAAGTGCAAGATTTTTTTTTACAATACTTATACGATTCCTCTTCATTAATTAATATTACTATTTTTAATGAGATGTAGACTATATACACATTAATAGATATTTATCTCTATAGTTGATTTTTTCCATCAATGCATCTATATTTTTTTTCATTCGATTTCTTATACAAATATTATTAAACTAGTGATGTTGTTCCCTGATATATATATATGAAATAAGGTCAGCCTCCTGTATAGACTGTCCTTCGAAGTATCCAGATTAACCAAAATGGATAATTCGACTGTTTATAGCTTTCAATTTAATGTCTATAATGTTTGACTTATAGGTACTGACAATATTGGCTGCACATGAATTATTTAGTGGGGACTATGAAAAGCACTGAAAATATGTACCCTGAATTACTTCAAATGCAACAAGAATAAAAACTCTAGCTACTGCTGTCTTTTTCATTAAATAAACTGTGGTCTTTTTTAATTCATTGCTTTAACAGTTTTTTTTAAAATTTAATATGAATTAAACAAAAGATTTTAATATTATATAAATAAATGTGAAAATTGTACACCAGCCTGAAAGACTGTTGTTTTGACTTCAATTGTATGCTAACCAAAACTAAATCTAAATAAATTACTATAGCATTTATGTTTTCCCTCACTAAATATCACATTTCCATCATGAATTTATGTACTGTAATCCCATTTGCTTTGTGATTTAAATACTATGCCTCTATACTTAAAAGCACATGTGCTGATTTTTTTCTGAGCATTTTTTTTATTAACCCTTTCTCTTCCTTATCCAGTTAAAAGTGATCATGGCTTCAAGTCACTCAAATTCTGTCATTTTTAACGCTACGGTAAAGAATGCTGCCCTCTCTTGAATTATTTTACAAGTAAAAAATCAATACTATTTTAGTTTTAACAATGGAAGAAGGCAGTCCTTGCTTCATGCTGGCTGTTGTCCATATTGGACAAAAAAGACCACTTGTCAATAATTTTTACTGCCCCAACTTCTTTGTTTCATTTTGAAAATGATAAATGAATGTTTTTAGACCATTTTAAAAATATTTTTGACATATTATAAATTATTTTCATAAAATATACTGAAAACATAATTATTAAAAAAAAAAAAACAGTAAGATTTTAGAAAAAAAATTGTATACTTTCAGAGGAATGTAAATTGAAAAAGAAACCAGCGCTAACAACAATTTTCACACCTGTCAACAGTTTACATTGCCCCAAGCTCTTTATTTGATTTTCAAATAAAAATTAATGTTTTAGAATATTTTTCTGGTGTTTATTTACATATTATAATGTATTTTGGTAAAATATGTTGAAAATATAAATTATTTTAGGAACATAGTAAGATTTTAATAAAAATTATTTACTTTTACACAAACATAAATTGAGAAACAAAATCATTGACATAAGCAACATTTTTTAATAGGTTACTAACGTTCTTTTTAAATTTGCTGCTATAAAATATTTTTATAATTATAAACAGAAATTTATTTTTGAAAAAAATTTCATTCACTTTCATATTTGACAAATTATTAATTTGCTTTTTACAAATGAAACTAAAACGAATATAATATTAAAAGATGAGTATATATTTTATTGCTGATTCTGTAAGTGACCAATCAAAAGTTTAGAGTTTTACCTCACTTGGCCAATAAAATAAATTGCAACTGAATGGATTAATTACAGAATTACTTCCTTCACATAAATGTAAACATCACATGATCACCATTTTTTATGTTTGCGTATAACTGTTATTAAAACAGGCAAAACTCACTATATGTATTGCCACCCACAGCAAGCTAGACCTATATGACTATATAAGCTAATGAGCTTGAATTGAAAATATTAAGGTGTTTTCAATTTAAGACTCATAGTTTTGTGTTAAGTGGAGATAAAATGTGGCTGCTGGAGCATTGCATTAGATCCTAAGATTTAGGTGCAGTGCTCTCAGATCCAAGGCTCCTCACTGATGAAGGCCACATTGAATGAGTAGGCACTAGTTGGGGATTTTATGCACAAGCCTTCTGGCATTTATTGATTACTCTAACTTGCTGTGTCTGGCAATATGTATAGTGGGTTTTGCCTGTTTTCACACAAATGTAATAATATGCTATCCAAAACTAAATATAAATACAGTATTACAGTATCTATTATTTTCCCTCATTAAATATCACATTTCAAACATGAATCTATGTACTGATTTAAATATGATACCTATTCAGTTCTGAACTGTAGTTAAAAGCACATTTTTTTTCGAGCATTTTTTCCTTCAAAAGGTTTTATTCCAATACACCATATTTTTTTTAAATCCAGAAATGTACCAGCCTATGGAAAAGCCATCATATTTATTTTTATTTGATAGCTTTAACAAATAACTTCCTTTGCATAAAAATGCTTCATAAAAATGATTACAGTTTATTAATGGAGAAATACATATTTCTTTTCATTGAAAAATACACACTCTAACAAAGAAATGCTCAACTTGAATATCATGTAACACTGTTACAGACATTTAATGATTTTATACATAAGATATAATGTAACTCTCTTTTGTCAAGTTGCAATATTTACTGTCTATATAAACATGTTATATCAGTGATAAAGATGGTTATCTGCCTTTACTCTAAAAAGAAGGTTGTCTTGACAACAGGTTGAAATTGTTATTGATATTGGTATTGTTTATGTGTACATATTTATCTATATATAAATTCCACAATGTAACTGTTACAATTCAACATGAATGTAAATCACCCATAACATTAAAAAATCCTTATAAGATTGATGGTTTCAGATTCAAAATGATTAATAAAAAAAAAATCATTTATATTTAATGATTTTGGATATGATTCCATCAGATTTGTGAGAACTACTTTTGTCAATAGTTGCATGAGTCTTACATGTATCATTTTTGTTTATAGTTTTCATTTGAGTAAGTCTATATAATTAATAGGTAAACCTATAATAAATAAAAATTTATTTCATATATATTACTTGATTAATATCTTTATTGATATATGTATTTTTTCTATTTTGGTTATAATTACTAGTTAAATAATATGCAAAGCTATATTATAAATTAATACACTATACAGGCTTAAACATATATATATATATAATGTAGGCAGGATTTGAACTCAGACTTTTACATGACCCTCAACTCTCCTTGCCGTCTCATATTGCTGACCCAGCTGATCACACACATGTTGAAAAGATAAATAATCACCAATATAATATTTCATTATAAACCAGCACTCATCAGTTGGTCCAGATTACATCTCCACACATATATACAATAATGCTCAGCTTTATATTAAGATATCCAATCTTCATACTTTAATGGACAAGCTTCAAACTACTCCAACTCACAACTCTTCAGTCTTAATCTCATTTAACTGTCCTTAAAACAGGCAAAACTCTCCATACAGTATTGCCACTCGGAAATGTGATCATGTGATGTTTATTAACTGCCCTTATACAACATACAAAAAAACAGAGAATCTCAGTAGCACAACTGTATGGACAGAGTTGTTACTTATTTAATTTTACTGTTGGCATCCTTATCTTTTTTTTAATCAAATATTGTTTTTGTCATCTTAGAAGTAAGTGACCAAATAAGAATGATTTTAACGTCATGATAGACAAAATTAAATGACTGTAAAATATAATAAAACTTGAATTTAAAGTTAGAGTAAATGGAAAAAGATAATGGATTAAGCAATCAGATTATAACTTGAATAGAAATTTTATTTAATCTCAATATCATTATACAAAAAAACATGAGTGAAAACAAATATTATACATATAAAATAGTAATTTACTTAGAACTTTAATTTTTGATTTATAATTTATAATTCGATCTTTTCAATAATATATTCATTTAAGATTTTATACATGTAAATATAAGTGCTTTAGAACGTCTTTTCATAAATATATAAAATTTAATGTATATAATTTAAAAATATATGCACATATACAAATCAGATTACTTAGATACTAAAGTTATGTATATATGTAAATTGTTTGTATGTATATGTAATGTTACATTAGTACAGAATGGATTCTGGGCCTCCCATTACTAAATTGGATGCTCTGATAATAATGCCAAATCATGCGTGCACACACACACACATATATATATATTGTGATCTTTGGCTAAAGAAAGCTAGTTTCATTGTAGATGCAACATTCACTGAAAAAAAAAATTCTCACAGAAAATCTAATAAATTTGGCATGTCCATAACTGACATTGGTTGAGATAATTCTAGCTAATGATCAGAATGCTTTGTTAGACATATAATATTCAATGCATAGCTGTGCTTGGATATTTGAATACAGTTTAAAGTCCATCAACAAGTAGATATCGATGCGCCTTGATTATTGGGATTAGGATAAGTAACCTGAGTAGGGGGATTAAGTGTTAAAATGGGTAGTTAATAATAACTTAATAAAATAATGTGTTTAACTTAAAGAAATAGGTGTGTAAGTTTTAGTAGTACATGTAACTTGAAAGTAGTTACAAAATTAAGCAGTCAATTTATCTGATTAGATTAGTAGATTTAAAACAGTTGAATAGGTTTATTACAAGCTGTAATTTCAATAGTTAAATTGGAATGATTAGAGAATATAGAAGCTTGTTTGTTGATCTGAATGTAATTTTATTTATTTGGAAAAATATAAATGTTCATAAATCATGTTTGGTAACATTTAAAAGCAAATTGAAAGGATAATAATTTTTAATTAAATTTGAAAAAATACTGGAAAATATTCATTCACAAAAACTGAATTAATTTAAATTATTTATATTATATTACCCTTTACTTTCATTTTGCTATATTTTTTTTATCTTGATTTATTTTTTGCTATAAAACTTAAAACTGGGAAAAACCTAAGAAAATCACATGATCATTTGGATAGTTGTGAATAATTAATGTCAAAATTATGATTCACAACCAATAAGAAATTAGAACAGGGAAGGAGCAAGTGAGGAGGGCAGGTTTCATTATGATTGACTACCAGTTATAAAAAGCCATGTGCTCCTTTAAGATCTGTTCTGATCTGGTGCTTCTTCTTGTTACTTGTGGTGCTGTTTCTTCATTAAAAATTCTACTTAAAAATTTTGTTGGCCCTAAGTAAAGTTCAAATTTCAAGAAGTAAAATTTTAATAAGTTTTTGTTTTAAATATCTTTAGAATGTCAACATAAATTTTAATTCAGATATTCATTTTTTTGCCCCAAAATTGATCAAGAGTCAGATCCCAATGATAAAGAATTTGTTGAAAACAAGTTGTCAGCTGATATACCTGGAATGAAACCCTGTCTCTCTAAGCCTGAGATATCACAGGTATCATTTTTACAATATCCTGATTTTATTAGAACTGTTATGCTAGATAAGTTGTTTAAATGTTGAGTCTGGAAAGACAGGAGAAAGACTTAAATTCTACAACGATCTATAATCTTAAACTTATGCTATAAATGAATTAAAAGGAAGGGACTTAAGAAACTTTCCAAGTACTTATTATATGAATGATGAAAGAAAAACTTTCTTTGAGTGAAAAATTTATGAAATAATAATAGCTTACTGTTTATTAATTGAAAATGAAAGTTTAACAAATAAAATAACTAGACTTAATCAGAAATCACTATTGTAAGACAATAAATTTGAATCTAAATATATGTTTGAAAATAAAATGTAAGAATTATAAAATACCAGAGAATTATAGAGTTCATTAACTGCTCCTGGAAAATACTATAAAAGAATAAAAGTGTGTCTAAAATGATCTATTAAAAGTATTAAATGCTTTCAAGAAAGATGTATGGGGACCTTATATGATTAAAGAAATAATGCAATTAATTACATAATATGAAGAAACTGTTGGAATTGAAAGAATTTGTTATGTGTATATGGTTCATAGAAAATGGCTATTTGTTGTCTTCATGTGTTGATATTCGTTGTGTGTGCATATCTATAATGCATGTAGAACTGACTTAATGCAATCATTCAGATGATGCTAATGGTGCAAGGAGATCATTATAGTGCAGAAGATCAATGAATTATAGACTTTTGCTAAGGACTTTAAGTATAATTTTTTATTTATTCATTTATGTTATTATGCATTATTGAAAAGCCTATTTTATTTATGATATATTAATTTTGGTACAACCTATACTTATGTTATATTAGGTTGAATATATCTTTCTAATATTGTTAGATACAATTTAATCTAGATGCTACAATAATATTAATAACTTATATGCATGAGAAATTTTAAATTATTTATATGAGATTTATATATATTTTATTATTATTATTAATTATATAGTATTAAGATTTTAAATGTTGCTATATCCTAGGTTATGAGAAATATACTTATAAAATGTTATATATTTTGAATATGATGCACATTTCTTAATTATTTAAGGCTAATATAATTTTATTCTAGTCATATTTGATGATTATTACATTATCGATTTTATACATAAATATTCAAACCCAGTTCTCTCTAGGATGTGAGATTTGTGTATGAACATTGTATGTCCAAGGTATGCAAAGTTATTGCTACCTTGAGAATTGAGATTGAGTATAGCTCTCTCAAAATTATTGTTAATTAGTTTATAAGGAGATCAAAGATTACTCTCTACCTCCCTAGTTGATATATTCCTTGAGAGATATGTATTTCATATTATAGTTGTAGTACTGATTGGTTCATTCCCACGTTTTATATGTAATGACTTAGTCCTAACATATTTTATTGCTCTTAGACAATAGGAATGCCCTTCGGGTTCATGCCATCACAAGTTTACTGCTTTGTAGTTTTATTTTCCTCCTGGATATATCGTTGTAGTAATATTCTTTATCGCATAATGTGTTGTTAAGGTAAGTGATTAGTCATTGTTTGAGATTAATATTTGAAGTGTATCATCTATTTCAGGGGAATGTTTTAAATTTCTAAGTGTGCGTTAAGAGTTGATGTGTAATGTGTTTTGCTGAGCTTTACTCACATTCATTCATAAAACCGATAAATATTCTAAATTTAAAATTAATGTTAGTAGCCTAGATAAGCAATGCACATCATAATCAATTGAAGGTTTTGTTTCTAGCTGGAAAGTTAAAAAGTGTGAAGTGAACAATGGGAGAGATAGTTAATAAGATATTATAAATAAAAACTATAATTTCAAATCAATAATCATTAATTAATTTGTTTATCACTAAGGGTTATAAATAGATGAGACATGGGGCTTATAAAGCAGAAGTTAAGATTCAGTAGTATCCAGAGGTATATTCCTCTTAAAAGTTGTAATAAGTTTGAAAATTTTACTTAATAATTTATTCGCTTATTTTACATAATAGTATCTAAAATAATTATTTGTACTTGCAGTAAAACAGGAATAGGTGAGAAACACAGTAAATTTAAACAGTTTAAGATATTTCAATGTTAAATCTATGCAAGGTTACCTTATGATAAGGGCATATACTTCAATTAAATACAATTTATGCCAAGGAAGTGTGATCGTATTCTCCATAGCGATTGTAAAATCCGTTATAAATATAATTTTTTCTTCTGTTAAAGTTTATTTGATTGCTATGATGTTTATATTGTTTAAAGTTATTAATTTTTAAAGTTAATAATTTAATTAATAAATGTTATTTTGTTAATTAAAATTGGTCAAGTGTTGGCGGCTGAGAGACCATCACAATTGCCTTGCAAGCAGCTGCTTGCAGACAGTTGTTGTGGGTTCACTTCCCAGCCAATGCTTTGACATATAGAAAAAAAATTGGTGTAGTGTCTTAAGGTTCTTGGTACTTCTTGAACCCAAAAATCTAAACATTATACAACCATATTAAATAAATCTTTTGATACTTATCTTGGTACAGTCACATAACAAACGTTTAACTATTCAATTAATAATTCTTTGAAAATATGAAAATCACTTTCAAATAAACATCAATAATTTGCTTTATGGATTATGATACTATGAACTGCAAATATCATGAGAGAAATTTACCTTCAAAATAATTATTATTTCCATTTTAATAAATTTATGATGTTGTTGATGAATATCTCGAGTGGACATAAAATCCCTTTTCCCCTAGTGGTATTCGAATGTACTCCTAGTCAATGGTAATATAGTTCAAAATTTAGAATTTGACATGATATTTTATATTAGTTAACTATTTATTAATTTATAAAATTGTATTGTTATTAGTTAATAAAAAGTAGATATTAGCTCATAATTAAGTGGATGTCTACTTATGCTAATTGCTAGATTAACATTCATAGATGAACAATGTATTCATAAGATCACTAATAGAAATTTTGCATTCCTTATAAGAACCCTGAGATCATGATATTTCAATTTGAAATTAATATTTCATAGATTTATTGCTGGAAAATTAATGTGGTGTTATGAATTAATAAGATTGGTAAAACTAATTGATTATTTTATGCAGATCTGATCATGACAATATGATAGTGTGGAAGATTTAAAGAGATGAAAGTATTGAAAAGGAAGAGTGGAAATTTTTTTATCAGAAAGAAATTAATTGTAACCATGTTGTTCGGTGATTTATGTGAGAATACTGAAATCATTAAAGTGTTTCAAGAGTGAGTTGAGGTTTCTCCTCCTCTCCTAGTTTATTAATAATGTTTTAGAATGTGTATTATCGGTATAATTCTTGGTGTTCTCAACACGAATTACAAAAGCAATTGCAGAGCCCTGAGTTTCAGGTGAAGTGCTGTTGTTGTTATTTAATAATTTTGATATATTATAGCCTTGTTATTATTGAAGAATAATACTTTAATATTTTGCAGGACCAATTGGCCTGCCTTTCTCATGCTGCATTTTGTTCTATTTCATAATGTCTTTGTAAAATTGGGTTATAATTTGGCTAAGAGGTGTAATCTCACTGATATTTATTTAATTTTATGCTTTCTGTAAATTACAAATCACTGAGGATCATTAGTCAGAGGTTAGAATATATTGTAATGTAGAGTGGGATTTATTTGTGGCTTACACATATGAGCACTGAATATAGAATGGTTATCTCAGGTAATGGTTTTGTTCCACACTTAGGATGCTAAATATGTAATCGAGAATGAAAGAATAATAGAAGTGTCCAAACAAATTCAAAATTAATATTAAAATTAATGTTGTCAGTCCTCTCTTTAAACCTTCCTTGGCATTGATGATAATGTTGAAACTAGTATGTAATCATTCTCTAACTTTAATTTAAACATGTTACATTTCCAGGTTATCATCATGTTTAACAACCTTTTTGGCAATCAATCTTACCAATTCTATCCATTGATACCATAATATTGAAACTCATAGTGATGGCAAGAACTTCAGGGTATCACTTTCCCTCATAGAAGAACTACCAATGGATACAATCTGATGATGACAAACTCCAACTCTACATTTCCAATAACCTCACCATCAATATTCCAGCAATAATTAGTTCAGAGAATGAATTCTTATGTAGTCCAAATGTCAGGGGCAGTGAACTAAATGTGGAAGTAATTTATGGGTTGATAATCTAATTGGTGAAATCAGACATATAAAAATAATAAATACAATATTCACAATAATAAAATTATTACTATAGGAGTTAACATTACTTCTTTGTGCAATGCATAGACACAAATAAAATAAAGTAAAATAACATAAACCATAAATAATAACTTGTAGATTTATGACTTTATGCTTGTCCAAATTATGATAATATTAAATAGTGCTAATTGATATTAATTATACAGCTTTACGTTATAAGTGTGATAACACTATTTAATATTATCATAAATCATAAATATAAATTTATATCTAAATAAAAATAACTAAGATAAAAATTTTTTTTTATAATAAATGCTTTTATTGACCATGCATTAAAAAAAAAAAATTGTTTCTTTAATCCCAATTGGGGTTTTTACATTTTATTTGAAATTAAAACATGGGGGTCCAGAAATTAATTAAGTCAATCTCCATTTTTTTATAAAAAAAGATTGACTTAATTTCTGGACCCTCATGCTTTTATTTTAAATCAAATCTAAAAACCCTAATTGTGCTTGAAGAAATTTTTTTTTTTCTTTTTAGTGCATGCTCAATAAAAGCATTTAATATATTTGTATAATTATTTCAGTTAGTGTTAACAGTAACTTTATTTTCATTTATAGTTTGGGAGTATTATTTAAGGATTAAGATCTAATGTTTAGTTTGTCTTTAAAACAGTTTGTAAACTTGCAAGCATCACATGATCACATCTCCAATACTAGCACATAAACAATTATGTGCTAGTATTGGAAATGTGATCATGTGATGCTTGCTGGTTTAACACCAATCCTGCCTAATAGGGTAGTGGTGGCTATGGTTGTTAAAGAGCCAAAGACACCAAAATGTATGGGTGCTGAACTGAGTTCGGACCCATATGACTATATAAGCTATTGAGCTTAGATTGAAAATATTTTTTGGGTTTTCAATTTCATGCTCATAGTTTTGTAGTTAAGTAGAGATAAAAGGTGGTTGCTAGAGGGTTGCATTAGATCCTAAGATCTAGATGCAGTGCTCTCAGATCCAAAGCTCCTCACTGACGAAGGCCACAAGCCAGAAACTAGTCTGAGAATATTGGATGAGTAGGCATTAGATAGGGATTTTATGCACAAGCCTTCTGGCATCCATTGATTACTCTGTTTAGCACAGGTGGCACTACTATATGGAGTGTTGCTTTGCTTTGTTTAGTTTGTAAACTTGTTAGTTTATTACCAAAATTTAAGCTCGTTTGCTTATTTTTTTTAAAAAAAAGTCATCATTTTGAAGATCGCTATTATTGAAATATAGACTATTAAACAGAGGGTGTTACTGGATATTTGTAATTGTATAATGGTTTTTATATTTATATAAACAATCAGAACTCAGGTCTATAGTAACGCATTTTTCACATTGAAATATATCATAATAATGTCTCAGTATAAAGATATCAGACAACACTCTATATATATACATATATTTCAAAAACAACCTCTATCATCTGGTAAGAAATAGTCTTGGAACTCTTGATTCTCTTTATCTGAAAGAATAATCCAATTTATTTTTATATATTTGAATTGAGATGTATATTTTTAAACAATAGGAAGTTATTTTTGAAGTAAATGTTTACTGAGTGATGGCATTTTAATATCTCTACCCTGATGATTAGTTATAATGTAAAAGATTTTAATATGTAATTCTCCAGAATAATAACAAATTATTGTACATGTAATTTGTGCAATATAATATCTTAAACCTCTGGTTATTATAATATAAAAAGAAATTGCCTCCTTTCTATGTGAAGGATGAAAAAATTTGCATTAATAAATTAAACATCATATATTATCTTCTATGCAATTCCATATTTATATATAATGAATAATTAAAATCAACATCTGCTGAACTAGCATCATATTTATATAGTTGAAAAAAGTAGATTAGCTTGGATTCAAAACCTCAAAATGTTTGCCTATATTTTCAGTCACTAGTTTGAATATCAAAATATAAGTAAAGATGGTTATTTGATGGACATTTATTATACAATGTATCTCATAAATGAAGATTAATAGAATTTAATCTGATTTTATCTTATGTTTATTGATTACTCATTAATACATAAAGAATAATAATTAATCATCAAAATACATACATGAAGCCATCAAAATAAAACTCTTAAAATTATAATAGTAAGAAACAAATACACTATTTCTATTATGATTGGATTGTGGCTAGAAGTAAGCACACTTTTAAGACTCAATGTATAAAAATAAACATTTGCATAAAATATGTAGTAGTCATTACAATAAAGCAAGAATCACTCAATGATGGCTCGGTTTTTTAAGGTTGTCATATAAAAGTATGCATAAATTTAAATAAATAAAGCAATCAATAAATTTGAATATTATGCTAATTTTTTTTTTACTAAATGCTGACAAAATAATAATAATTTTTTAGCATTAAAATTTTTAATAAGTGGAAAAAATTAAACTATTAGTTCAATGCCTGTCTTTATCATAACCATGAAGATTACATTTTACTTAAGCATTTTTATTGAAGACATCTAGGTTGTGCTAAAATTTTACTTTAACAAACAAAGTTGGATAGCTAGCTTATTATACAGATTATAAATAGTAAGTAAAATCCCTAACCTTTGCGGGGAAATCCTCTGTTAATAAAAAGTTTACAGTTCCAATTTAAATGTTATAATGACAAATCTCTATATCACAAGTCTCTGGTACTTGCAAGGAATTAATTGATAAAATCATAATTTGAAATAACACTCATACATATATAAATTTTAAATATAATCAACGGATTAAAAAATCTCATTCATTTAAAGTTACTTAGCGCAATTCTTATTTTTTTCTTTTTACAGAAGTTGTTCTTATATACATATTATTTTACTTAACTACTAACAATCATTATTTATAATAATAAAAAAAATCAATACTTCGAAAACCGTATGTATTTGCTTCGGGGAGAAGTGGTTTGGTATACGTTTATACAGTATATATATATTTGAATGAATTTTAAAATCTTGATCTTATTTAGTATCTCCGTCTATGAGAGAAATGAATTACTAAAAATGTCAAACTTAGAAATTTTATTTCACAAAACAATAATTTTTGAAATAAAAAAAATAGTAATATGCAGACACACAGTTATTGTCGTATTTATATGTGCTTATATCAATTATTATTTTAATTCTGTAGTTTCAAAAAATTGGGAGCATTTACAAAGCGTTACGTATTTCTTTTACGTTAAATCTCGGTAACTTTAGATGATTTTAAAAACTGAAGAATTATAAAACTTCTTGTATACACAAATAATTTACTTAGTAACTTTCTAATAGATAGCTATGATTCTTTTAGCTGTAATGGGCTTTATTATTGTCCCAATTATTTACTCTAGCATTATATACAACTTAGAAAAGTCTCGGAAACATAGTTATGTTTACGAGGTTTTTGTTTTGCCTGATATTGATAAGTAGCCTTCTTTTTTAATTATTTTAGACTTTTTCTCGATATATTAGTTTTAAATGTTATTGTTTTATTTTATAGTACTTTCTGCAGCATTATTATTTCCAATTTTTGTTTTTCAAAATGAATTATTAATTTTTAATGTTTTCATTATCAGAAAGACTTTTATACAATAAGCTTCAAAAATTTCATTGATTGAAGTTTATAAATACCTATGTTTTTTATGAATAATGTTTAAGTATTGCTGGAACATATTCTATACTTTCAATGATTATATTTTTTGATTCTTTGACTGGTTTTCTAATATTACCTGCACTTATATCTTCAGTAAACAAATGACTTGTAACTAAAAATTTGTCATTCTTAAATTATGTTGGGGCACAATTATTCTTTGATTTTTAGCTTGGTGTTTAAATTTTTCCAATCTTTTGAAGAATCATTTTAAATATGATACCTTAGGGATATGAAAGCGAAAATAACAGTTGACAAATAATTGATGTTTTTGAATTGTAGTGAAGATTTGAAACTATTGTGACATCACCCTCATCATATTTATAATATGGCAATATAAATCAACAAAAGAATGACAAACATAGTAATAATTCACTAGAGATGATTTTTGTAATAATTATAAATATCTATTTGTGAATCACAAATACATCTCAATATATCACAAGCTAATCCTGTTTGTTTAATCCATAATCAATCAAAATAAGATTGAAATAAACAACTATTAATAAGTATTATATAATATTTATCGAAATGGCTTTCATTTCCATTGAGACATTCTTAACATATTATACTATAGAATTCACATAACCAATTAACTATATCTATTTCATCTACTGGACATTATACATTAAATTGCACTTTTTTAAAAACATATGCTTATATATTATAATCAAATAAATAAACAAATATAACATATTTTACATCTTACATATATATATATACAATTTACAATATTCAATTAGTAACTGAAACACAGGCTTATTATATATCTGTGTCTATATATGTAAGATATGTGTTTAAGTGTACCGGTGTTATTAGATAGAGTGGTGGGTCATGTGAAAGTCTGTGCTCATATACCATAAATATTCAATTAGATAAATTAAAATTTTTTATACCTATAATTCATAAAAAAAATTACAATTGTTTTCAAAAATAATAATAATTAAATACATATTTTATATCTTTTAAAATGTTATTTATATATTTACAATAATAAACCCCATTTTCGTCATAATTTTTCTGGACCTTTTACTATATTTACACATTGGCCCAAGTTTTCTTGAATATACAATGTTTCATAACATATTCTTTTATGGTAATCATTCACATACATTATAACACATATTTTCTTCACATTTCATTTTATGCCCTGGATACAAATAATGCCAATATGCTCCTGACATCATTTTTTTTCTATTAATGATTCGATTATGTTCTTAACCTCTCTCAATTGCCATTCTTCCTGATATATATATTCCCAATTTGTCTGTAGATATGGACTTTCCAATAGAAATTTTGAATTCTTTCTTTTTCGGCACTTATAAAATAAAGCTTGATTAGAGCTATTGGTAAGCTCCATCTAGTGATCATTAAATGCAAGCTTAAAAGCAAATTACGAAATTTATGACTTGTTTTATTAATTATATATAAATTTATTTTCCACAGTTAATTTTATGAACTAGCCTCACCATAGTATTAACATCATTTAATTCTTTTGTATTTTTAACCATTTACCTAAAAACTTATTATTTTTTTCAAGCAATCTTTACATTATTTGGCAATTGATCTTTCATTAATTTTTTATATACCTCTTCTGAATATGGAATAGATATTAATTTACTATCTCAATACTTATTGCTATTATTCTCATTTATTCTATTCTACTATCAAAATTTTTTCTAATTCCTTTCCTTTTGTGATGTATTTTTATATAATCATTTTCCATCTTTAATTTCTGTTTACATGCTTCCTTTTTATCTAATGTTATGTAATTCAAATCCCGTTAAAATTCCTATTTTCTGGCACAATGCCTGATAGGACCTTGGATCAACCAACCCTCTAGTCTTTTCATCTTTAATATAATCTTCAATAACTATCTCATCCATCATCTCTTTTCTTAAAAACAATGTCAAAATACTTTAGTCCAATTTCTTTTTTATTCATTGTGAATCTAATGTACTTATTGTTATTTACCTCATTAAAAACTTTATTAATATTTCTACTACTTCCTATAATATCTGCAATATTCTTTAATCTCATCATTACTTATAAATTCTACCAATTATACTTTCCCCAATACTATTTATTACTACTGATGATAAAATTTCACTAATTGAACATCCCATTATCCATCCTTTGCCTATACTCCAAAATTCTTCTTATATTTAAAATACAATGCCTCATCTATTATTAATAATGCTTCATAAATAGTATACATCCATTCTTCTGATTAAATATTGCTTATTTTAATTTTTCTATAACAATATCAACACTATCCCTTTTAGGCATACTTTGATTCATTTTCTTGATATCAAATGTTGCTGTCATTCCATTTCTATCTAACTTGATATTTTTTAACTTATTAACATTTTTTTCATAATTTTTAATGTAATATAATGATGTTATAGTACAGTGGGGATAGTTTATAAAATTAGCTATAGAAATTGCAATAAAAATATATAGGTCTGACAGGAAGAACAGCAATTGAGAGAGGTAAGGAACATGATCAAGCCATTAATAGAAAAGATATGAAATCAGGACCATATTGGCATCATTTGGATACAGGGCATAAAATGAAATGTGAAGAAAATATGTATTATAAAGTATGTGAAAAATTATTGTAAGAGAATATATTATGAAACATTGTATATTCAAGAAAAATTGGGCAAATATGTAAATATAGTAAAAGGTCCAGCAAACTCAGGAGGAAAATGGGTTTTATTAAATAGTTGGAAAATGTAGGACATGATTGTACATATGTAAATAATATTTTTAAAAGATAAAAAATATTTATTATTATTATTTTTGAAAAAAATTGTAATTTTTTTTTTTTAATTATAGGTATAACATTTTTTAAATTTATTTAATTGTCTATTTAACTCAATACACTGTACAGGCTTACACCCACCTAATGAAATATATAATGGATTCAAACTCAGACTTTTACATGACCCTCAATTCTCCATGCCATCTCATATTGCTGACTCATCTGATCACACATGTTAAAAAGATAAATAATCACCAATATACATATTTCGTGCTGAAACAGCACTCATCAGTTGGTCCAGATTATAATCTCCACTCATATATACAATCAGTGCTCAGCTTTATATTAAGATAGCCAATGTTCATACTTTAATGGACAGGCTTCAAAATATGTGATTACATTACACAAATTCATGTTTGAAATATGGTATTTAGTGAGGGAGGAATCGATGCTACAGTATTGTATTTATAACTAGTTTTGGTTAGTGTATTATTAAATGCATGCAAAAAAGTCATTAATAAAAAATGCTTGGAAAATAAATCAGCACATGTGCTTTTAATTACAGAGGTATAGTATTTAAACCATGAAGAAAATGTGAATACAGTACATAAATTCATGTTTGAAATGTGATATTTAGTGAGGGAAATAAATAAATGCTACAGTATTATATTTACATTTAGTTTTGGTTAGTATATAAATTGAAGTTGAAACAATGACCTTCAGACTGGTATATAATTCTCACATTTATTTATATAATATTAAATTTTTTTGTTTAATTTACATTAAATCTTAAAAAAAATTTGTTAAAGCAAACAATTAAAAAAAACCACAGCCTATTTATTTTGGGTGCATCTGGTTCCATAATAAATTTCAATATTATATATTATAAATCCATAATAAATTTCAACATACCACATAGTATTAAGCCAAAAATTATATTAGCTTAAAAATAATTATAATAGCTTCGATTGCATGTATGATTAAATAGACTATAAATATATGAGTGCCATGTTTTTGAAAGTCTTCTATTCATAGACTTTTTGTATGAAAAATTATATGGAATATTTATTTTAAATCTAAATGTACTGTTAATCTTAGTATGGTAATAGTTTTAAGAAACAAGTATATATTATTGCACAAGTGAAAAAATATTTAGATCGTTAAATTTTGATGATGATATTCCTATGTAAAAATTTTGGGAATACCAGTAGATAGTAAATCACTGCCATTATTATTATTTTTGAGCGTGTTGTATTTTTTATTATTGAATATGATGAAAAAGCATGAAAGTCATGTGTGAACAATTGCAGATGCATTACAGCCATGAAAATGCTTTACACATTTTGAAGCAATTGATTGAGATTGATTATGCATTTGTTGAATACAACACAAACAGCTATCATTTACATAGAAAAATGTAGCCTATTTATACTCACTTGGGCTCAAGTTATAATTTTAATAACAAATTTTCTTGAGTAAGGCAAACAATTAGCACCTTTGAATTATCACATTTTAAATTATTAAAATAACTTTTATATTTTGAACAGGTTGTTTTAAGGTTCAATCCTTTATTTTCCTGTCTTGCATTAGTGGTTGAGAGGTCAGCGTGACTGCCTTGCACTTGCAGGCAGTTACCCGGGTTGCGGATTCATGTCCCGGCCAATGCTATGACAAAAAAAATCCATTATTTTCCTCAGAAGATTTTAAAAATAGTTATGGTTAACTAAATCTTGTTTACAAGAAGGAATATATTTTTGACATTTATTGACTAAATAAATTTTAGATTTAATTATCATGTTAAGCTAAAACAGGTGTGCATCACATGATTTTATTTTGCAGATTATTTTAGAACAAATTTAGAAAAATATATTAAATGATCGAATAACAAGACGCTATATATGTATGGTGGTGGTGTGTGGAATACACCTATATGCATGCAATTTAAGCAAATTAAATACAAATTGACTTATAAATGATTAAAATTATTATTTAAATTATGCATTTCTTTTAAATAAATACATATATATGTAATCTATATATAAATCAGTCAGATTATAGATGTTGGTGTTTGCATATATATGCAACTATACATGTCCAACTGCATATACATCTTAAGAAGTACTTTTTAAGGGTTTAAACCTGGCACAGATGGAGGTTGGAGGGGTAAATGGGTGAAATGTATATGAGATAGGAAATATACCATCTCACTATTGCAAAATATAAATAAGCATGTAAATTGTAACTTAGCATTTCAATAAAAAATATATACATTTACTCCACTAATTCTTCCATCCTATTATACACATTCTAAACAATTCCATACAGGATGGATACGTAACTTTTTTTATTATATTTAATAACAGTAATATTCTGAGAATTATCATTATAAACGTATTACAAAACATAAATAATAAATATGCAATATCATAAATATAATACCCATATGAATAAAACCTATAACTAAATATAGATAACCCTTTTACCATTTAATAGTTCGTAAGTTATTAAATCTTTTCAATACCATTTTGGAACACAACAGTTCCAAAAATGAGTCTTTGGACATGTTGAAGATTTATTAAAGTGTCTGGATGATATGAATATTAAGTATTGACAAAACAATTAATTAAAATTTGAGACACTTAAAATTTGTGAGCACTGATATAACTTGAAAAACCATTCAAGATAAATAACAAAGGATTTATAGAAATAAAAAGACAATAAGAAAATATAATTTCTTTTATAGCAATTCAAACATAAAACAATTAGAAGTAGAAAGCATAAATATTTATTTCAGACAGTATGAAGAGGATAATATTATTTCCTTTTGAAACACAATTCATAATTTTAAGCAATGTGACACTGGTAAAGAGCATAATATATTTCCATTAAAACTCTGCAAAGTTTCATTCAACACTAAATTTCTTAGGAGTACAGCAATCTCTTTAAAACATATCACTTTTTAAAACAATGAGCAGATTATAAAAGACACAGAATAGGTTTTATGCAGTATTTATATTTTTATCAGTGATAAAATATTCAAAGGCAATAAACTACATTAATAGTTATATATTTATTCTATATTTCCAGAAAAAAAAAATTTCCTCAAAATGCAATATTTTATTCATTCTCTAATTGTATAAATATTTAAATAAACATTTGATTTATTTTAAAATAGTATTATAATAATTTTCATTAAAGTCATTTTAAATTGTGAAAAAATAATAATAACTAAATAATTTGTTTTCTTTAATAAAGCAAAGGTATTCATACTTTCATAATTATTATTCCACAGCTGCTTTTAACATTTGCAATATCCTGCAAGTTAGCAACAGTTCTAATTTGAATATGACATCAATTATGCTCAATGAAGATCTTTTGCAAATAATAATAATAATATTAAGTTCAACATTTGCAAAATATATAGTCAATAATTCAAGTAGAATAAAATATAATAAATTTAATTTAAAGTATATAAAGTTTTGGCATTCAACATTTTTAAAAGACTTAGTTTTTTTATAATTTTAGCATGACTAAACAAGAAATTGAAAATTTATAAAAGTTCAAACAATATAATTATACTTTCCATAAAAAAAATTCATGCTGTGAAAGCAGTGCAATTATAACTTCCATAATTTAACTTCCATAATTATGTATTGTGGATATTTCTGAATGGTGTATATGATGAGGAGATTTTGTAGAGGATGAATGAATCAAAGCTAGCAGCCCAAGCAGAAAATTTCTTTAGCAGTCATGGCTTAAACTGGAAAAATAATAAATAATTATAAAGAATACACATAATAAAACAATGAGGAAAAATTATGAAGTGTTTAAGATACATATTGGTCAGAGCATAAATATAATATGTCAGGTGATAGATGGCTAATTAAATGATTAACAATGAGAGTGTTAATTATTATTTAATTTATACAACTAATTTAATTGATAAGTCAAATATGCTAAAAATAACTTTTTTAAATTCCACTGTCTGGAAATTTTAGACAAAACAATAAATTAATATTACATTATCTTTTACAAATAATTATTATTTAGAAATAAATTAAATATTATATTTCCATAACAATACATTTATTTAAATATATATATATATTAATATTCTCAGAATATTAATTCAAGTACAATATTCTTTTTTAAAAAACATTTTTATAAACAAAACTTTACAATAAAATTGTTCTAAATATTTACTTAGTCCAGATAAAAAATTTGAAATATAATCATTTTCTTTTTAAAATTGTAACTTTAAATGGAAATAGATTATATGCATAGATACACGCACATTAAAGATATTTAAAATATGATTTAAAATTAATTAATTTACAATTATGGATTAATTATTGATACTTAGAGAAGACTAGACTATTATTAAATTAGCAATTAGGATTATATATTTTTTAAAATAAATTGTAATTTTATTGTTTATATGAATATTAAAATTACTTAAGTGTTTATCTTATAATGGCTTCATTTAATAAATACATGTAATCATTACATTAAGAGTGTAATTAGATCTTTAAAGATAAGTTGTATATTAAAATACTGACTTTATGTTTTTATAACATTTACAATTTTAAAATAAGCTTGGTTGTTAATTTTAATTACTTAACTTCATTTATTTAAATTTGTCATAAATAATGATATTTTATAACATTATTTATAAATCACTAAGATAACTTATTAAATGATTTACTACTTTTGTTAGACAAAAAGAATTTACTCAACAGAAAATAAAATATATAAAAAAAAATTTTTTTTAATTAAAGCATATTAGCAGAAATGCCTAACATAAAGTTCAATAGGCAGAATTTATGGTTACAATATATATATATGTGTAATATTAATTCCTGAATGCAGTTTATATTTTTAATATTTTTAATATAAGTTTTATTAATAAAATAAATATATATATAATTATAGAACAATACAATGCTGGAAAATATGTATAGCTTGAGGAACAAAATGGGTCAGCGCAGTGCCTTGCAAGCAAGTAGTTGTTTGCAGATGGTTGTGGGTTCGCCTTGCAGTCGATGCTATGACATATGAAAAAAAATCTAATTACTGTCATTATAAACAATCACACTGCTCTCTGGTTGCTGAAAAATCAATAAAATAAATGTTCTTTAAATATTTTGACTGATTTAATATTCATTCTTACTGTTGTTGTAATTTAATTACCTATATAATATCTTGGGCATGTATAAATAGATATCCTTTTTTTCCTGTAAAAGTTTATTGAATTGATAGCAACTAAAGGACAGTTCAATTGTTTATAATGATATTATTATAGTTCTGTATTTAAAGGTAGAGAAGTTATTACATTAGAGATAATATATCTAAAGAAGAAGATATTCCTTATGACTGGAAGAATGCAATAATGATACTGTATTTCCACAATAAGAGGATAATATTAAGAAAAATTACAGATCTATTAATTTCCTTACAAATTGTCTACAAAAAATATTGGAATTAAGCCAAACAAAAGAAGAAATTGGAATTATGAATTATAATACTATATATTACACACAAGAACTAGGAGAAGTAATAAAATAATCATTAAGGATGAATTCTCATTTGCATTGGGATTTATAGATGATTTATCTTTAAGTATTTCTGGAATGATTAAACTTTACACAATTGTATTATCAAAATTTTGAAAAATATTTTAAATTAAAAGTAATTAGATTACATTTAACATTGATAAGAAGTACACCTACATAATTCCATCTATAAAAAGTATTTTAAGGTCTTTTTTATAGAAAGTATTTTATAGTTATACAAAAAAAGGTATAAGTATTATAAATTATTTATGTTATATAAATGTAGCAATTGATGGTGTTTTTGTAATCAATATTTGAGAGTTATGTAATGTGGAAAAGAATATTTGAGAGTTCAGAAAATGTTAAAGAAGCTTTCTTATAAAACAACAACAGGATTAAAGATAAGAGTTCTAAAAACTAAGATAAGATTTAATAAGCTGTTAAAGATAACAATATAGACTGATAGAAATGAATTATTAAAAGTTAATAAATATAAATACTTTGATAAATTGTTAATGCAAATGGAGTCCATTAACCATCGAATTAAACTTGAATAAAGGTTTTTTTTTTTAAAAAAAAAAATAAAAAATAGAAATAGTATTAAAAGTAAATGTACTGATAAAAGAATGTTTTAATAAATGAATGAGGCTGGTTTGAGATTCAACCAATTAAAAGAAGAGCAGCACAGATACTGCAGATCACATATTAAATGATGAGATTTGAACATTTCAGTAATATAAAGGTATCGCAGCCTCCATGCAAGCAAGTAGTTGGTTGCAGACGGTTGTGGGTTCGCGTCCCGGCCGATGCTATGACATATGAAAAAAAAAAAGACAATTTCGAAGAATGCAGTGCATTAAAGCTGAAAATATTTATAGAAAAGTTGTCAATATATGTACAATAGATGCTTTAAATCAGATACCAAAATATGATGAGAATGCTAAAAAAAAAAAAACTATACGTGAAATGTATGGTGAAATGAATGGATAAGGTAGGGGAGTTTCCTGGAATGATATAAATAAGAAATGTTGACGTTGAAGAAACTGAATTGAACTCATAGACATTTTCATTCTCCTTTGAGTTGATAATGATTAAAAAGAATGGTGATGATCAAAATATTTTTACTTTAATTATGACTGTTGTAAATTAAATTTCTAATAATAAAAAGAATGAAATAAATAATAATCAAAAAAATATCCGTTATAAAGTCAGTAGCTACGAGCAATAAGAATTAATATTAAAGACATTAGTTTTTCTGTTGGTTGGCATTTTGAGTAAGTAGATTATCGTAAAATAATAATATAGAAAAAGAATCTGATATAATCATTAATTATTGAATTAATTATACAGTTACGCATATATATATTTAAAAAGACAACCACAAGTGCAGCGCCCCCTATATAATTATCATAAAGTAGAATCACCATTATTTTGCAGACTCGTCTAACAAAAAGTTTCTCAAAATATAATTGTTAACAAATGACTTTTTAAACATTCTGTAAATCATTATTTACTTTTTTAAAAGATAACAATAAATTAGTCATACTTTTCTAATCAAAATTGTTTACTTTTAACATTTTTTTTTTTTTTCAAACAGTTATGAAAAGTGCAAATTTCAGTAAAGCTTCCGTCATTTTTTTGTTTCAAAATTAAATCATTACATTTAAGCTCTTATTCTGCTTATATTAAAGACAAGTTATAGTTATCATCTGATCAAATACTCTTAAAAGAGAACCATATCAAATAATCTTTCTCTTTTAATGATTTAACTTCGACCTTCCAAATTTATAAATTATTAAATTATCGCTTTTAAGATTATTCTGTACGCATTTCCATATTTTTATAAATGTTTTAGCCCAATATTAATAAATATTATTCATAATTTTTTTCAGAGTTAATCTTCTTACGTATTTATTTGTAATCACTTTAATTTATAAATCATTTCTTTTTTTTCATTCACAATGTTAGATGATGTTTCTTATTTTAATCTTTAAAGTTCTGCAATGTAGTGACACCTCGTGCAATTATTTTTAACTAAATGTTCATTTCGTATCTTTATTAAATTCTCTGTTAGCAAAGCCTTCGATGCATACACATAAGTAGAAATGTAGATACAGTTAGTACATTATTATACATAATAATGAATGAAATATTTACATTAAACATAGTTTAGATTTTACAAAGTTATATATAACATGAATTCTACACAATGAAGTATTTAATTATGAAAAAAAAATTTCTGTTTGTATAAATCTATAGTGTCCAAGTTTTTGTTATTGTTATGTATATTATCCAAAGTAAAAGAATATGTCCAGTTAAGTTTTTATAGTCTTTTATTTTTTTTCATTGATTTTAGTAATAGCTTTTTGTTTTGATTCCTTCTTGCTTCTCTGTTAATGCCCAAGTCTTAAATCCGTAAGTAAGAATTAGTAAAACATATCTAGTAAACTTTTTTTTTCTCAACCAATATAGGCATAGGTTATTTCTATCAAGATCACTCTAACTAAGTTTAATTCTAAGGTTAATTCGATCCATTATCTTTCCATCTCAATTAATAATATTATATGATTGCGCCAATAGCTCTTAACAAGCTTTTCAAAACATTGAGAAAATACATTGACCATTAATTTAGACTTTTTATCATTAATCTTTAATCCTTTTTTTTTTTACTTTCATCTGCTAACTCTTGCAACATATCAATATTATTTCCAAAAACAAACACATCAATTGCAAAATCTAAATGAGTTAAAAATATACATATATTTTTATTTCAGTAATTTCCCATTTTAATTTATTAAATATTTATTGAAAACTGCTGAAAAAAGTTTGGAAATATGGAATCATCCTGCTGTACAATTTTATCAATGTTAATCTTATTGATGTCATCATATAATTTAATTATTACTGTTACATTTTGATAATAATTCTTCAAAATATGACAAGATCCTGCAACTATAACTTGCAATTCAAAGCTTTAATCTTTGTGGAAATACTTATACAATCAAATATCCTTTCAAATCTGCAAATCCAAAGCATAATGGTCACTCATATTCATTGGTCCTTTCTATAACTTCTCTTAATACTTGGATATGAGCCACTGTAGTAAAATCAAATTTAAATCCATCTTGTTCATTTTGTTGATTTAGGTCCAAAGTTCAACATAAATGAGTTTTATCTTAATAAAGATTTTATACAGAAATGATAGAAGATTGTTAACTTTCTAATTTCTAATATCATCTTTATTATCTTTTTAACATATCAATATTTATTGCATTCTTTCTATCATCTGATACATCTCTATTATGTCAACATAGTTTTCCCCACAATTTGCTATTTTTTATTAACTTTTTTTAAGACATCAATAATAATTCCATCATTTACATGAGCTTTTCCCTTATTTATAAATTTCATTCCAGTCTTTATTTAAAAATCTGGCAATTCATAATTGTAAATAAAAATTGTTTACATATGCCTTCTTTTTATTACAAAGAACCTCTGACAATGGTTATAAACTTGTACCAATGTTTATGGGTAAGTGATATTATATATGTAAATTTTAAATGATGAAACAAAAAAAAGTTGTATTTTTTTCTTGTGATTAAATTAACTGTTCAATAGGATTCTTTTACCAAATGAAAACAACTATTTTTATGGTGCCTTGTTTAATCAATAGATAATAGTGCTAATGTTTCTTGTTTTTGAGGTAGACTAAATGTGTACATTAAAAATATCATTTACCATCTTCTTAGACATTGTATGTGAGTTAATTCTTTTTATTTTTGTTTGTTTCTAAATTGTCAAATTTATATATGCTTTTATAATTTTATGTACAGTATTTATACATAAGCTGAAGAAAGAAGTTTGCTAGTTAACTGAAAGAAAATCCTTTTATTTCTCTTTGAGATTATACAGGATCTGAGCAGGGCTAATTTCTAACATCGACTCCATACAATTTTGTCTTTGCAGCTGCTTTTACTAAATGATTATTCATACAGTATAAGAACAAGCATGAACTGCTCACCAACATGAATCATTTAGTGTGGTGAGTTCATTGGCTTTTTACCTTTGAGTAAACTTAGCTGCCTAAGAGCTCTTAACTGAAACATCATTTGTGTGTTCTTAAAGCAAAATTCATGTATGTGTGAGTGATATTTTTCCCCTTTCTTTTAAATAAATATTTATAATCATTTCAAACAAAACTAAATTATTTCTCTTACTTCCAGAAAGTCTCAAATTCATCAGCTAAGGCAGCAGTTGATGACTAAAAGTGGAAAGTGCTATGAATTCACTGATTGTGACCCAGGCTGCTTGATAACCTTTTATTTAGTGCTTACAACTGCAGATCACTTTCAAGTGAAAGAAGATTGCAGGATTTGGAAAAACTGGGATATTATTGGACTTTGTGAACTTAGAACAAAAGATGAATAGATAATTGATTTTAAAAGTGGACATATACTTTACTACAAAGGCATAAATATTGGATATATAAGTGGAGCAGATTTATTATAAATAAAAAGTAGAAAAATAAAATTGTGGAGGTTGATGATGTATTAGACAGTGGCAAGATTAGTTATTCAATATAATGAAAGATGCCAAATCAGATAATTCAGGTTTATGCCCCAACAAGTTCTGATTGTAATGAAGAAGTAGAGGATTTTTATAAGGATGTACAAAGAACTTTTGATCAGACTAAATTTCCATGGAATACTTTAATGATAGAATTGATGAATAATTGATATCTCAATGGTGATTCAACTGAGATATGACACAGACTTGCAAGATTGGGGGGAAAAAACTTTAAATTATGAATTTTTTCTTTGAGAAAAATGTTAAACCACTAAACATCACATGAACACTATCTCTTATACTAGCGCATAATTGTTATTAAACAAGGCAAAACTCTCCATACATTAGTGCCATTCTGTGCCAACCAGAGTAATCAATGGATGCCAGAAGGCTTGTGCATAAAATCCCTATCTAATTGCTACTCATCCAATATCCCCAGACTAGTTTTTGGCTTGTGGCCTTCCTCAGTGAGGAGCCTTGGATCTGAGAGCATTGTGCTCTCAGATCCAAGGCTCCTCACTGAGGAAGGCCACAAGCCAAAAACTAGTCTGGGGTTATTGGATGAGTAGGCATTAGATAGGGATTTTATGCACAAGCCTTCTGGTATCCAAGGCTCCTCACTGAGGAAGGCCACAAGCCAAAAACTAGTCTGGGGATATTGGATGAGTAGGCATTAGATAGGGATTTTATGCACAAGCCTTCTGGCATCCATTGATTACTCTGGTTGGTACAGGGTGGCACTACAGTATGGAGAGTTTTGCATTGTTTAAGAAAAATGTTAAATGGGAATGGACTTGGAAACATCCAAATGAAAATACAGCAGATGGATTATATTTTGACTAACAGAAAATATGTATTTCAAGATTGCAATGTTTTTAATAAATTCAATACAGGAAATGATTGTCAATTAGTGAGCAAGATACATGTTAATGCAGAATTAGAGTGACAAAAATTATTGAGAAATACAATATTCATAATTGATATTCATTTGTGTTGTGTTTGATCTGAATTACAAACCAACTTACAGAAAATACTACAAATACCCGAGTTGACAATTAATATAAACTTTATTATATCTACAAAGATATATAATACAAGAGAATATGTACAATATTGAATATTATAGATTAACGTAAACCCTGGGTTGTGCCTATCGCTTCCAGCTACAGCTGATAGCTTGCCTCACGGGTAGGGGGTATGACTCTTCTGGCTATAACAATTTGCAAACCATTTAAAAATATTAACATATTTTGAAAATGGTTTCGATTTGAATGAAATCATTAGGAATATAACTGATATACTTTTAAGAGCTTCAACAAAGATAGTTTGTAAAAAAAGTAGTAATTGACCAATAAATTTTCTATGAACAAGACAATTTCTGTAAAAATAAAAAAAAAAGAGTATTAAAAAGGATTAAAATTTAATTTTGTAAATGGTACAAAAAATGTTAATAACTAAAAGAAAATATAATTGTAAATTAGAAAGAAAAGATATACAAAAGAATAAAATTATTAAAGGTATAAAACAACATCTTGGTATTAGTAGAAAAGTTATTCTTGCAATAACAAAAAAATATAGAACTATTAATAAAAAGAAAGATGACATCATGAAATGTGAAAAGAGTTATATAAAGAATTATTTAGCAACAAAAACAAAAAGTATCCCCTACAATTAGTCCATCTTCTGAATTGCCCAGGATTTTAAATGAAAAAATGGAGATATGCAATTAAATCTATGTAGAAGGAAACATCCACATAATATTGTAAGTATAATCAATATCTTAAAAGAAGTAGGTGAAGAAATAGAAAAATTGTGGTCAAAGTTATATAGTAAATACCTAAATAATAAAGGTGTATCAGATGATTGAAGGAATGCAATACTAATATTAAAATTTAAAAAAATTTGATAAAGAAGATATTAGAAATTATTGACCTATGGTGAGTTTTTTCAAAATTTTTACCAAGTTGTCTACAATGATCTTTGGATTTTAATCAATCAAGTATTTTTTCATAGTATTGGGAGGAGTTATAGAAAGGAATTAATGAATATAAGTTGCTACTTTGGATGTTTAAGATTATGAAAAAGCATTTAATTTTATAAGCATCTCTTTAGTCATTAAAGCATTGGATCATCAAAGTATAGATTCAGAAGAGTCATACTCTGAAGAATATTTATCAAAATGTCAGAGTAATTATTAGATTTCATAAAAAAAAGTGTATGCCAGGACAACTCCTTATCTCCAAAATGTTTTACAACAGGTTTGCATTCTATATACAGAAATCATAAAAAAAGAATTTATTTAGTATATCAATTAATTAGAGGATGGCAAGAATTAAAATATTTGTTTTTTTATTTGATTCACTATTTAAAAATAGCTAGATATCTTTTTACAGATCAATAAACAAATAAAACAAACAGGTGTTACTGATCTCATTGAAAAAATTAAAAGACTGAAGCGGAGTTGGGCTGGACATATTGCAAGAAGAGATGATAATAGATGGACAATTGAAATTTTAAACTGGATTCCAAGAGATTGTAACAGACCCAGAAAGATGTGAGATGGATGGATGAAATAAGAAAGTGTGCAGGGGTGATGTGGAAAAGAAAAGCTAAAGATAGGAAAAGATGGATTGAACTTGGAGAGACCTTCACCCTGCAGTGGATTGATAATGGTTGATGATAATGATGATGAAATAAATAACTGTTTAGGATATCTGGAGTTAGTTATTTAAAAAAACAAGTATATTTGAAAAAAATTAATATACCCCTCTCCTTCGCAATAAATATATGCACTTTCTCCTAAATTCAAATTGATTCCAAGGCATATCAAAAATGAAGCTCTTTAATGATATATATTTAACAAAGTAAACCTTTTCTATTTTTAATAATGTGCATTTCACAATAAATTAAAAAAATTATATATATATGTATAAATCTTCTTAAGTCATAAATTTTAAGTTGCTTTGCTTTTATCAATGAGTAATAATTTTAACTTGGCCATTTTCTTTGATAACTGGATCTAAATAAAAAAAGATGGAAAACTTATTTTACTCTCATAAATTAATAAGCGTAGGAAATAACTTTTAAACATATATATATATATTTCTAATATTTTTAACAAGAGAGTCAATTACAATGATTGTCTTGTGCAACATATATATCATTCAGTGCAAACTTTCATCCACTAAATTAAGTTTTCAAACAAATTATCAATTTAATTCTATCAGTCCAAGTCGATGGTATTATTTCTCAAAATTTCTTAATCTCTAAAAAATGCTATAATTATCTTATCGGACATCAAACAATCAATCTTTTTTTATTATTATCAAAAACATGTTTATTCAACTATGTATACAACAAAAGAAAAAAAAATAGCAAAAACTCACTCCTCCAGAGAGGAATGTCCAACATTAACAAGATTCCATATGGAATTCACCACAAAGTGAGGAGCTAACTTCAAATCTCTTTCTTTGATTTCTTTTAATTTTTGTAGAATTTTTGATCAGGCAAAACTGGCTTGAAGATTAGAATGCATCTGACAAACCATAGATAAAAAGTAATGAAAGTGGCACTTCTTAGAGTTGCAAAATCCCCAGAGGCAATACCTTCTATGAGTGTGTTGATAATTGGATTTTTTGGTATATAAATTTGATTAATCAATATTATACAGTCCTGAAGAGATGAACAATTGTTGAAAATGTGAAATATGGTATCATCCTCCCTATGGGAGAGTGAACACACAGGGTCCAAAGATGAAAAACCTTTGTACATCACAAGAAAATGTCTTGTGGGAAGGGCATTGATATCTAACTTTAAAAGGAAGTGCAAATATTTTGGCTCTAGATTCCATCTTTTATATTTCTTTATAATGGCAAAGTTTGTACAGGTGAAAATGTTAGGATCTGGGATAATTGGTGAAAACAAAAGAAGATAGGCATCCCAATAATGAAGTTTCATTGGTTTTATTTGAGTTAAAGGTGTGAGAATTTTTGCAATGTCAATAAAGACTTGTGTCAGCCAACCATCATTAATTGGAGGTGGTGTATCTGTAGGATGAATATATAGAAAAGGTGAGTCATCAGGAAAAATCCCATTAAGTCTTATAATGAGATGATTTGATTTCTTATCTGAAGTGAGTGTATTGACAAACCATTAAGTTTTGTTGGTCTCTGAACTCTTCTTAAGCTAATGGCAACAATTTTACCCTTCCACATTAGTCTAGAACAAAGAGAGTTTATATTCTTGATAAATTTTGATGAGAATTTAATGAATGGCATATAGTAAGAAATTCTGGGGAACAATAACATGTTGAGAAGGACTGCTTTTGCAAATAGTGAACTATAAACTTTTGAAAGAGAATCAATTATTTTCCTTGCAGTAATTCATGATGGTGTCTTCTATTAATTTCCTCATTGCTGCATGAGAGATACTCATTGGTAAGCCCAAAAATTTTTGTGGCATCACTGTGAAAAGGGATGGAATTGATTTTCCAGATGAAAGCCTCCATATAGCAGATTTTCTAAGGTTAAATGCAAGATCTGACTCTATGGTGAAATTGTCCATAATTTGAATCAGTTTTGGGATGAACTTTCTAGATGGTAAGAACACTGCCACACCATCCATGTAGGATATGTGCTGAATGGATTTATTTATACCAGGAATGTACAATCCAGGAAGATTCATCTCTAATGATTTAAGGAATGGATTTATATAATTTAAGGAATGGATTTATATAAAGAATGAAGAACAGGGGACTAAGAGGAAAGCTTTGTGGAGTCGACTTGGTAGGTGTGAATGAGTTTGAAATTTTACCATTTAGTGAAATGGCAATATGTCTGTTGAATAGAAGGTTAGTAATGATATTAATTATACCTGTAGGAATGTTCAGACCACTTAGGAGATGTATTAGGTGAGAAATTCTGACTGAATCGAAAGCAGCTGAAATATCAAGTTGAACAACTAATGGCTTTGACTTTTTATTTTTTCTTGTATAATCCATAATTAACCTGAATAAGCAGAGAGCCTCAGCTGTGGAATTACCTTTCTTTGCAAATTTAAAAGTAGAGATAAAGGGCACAATGAGATTTCGAATTTTATCTTTGATGATTGCTTCAATCAGTTTAATAATCAACGGAGTCATCGAGATAGGTCTAAGGTTCTCCAGAGGCAATGGGATAATAGCACTTTTAAGAAATGGTACCATCGCAATGGGATAGAGTTGATCAATTGTAAGGGGACCTGAGGCAAGTAGATCAGTCATTCTACTCACTATTGGGACTGTGAAGGCGTCAAGATGTTTGAACAGGAAATATGGTATTCCATGGATACCAGGGTGAATTCTATCAGGCATGGATGATAGTTTAGCTCTAATATCATCATTACATATACCATGGATTGTCTCACAAGAACATATAGATGTGTCAAGTACAAAATTCTGTGAAACATCTACTAGCATGCATTCATAATGATTTAAAATTTGTAAAATCATGCCATTACCCGAGAAGATTATATAATTCACTGTGATTGCTGATGGAATTTTAGACTTACTTTGGAAACCCAAAGCCCACCTTATATATCCCCTTGAGAAGTTATGAGGTTAGAGAGGAAAAACCTAGCCTTTTTAGTAGCCAGGTAGTCTATTAGAATTTGGTCAGTCTCTACATATTGTTGCTTCAGGTCAATAATAACCTGTACAGATGCTGGTGTTGGGGGAATATTTTTCAATGTTGTAATTAAATTATCTGCTTTCTTGAGTAACCCAATCGGCCCTTTATTCTTTCTAGTGTAATGAGAAATCAAAGAACTAAGAATATTTATAAATGCAAACCAAGGTTCAGCCGGTGGAAGAGCTAGTATGTCTACTTTCTTGAAAAAAATATAAGCTTCAATCTTTATACAGAAATTGAGAGATTAAATTTATTTTCTGATTGATGTAATATCTGAAACACATAGGCTTATTACATACATGTGTCTATATATGTAATATATAGGGTATATGAGCACAGACTTTCACACCTCCACCATTCTCGACCCTATCTCATAACACTGATACACTCGAACACATATATGTTGAAAAGATAATCACCAATATACGTATTTCATGCCAAACTAGCAATCAACAGTTGGTCCAGATTACCATCTCGACATGTATATGCCATAAGTGCTCAGATATATATTAAGATAGCCAAACCTCATACTTTAATGAACAGGCTTCAATCTACTTCACACTCCAACTTTTCAACCATCTATCCAATTGAAAATCTGATGATGGAATGCTCAAAACATGGGTGTGACAAGAATCTCGGCCTCAGGGTGGCCTTTGAGCATTCCATCATCAGATTTTCAATTGGATGGACAGTTGAAGAGCTGGAGTGTGGAGAAGATTGAAGCCTGACCATTAAGGTATGAAGATTGGCTATCTTAATATATATCTGAGCATTTATGGCACATATGTGTAGAGATGGTAATCTGGACCAACTGATGATTGCTGGTTTAGCATGAAATATGTGTATTGGTGATTATTTATCTTTTCAACATATATGTGTTTGAGTGTATCAGTGTTATGAGATAGTGTGGAGAATGGTGGTCATGTGAAAGTCTGTGCTCATATACCCTATATAATTTTCATTGATGTGTAAGTTTATTAGAATGCCTTAAACTTAACAAATTTCTTTCAAGCGCCATCTATATGCAATTGTCATTTTAAATTTAGTAAAGTTAAATATTCACCATACCTTTTAATTAACAATCAACTGCAACTAAATTGAGATTTAAATTGTAAAATTAATTTTTTGAATATATAGATTTCAATTTAAATAAAATATTTTGCAAAATAACATTAATTTTTAGCTTGATTACTATCAAAACATCTTTAGAATAATAAAGATATTCTAAAATAATAAAATTTATTTTGAGAACCAACTAAATAAATACCTTTATATTTTACTAATGTAGTGTAAACTATTCTTATTATAATAGTGAATATTAAATGGATAAAACAAAATAAATTCTGTTATGGTGGTTGCCATTGGTTATATAGGATGCACATGCAAAAGACATTTAGATTGCTTCTTTTTATTTATTCATGAGGACATTTGTCATGTTTTGAAAGAATTTTGTTTCCAATTTAATTCTCTTATGTGTTTAATTGTATTTTTGTAATAAAAGTATTATATTCTTTGCACATTCTGCATAACAATTTTAACCATGAGTCAGAAAAATGTAATTACAACAACGTTAGTATGAATATCAGGGGGAAAATGAATTCCAACCTAGAGAGCAATAAAATTACCATAGATCTAAGTACTGAATATGTAATGTTTTTTTTTTAAAAAAAAAATAAGAATCAAATAAGCATTTATTATAAAAATAAGGTAATTTCCAAATTAAGTCATTCTTGTAATATTATGAAACAGACAAAAACTTTTGCTAATCTGGATTAACAAAACAATGTTGTGGGAATGTCGGTATATAATTTTTCATGCTTTTGAAATATTTTATCTAAAATTATACCTATGGTACAATATTAAAGAAAAAATTGTAATAAATTAATTTTATATGTATTTCCATGTATATTTTTAATTTGCTTTATACTCTAATTTTTTTAGATTGCTCTGTAGTGGGAACACAATTTAAAGGTTTTTTCTCAGATAAAAAAAAAATCAATTTATTTACAATGGAAACATCATCATTATGTTCAACCATTCATACATGGCCACCCAAACAACTATAGAAATATTTTTTCTCTAAATTTAACTTTGAAACTGTTTATTTAAATTTGAATCTTAGCAAGTTCTTTAGTTATTAGTCAATTTAAAAATAGTTTTTGTGTAAATATGTATTTGTATTTATGTTGTATATTATTTATTCATTTATTCAGGTTTTTTTTTTCTGAATGCCATGCGCAATGGCTTCTCCTTCAGTGGAGTCAGGAATCTCTCTGCCACTATACCAGAAAAACCTGTTAACCACTTTAACTTTCATTTCAATTCCCCTAAGTTTTCCCCGATATTCTTCTCTATCCTGTTCCATCTCATTTGCACAACATTATCTTTGTCCACTCTATGGCCTTTATATCTAGACCCCATTTATATTTTTCCAAACCCAGCATAAAAACCAAGAACTCATTTTGTGTATAATCACTTTATTTATATTTATTCTTCCACAACTTCATTATTTGTATCCTTTCTGCTTGTAAACATTTACGTTCAATTAACAGATGCCTAATATTTTCCTTGTCTTCCTTACATAACTTGTAGACTAAATGATCCACATTTCTCCATTTATATATATATATTCCCTTGTTGCTAATGATCCTGCTTGAGCAGTAAACTATTTTCCTTGCTATTATCATAAATTAACGCACACCCAATATTCTGTTATATATAAACTTTTTATTCTCTAGACTAGTTCTCCATCTTCCAACTCCCTATTTTTTATTAATGCATCTATTGTTTTATCCCATTCTTTGCTACTATAATACTCAACAATTCTCCTAACACAATCATCTAACCTTTGGTATAAGTATACTGATATAAAGTCTTTATCCAAATCTTCTGCATACTGTATTACCTTTCTCACCCATCTTCTTGCTTGTCATTTACTTATAACCCAATTAAATACTATTTTAGCTGTTCTTTTATTATCCATAAATAGCAATCTAATGAACATTTTCATTTTTCTTTTTGCATCTCTCATATAAAAACTTGACCATCCCATTTCTCCTTAAATTACCTCCTTTGCCTTCCACACATCTGCATCTAAAGCATGTCTTCCTATTTTTCTTAGTACTTTCTCTAAATAATATGACATCCCTTTGTTAACACATAGTGCAACATTACCATAAGTTAACATTGCTACTGCTACTCTCTTCCATAGAGTTCTTGTTACATCATATTTATTATATGAAAACACTGTTGATTTCTTTATCAGTCCTTTTCTTTTCTTTGCTTCATTTATCAATTTTTTACCTATTCAACCAATCAATATCTCTGATTACTTAAGATGATTTCCAAATAGTTATACCTATTCACCACATTTAACTTTATAGAATAAAAAATCTTTCTCTTCTCTTTCCTCAGCATTTATAATTATTACTTTTGATTTTTCTTCACTAAATTTAACCACCATCTCTTTACCATCCCTTGCATATGCTTTCAGCATAACTTCTATATCTTCCCTACTTTCTGTGAACTAGAAGACATCATCAGTAAATAAAAGACTTAATAATATATACACTCCTTGACATCTATTAATGGTATCTCTACCCCTCTTCCTAGTCATTGTATTGCTCTCTCCATTTCTTTTAAATATAACAAAAACAAAATAGGTGACATGGGGCATCCTTGCCTTAGTCCCACCCCACTTTTAACTCTAACTGATTCTATATTTCCTAATTGATATGAATAGTAATTACTTTCAAACCATCACTTAATAAAATCCACTAACTGTCTACCTGCATTCCTACTCATATCTATAAGTTGTGTGACTACAAATAAACTATCTCCTATATGCCTATCTGTTCTAAAATCTCTTTGCATTTCTGCCACTATATTATTTTTTTCCATCCATTTTGCCACCCTTTCAGCCACTATATATCCAAAAACTTTATATAACACTATTGGTCTATAATTGATTAACTTTCTATGATTTTTACCCTTTCCTTTAAATAATAGCCTTGCTCTTGTATTATATCAGCTATCTGAAAATTCTCTCTTCTATACTATCTTATTAAAACATGATAATACATTTAATTTTGCCCTATTCTCAAATTCATCACTATCTCTGCTGCCCATCCATCCAAACTTCTTTCCTTTTCACTTTTCAATTTCTTTCCTGTCTCATTCAATTCATTTTCTATAAACCTAATATTTCTATTACTATATGCTTTTATGTTTGTTATCATTCTGTCCTTCACATCAAACATCTTTTGTATATCCATTACATACTTATTTAAGATTGTCTCTAATTCTTCTCTTGAGCTACACTTTTTTCCCCTTATCATTTCATAATATTATTTATCTCTCTTCTACATTTATTCTTTTAATATATTTCTAAAATGATATACTCCCACCTCTTCCACTTTTATTAATATCCTCCAATAATTTACTATTTAATTTTATTCTCCCTCTATAATTATTTATTTTAGCCAACTTTTTTTTTTTAAATAGTATTCCCATTTAATATTAAAATAATTTTTACTTTCTTTCTTTTTAATAGCACATTTATATTCTCTGCATCTCTAATGTGTGATGAATGCCATCTGGTTTATAGCATTTTTCATTTTTAAACATTAAAGTTCGATTTTGCAAGTTCTCCACTAATCAAACTAAAGATTCTCTTTTTAGTAGTGGTTTCCCATTTTATTACATGAAATTTACGTTTTTTACGTACTTAAAATTTAATTATGTTTTAAGTAGGTATAAAGATAAGTGTGGTGAACAAGTTTATGTTTATAATCAAGGGTTGTCTGTCATATGCACAGTTTTTATTTTCTTTGAATATAATTTTAAATAAATATACTAGTTCTTTACAAAATTTATTTATTTAATTTATAACGAATATCTTCTTTTTTTTTTCATTTGAAATTTACTCTGTTTTTAATATTTATTTACCTTGAAATTCCCTGGCAATTTTTATTTAATTTTGTTGTAAAAATCATTTTAATTTATTTTTCTCTCAACACATTCTATTGATTCCGAAAGTTTACACTAGGTGGCATAAATTTGGTCAGATAAAAGAAATTAGATGCTGAACAGCAAAGGTATAAGCAGGCTCGTGATATAAATTTTCAATATCAAATAGAGAATATGTATATAATTATTAATAGAATTTAAGTATTCTTTCTAAAAGAAGGCATTTACTTTTTATTCTCACTACCATTTCAGTATCTTTTCTTTAATAAAATTAAAATTAGAGACTATTTATGAGGAATTGTTCTTCCAGATCGCTTCGGGATAATTATATTTTTTTGTCTGTTATTTTTCCTGGAAAATCTTTATACTGTGGTTTATATGAATAGATTATAACTTGTGTTGTTTTTTTTTTTTTGCAACTATGAAAAAACTGAAAAAAACTACAAATTTTGTTTGTTTATATAATCAAACGATTTATTTGTATTGCCTTTTCACTTTTTAAAGTTGACTAATAATTTTGCAACCAATAGTGTTTCTCATTTATACAAGTTATTTATAATTTATGTAATAGTATATTCTAATGGAATCAGTCCACATCACAAACACATTATTTGAATCTATAAAATAACCGAAAGAAACGAAATTTGAATAGCAGAAAAGATTGTTAAAATGATAATCACAATCTTGAAAAGATAATTAAATAAAGTTAAATTTATTACGATGATTGATAAAGTGTTCATTTAAAAGCACAGACAAAATTAATAATTATCATTAGTTTTCCATGTAATTATAAATATACTTCATTACTGATTTTTTAATTATATAAGGTGTATTAGATTCTATAGTTTAAATTAAGAAATTGGGGTGGTGCTGGGTGTAGATGCGACCGCCATGAGATATTTGTGGTGGAAATGGACATGACAACCTTTAAATAAATGTACAGCCAAATTTGATTATATTTTACTAACAAAAAATATATATTCCAAGATTATAATGTTCCTAATGGATTCAACCTGAGAAATGATCATTAATTAGTGAGATGTAAAATATGTGTTAATGCAAAATCAGAGATGAGAGCTTAAAAAGTCAATAGTTGATATTCCTAACCTTGAGAAACATTTTAAGAAGTTTAAGTCAGAACTTACTAATTATTTTAAAATATTAATAGATTAACAGAGATGAATAGAAAGATAACAGATAACTAATCTGCATGACTGCAATAAAAATGGTTAGTACAAAAAAACAGCAATAAAAAAAAAAAGAAAGTATATAAAAATATGTAAAATGACCCATTAAGAATTTAATATCTGTAGTTTTTTAAAATATGACAATAAAGAGCTAATAATAATAAATAGGTATGTATTGGCAAGGAAAGCTATAGAAGAGAAGAAAAGTCTCAAAAGTACAAAACATCTTAGTAATGGGGGGAAATGTTTCATAAATAAGAAGAAAACAAGGAATTACTAAAAAAATATAGATGACAAAATATGTGGAAAAGTAAATAAATTAACCATTACAATTACTTCATCTTTTGGCTTGCTGAGTATTTTAAATGTAAAAAAGAGACATAAATTAAATTAGTTAAGATGGAAAATTTCCTGAAAATTATGGAATAATTATTGATATCTTAAAAAATAAAAAGTACATAAAGAAATAGAAAAATTGTTGGGAAAGTTATATACCAAATGTCTAAATAAAAAAACAACAACAAATAACTGGAATAATGTAGTAGTAGTATTGATATTTAACAATCATGATAAGAAAGATTAAAAACTATAGACATATTAGTTCTATATAAAATCTCTACCAAAATAATTGCTACATGTCTATACATAACTTTGGATTCAAAACAACAAGAATAACATGATGGATTTAAAAATAGTTTCAGCATGATGGATAACAGAAATTATATACAAAAGGACTTCTGATGATGAGTTGTCATTATGCTGTGGATTTATAGATTATGTAAAGATATTTGATTCTACAAGCATTTTTATAGTAATTAAAACTTTGAACCAACAAGATATAGATCCAAGATATTTTCATATTCTGAAGGATATTTATCAACATGCAACAGCATTAATAAAATCACATGGTGACACCAATATGATTAACATTAATAAGAATACGAATAGAATGATTTTATATATCCAAAACTTTTTCCAGCAGTGTTATTAAAAATATTTTGTGAATTAAAATAGAAGACCAAGCAAGTAGAAATATATCATGGTTATAGGTTTTGCAGAAGATATGATTGTTTTTTTGCAAATAATGCTTCAACACTTCAGGAAATGTTGTGACAGTTATCATATGAAAATAGGTAAATAGGCCTAAAGAAAAATACTAGAAATATTAAAATACTATTCAGTGGATTTTTTTCAGAATAGTGTAAATATTGATAATCATGGCTTAAAAAAAATTAACAACTATAAATATTCCAATCATATTATTAACACAGGTGGAAACATAATGAATAAGATTAATCATAGAATTAAACTTAGATGAAGTTCTTTTAGTAGAAGTGATTTAATATTAAAGGGAAATATATATATATGTGTGTGTGTTTGAAAAGGAAAATTTTTGATAAATGTGTTTTACCAAATCTTAATTATGAATGTGAGATTTGAAAACTTAACACAACAGCAATACATAAACTTCACTTCATACCTCTTAATGAAGTGTGGGAGGATGTATGTTGAGAGTAGCAGGAACAAATCGAAAGTGAAATAATTAGGTTAGATTCATTCCATCATTGAAAGAATTAAGAGATTGAAGTTGGAAGGGGCTGGTCATTTTTCTAGAAGAGATAATAATATATGGACAAATGGATGCTTAAATTGAATCTCAAAATATTGTAAGAGACCTAGAAATAAACCAGATGTGAGATGCATGAATGAAACAAAAAAAATTCTGATGATATGTGAAAGGAGATTGAGAAGTGGAGAAACTGGCTTAATTTTGAACATACCTTTACTCTGCAGTGAATTGATAATGATTGAAAGTGATGTCAGTGTTGTTGACGATATGTTAATTAGTCTCTCGTTTGAACCAAAATGTAATACAGTCTAACGTAAAATTATAAATTTACTACACAAATATGTATTTATGAAAAAAAAATTTATTCAAAAGAAATACATATGCAACATGTGCATTTTCTAAATGTTATTATTTATCATCATTTATGGATTGGAATTTGGGATTCGGTTTGTAAATTTTATATTTTTTTTTTTTTAAAAAAAAAGAAAGATGAGTTCAAAATTATCAGAATTAAAACTTTTAATTAAAAAAAAGTAGAGACCAGATTAAAAAATAAGACCTGAATTTATTTTTAATTAATTATAAATATATTAAGTTGTCTAAAATTTTAGAAATTGAAAAAGGATTATGTGTGTGGTTAAATATAAATAAAATTGTAAATCTCAAAATAGCTGTTTAGCTCTAATTAATATTGAGCAAGTTAATTAACTTTTTTTTTTCATGTGTCAAAACATCGTCCAGGAAACGAACCCAGGACAACTGCTTGTAAGGCAGCTGTGCTGACCACTCAGCCACATTAAAAAAGTCAATTTTTCATATTTAATGTAAAAACAATAAATAATCATTGAATTATATGAGTAGCTGGGTGGGGGTTTGAAGTTTTTGATAAACATGTTTTTTTATCATATGCTGGAATGACTATACAAGAAAAGGTTATGCTAGTATTAGAGATATTAAAATATATATAAATATATATTGAAGAGTAAAATATAATACAGATTTGTATTGAAATAGAGTTATTGGAAGTCTATTGTCAAAACAAAAGAAGATTACCAATAAGGCATTGAAAATATTTTCATCATTACATATCAGTGTTAACAATACTATGGAATCCAATTGTATAACTGTAAAGAGTTCTTACCAGCACCATTCATACTTCAGCCATTAAAAGTAATTTTTACTATGAGAGATCTTTCAATATGATCTGTTAAAGACCTGCTAGAAATGCTTTATTTTTTATGTATTCCTGCACATCCTGGACCACCTTTCATGATCTAAAGAGGATGCCTATAACAGGTACTACATATATATTGTAACTATAGCAAGTCATTGCAGATCAAATTGGTTATATTAGCATGCTGCAGAGAAAAAAAATGTTTAATAAAAAGTCATATAAATTGACTAATAAATCTAAAAACTACCATTTACATATATATACTTATGAGTAATCTGATTAAAATTTTTTTTTTAAAAGTTAGTTTATGCATTTGGTCATATTTTATAAATTTACTTTCTGATGTGTGACATAATAATGATAAATTGCAATGTAAAGGAAGATAAAAGTAGTCACAATACATGAATAAATTTGGCTTGCATAGTTTATAAAATCTAAATTTTGAACACTTTTTAGTTTTCCTATATTAAATTGAATTTTAAATAAGATCTCCTATGGTTTTGTAGTAAAATTAATGACAGAACTAAATTTAATATTAAAATTTTGGATTTAATAATTTAGAAATTATCTAACTATATTTAAATGTCGGCAATGATTTGTCTTTTTCTTTCTTCATAAACCATTAGTTAATGAAAAAAAAAACACTACTTTTTTCTTTCATTTATTTTTGTAATAAATCATGATAATTTATTGAATTATGTATCAAATCATGATATATTTTTAAACTTGTTTTCCACAGCATGGTTTTCAAAACACGTGCACTGAAACAGATCAAATCTTGTAACTAGCTAACTGGTGAAAAATTTATGGTTTGGAAAACAAGTTGTTGAACATCAAATAAATATAGATATATGTGTTACTAGTGACTAGGCATTTCAGGAGTCCAACATTTTATTTCATATTACTTTGCAGTGCAGTCCAATCTGGTTTTGAAACAGTGTTGTTGTGACTTAATGCCAAGGAGGAAAACCACTGATTAAAGCACTTTTTCCACTGTAACTTGGGTAGCCATATGTTGCTGTTTCTTTAAAATATTTTTCAATACTCATTATAGCAGCCAGTATAATGACTTTCTCTGAGAGAAGATTATCTACAATGTGTAGCTCGTCAACAGAAAAAAACACATTCAGAAACGAATGCTGAAGTTTGGCAAAACCAGCAGTGCCTGACATAATAATGCCGTGGATGAATAAATGGAGAATTCTATAAGAACTCTCTAACACCTATTAATATTATACCTTATATCACATCCAGTGCTCCTGTATTTCTTCTCTAACATCACCAGCGTTCAAGGAGAAAAACCACCATTGTCAGAGAAATTAAAGAAGATAACTGTAAAATATTAATAAATGATATCTGTAAAAACCATGGTTTGCGACTAATTCAATATTTAATGTGGTAAGATTTTATCATTATAAATATTATAAGGCTTTAAATTGAAATCTAAACTTAAATGTAAAATATGTTTATTACTATAATATTTAATATTTTGTATACGTGTTAATAGTTGCAAATATATATTCAACAGTTTTATTTATTCATTATTAATAAATTGTTGAATTATCATTATTAATCAATTTAGTTTATCTTTGTAACTCTTTCCAAACATAATGATTTTAATAGCCAATATGCTAGTTAATATCCACAACCCTGAGAAATTGTGCAATTCAGCAGGGAATATGCAGGGATGATGGTAATAATTTATAATTGATGATGATTGTTTCTTTAAAAGTTTTCCAAAAGTAACCTTTTCTTAGAATGTTTGTTGTCCTTGAGTTTCATTTTTATGGAAAATGCAAAACAAATGAAATACTTTTGGGAGTATTGTACTTTTAAATTATAAATCATCATCACCACATTGATTAATATTATTATATATTTGAATTGAATCTCTTTTTTATTGGAATTTTATTAATCATTGAATTTTTATATTTATTTGAATCAAAATTTATGGAACGTGTTGAATATATCATAATATATCTTTGATTCTGGGTTCAAACCCAACTACCATGGAATATTTACCATGGTGTATTGTTATATATATATATATATATATATATATATATATATATATATATAATATATATATATATATATATATATATACCATTACAATTTTGGTGCCACCAACATTTGGCTTGCTATTTCACTCTTGTACAGATATATATTTGTGCAAACAATTTTGTGGCTTGAACATCCCCTTTCTTATGCTTAAAATTTCACTTTTATACAGTCACATAATTGTACTGGATATTAAAGCATGAATACATTTAGCATATTGTGGTATATAATAAAAATAAGACAATAAATGTTTGGATTGACAAATAAGATTAGCATTTGAATAAAAAAGAAAAAATATATAAGTACTAATATTTTATGAAAGCAGCAGATTGTGTCTAAGTAGGAAAAGTAATAGATAATAAACAGCAATATATATATAAAAAAATGAACATTAACACAGTGGTATATCACATTATTCTGGAGATGGTTGTATATAAATGGTTGAGATTGGTGTCTGTTTATTTAATGATAGAATATAAGTTAAAACATATTTAAATTCATAAATCTGAATAATAAGAATAATTAACAAGAAGAATATAACAGAACATTATATATTGACAATAACACATTCAAAAACAAGAAAGATGGAAGCTCACTTAAACATGGAACTATCAGCAATACAAGAATCAGTAAAGCCAATGGAAGTAGAACTGGTTGAGCAAGAATTCATTCAGAAAGTGTCAAAGTCTTCAAAAGAAAAATAAAATACATTTAATATTGAAATGATGCATATATTTATGCATAAACTTTAAAGAAAAAAAACAAGGAAGACATTTAAAAAAATTAAAAAACACAACAAAGAAATCAGAAAATGCGGAAAAAAGAATTTATAGAAATGCACTGGCAAAACGAAGAAAAATAACAAAATTTTGAAGAAATACAATAGAGAAATCAAAAATGTTGAAAAAGAATTTTTAAAAAATACATCTAGAACTTAGATGAAAAGCAACAAAAAAGAGATAAGGATTGTAAAGAAATACATCAAGAAATAAAAGAAAAGTTAGAAATAGTACAAAAAAATATAAGGTCCCTGAAGCTGAAAATAACAAGTCAAATACAACAAAATGTAGAATGGATAGAAAGAAGATTACATAATGATTTTAAAAAATGATTCAAAAATGTATTGAATCTAGCAAAAATAAATTGCAGGTAAATGTGAAAAATATAGCAGAAAAAATAAAAAAAACTGTGAGAGAAGAAGTAAAGAAAGATGAAGAGCAAATGAAAAATTCATTATTTAAAGAAAAGCTCATGGTCATTCAAGAGAAGAAGCAGAAAACTCCAAAAAAAGTAGCTGGCATCATGAATGACATAAAAATGAATTTTGTAAAGATGAAAGAAGATACACAAAATTGGTTCATAAAAACTAGAGGAATTTAAAGAAGATAGTAAAAGTGACAGAAGGGATATGAAACCAAAAGAAAGCTATGAAAACATGACAGTTATAGAATAATATAAAAATTATGAGACTTTTACCTTCTAAAAATCCAGATGTTCAGAGATAAAGAAGAAAATATTTCAATGAAACACTTTGGAGAATATTTCCAATTGAACCATTTTTTCTTACATTTTTTTAAATTTAGGATTTACTTTTTCATTATATTTGAGCAATTTAATTCTGATTATTTTATGTTAAAATTTTTATAAATAAAATCTAACTACTGAATAAAAACAATTCACATTTACCCAATCTGATAATTAAGATCAACCAAAGTTTAACTCTGATCAATAAGAAAATTAGCATCTGTAGAGGTTAATTAATCTTATCCTAATAGATACTGGTGGAATTTATAAGAGGCTTATCATGTTCATTTTATGAATAAAATGGTGATATAATGTTGTCAGAAGTTTAACTCAACTGAATAATAATATTTATTCAAATATAAGTGCCACAAGTATAATTAAATATACAATATAATCTTTATATAATCCTGAAAGTATCTATGTGGATAAATATAGGGGATTTGAATGCAGACTTTCAAGCACCCTTCAACTATTCACACTATCTCATACTACTGATACACATGACCACGCACATATAGAAAAGATAAATATTCACCAATATGTGCATTTCATGCTAAACCAGCACTCATCAGTTGGTGATTATCATCTCACACACACACACATATAATCAATGCTCAGTTTATATTAAGATAGAAAACCCTCATACTTTAATGGACAGGCTTCAATCTACTCCAACCTCCAACTCTTTAGCCATCCATACCATTGAAATATGATGATGGAAAGTTCAAATCCCATGCTGATGCCAATATTATTGCCATGTTGACCTCAAGTCACTCTGACCTCTCATGTATAGGATAAATGAAAAGGGTAATATTTATAAAATATCTCAACTGTATGCTTTAGATACCTTTAATTATAGAAACATAAGATTAAATTAATAGATCAATAAAACATATAAAATGTCAGGTATTATGATTTAATTATGAATAATTATTAATTAACTTTAAATATACCTTTCCTCTTTTGAGATCTTTCACTGAACAAGATAACTCTAGATATAATACCATGTAACAAATTCGAGAAAGATAATATATTCTTATAATTTAAAATTAATTCAAAGTCTTTTTAAAAATTTAAAATATTTATTCTAGCACATTCTTTCCAAATATATGAAGTCATTAAATCCTTTGATATTTTAGGTTGTAAAATCCTAATAAATGGAGGAGAAAAGAATTAATCCTTTTGATAAAGTTTGAGTTTTTTTATGTACAGTCCATTGCTAGTTAGTTTTAAATATTCCAAAATCACAATAAGTCATTTTAATATCCTAGATATGGTATATAATAATCATTTGAATCCAATATAGTAAGTTAAAAATTATTCCAGAGAATTACAATAAATCATTTATTTCCTAGGTGTGGAATGTAATTATTCATCTCTTAAAAAATGGCATTCATAAATTATAACTTTTCTCAAAATATTTATGAAGATAAAACTCATTAGTTAAAAATTTATTTTAACATTAACTATCCAATGTAAAGTGTTTTTTTCAGACAAAAATAAAATGCATTAGTTAAAATTCATTTTTGAGAATAAGTGTCAAATGCATAGGGTTGTTGTAGTAAATATGATATCACATAAAATTTAGAGACTAGATAAATTAATAACATTGTTTATACATATCTAATACATACTATCTTTTTATATATTTAATATTAATCTAAAAAAATACATATCTCCAATTAAAATCATAAATTTAAATTAAAATTAAATTAAAATAAATAATATCAAAAATAAAACCCCCCTCTCTCTAAAAAGAGCTTTTTTTTCTCTAAAACGGCCCGGCTTTATTTATTTTTTATTATTATTTTTAATTTTTTTATAATTATTTTTTATTTTTTAAAAAAACTTCTTTTTTTTTTTATTGATTTTTGCATTAAAATTGTATAACATTGTTTATATAAATTTTAAGTTTTCATATTTAAATCCAAGTTTTAAAGTTTCATTCATTTTAAAGTACATTACGAGATGATGATCATGGTTAAATATTTAGTTCTTCATTAAGGACAATTTTGAGGTACATTTGTTATTAAGGCAAATGTTTCTTTGGTTTTCTACTCCATTACCATGGTTCTGCAAGATGGCAATATGGTTAACTTTAATTTAAGTCCAATATAGCTCACTTGCAATAAATTAATAAAGAAGGCTAAATAATTCTGAATACATAAGTATATTTATAGGTTTGTATCACATGATTAATAATATCATCATTTTCATTCAAAATTCTTCATTGTTTTGGCTTTTTACAAAAAATTTTATCATTATTGCCAGAACATGATATTTGGAAGTTTAAAAAATTATAGTGCCAATTTTAGTAATGAAATTATTTTAAACTTCCAAAATTAATATTTTTGAATATTTCAAATATCCTATTATACTAGTTAATAAAAATAAAATATATATATATATATTATTTTACAAATGAATATTGATATTGTAATTATTAAAATAAATGATTTTACTTTATGAATTTTGATGTTCTCATTATAATCAATATCTTATTACCAATAATAAAAAAATTATTTAAATATTTTGTTATCATACCTTTTTAAATTTAAAAACATTCAAGAATTAGAATCATTCATGCAAGCATAGACATATATTTAAATATTATGCTAAAACTTCCAATCATTATTCAGTGTCATTTTAATTATGTATATACAATAATAAAGTTATTCCTATAATGATGCAATTTTTAAATAATTTATTTTTCTTATTATTAGTGTTACGTTTTTTTTCTTATTTTATGTGTTCTTTTAAAAGTAACTCTATGTGCGTGAGTGTTTTCTAACTAAATATAAACTGCAATTAAAAAAAATTTGATATACATATTCAAAAATGCTATATTTATAAAATATATGTGAGAACACATTTTGGATCAGTTTAATAATTTGCCTTATAAGGTAATATTATCAATAATATTATATGTAACCATAACAACAATAATAGTAATAATTAATAATATTTATTTTATTAATAAGTCAATAAATATTTTTTTCGAAGTTCTGTTTAAAATCATTAATTTGAACATATTAAATATTATTACTATATATATAAAATCAAAACTCCCTAACACTATACTAGCAAAAATAAAAATGCAAAACCATAAAACAATACAATACTAGATTAAATCCAAAATTTTACCAAAATCCTTACACAACCATGGTTTCATCTACTACAAATAGACCTTCTCAAATGAAAATCAAACTAAAGGAAATAATATATATATATATATACAAGCAAAAAACTTTCCCACAATTCATTTCAAACTCCACCTTTCCTTAATATCAAAAGAAGTCTTCATAAGATTGATAGCCTCATAATCAAGAAGTTTTATCATCAAAGCCTCCTTTATTCTTTTTTTTAACTCATTCTTTTCATAAAAAATAACTGAAGCATTGTTAAACAATATTCTATGACCTGTATTCAATTCATGAATATATAAAGCTGAGTTAAGATACCTATTTTTAACCCTACTTATATGAACCTTAACCCTTTCATTAAGGCTAAACTTACTCTGGCCTACATAAAATTTACCACAACTACATGGAATCTTATAAACAATACCAGGAATAGACCTACTATCAATAGAATGTTTTGAATCATTATGTAAAGAATTCAAATCAGAATCTTTTTTCTATGCAACCTTCATTCCACCTAACACATTACTATTCCTATAAACCAAATTATATACTGAAGCCTTAAATGGTAAAGACATATAATCATTATCCTTACCAACAAAATTCTTACCATCAAAATCATGACTATAAGCATTATTATTAAATACAACTTTTTTAATAAAATCATGATTATAACCCAATTCTACATATTCAGCAGCAAATTGACTTCTTTGAATATCAGTATTATTATTAAAATTATTAAGCCTTCTATTCCTACAACAAAAATTCAACAAAGACATTTTTTATGTATAAAAGACTGATAACTATCAGGCCTAATCATATTTCTCAAATTTTTAGGTTTTTTTTGTTATATATATATATGTTATTTCCCTTAGCTAGATTTTCACTTGAGAAGGTCTATTTGTAATAGATGAAACCATGGTTGTGTAAGGATTTTGGTAAAATTTTGGATTTAATCTAGTATTGTATTGTTTTATGGTTTTGCATTTATATATATATAAATTCATTCTTTCTTTAGCTTACTAAATTGTATTTTTCTGGTGTATTTTATTTTTACCCATATCTTTCTAATAAAATAAATTGTTGTTTTTAGTACCTCTAAAATTATTATTATGACGGTAATGCATTAAAACAATGTTAATATCATATTTTTGGAGAAAATATTATAATTAATATAATTAGTATTTTCAATGTTTTTTTCTGAATATAAAATATTAATTTATATTCCATTTCTGTGATGAAGTTAATGATGTCTTCCATGAAACCCAAAATGTTTAATAAATCTGTATAGGTTTCACATGTCTAATTTTTTTTTTCAACGTTTAACATAATGTAGTAATGAAAAGTTTTTAGATTAATATTATGATATCATAATACCTTCAGATTACTAAGAATCATTGATAAATACTTTTTTCACAATCTTTACATTATCTTAATAAGAAATTTCTATCCGATAAAGTTGTCAGATGGATGTGCTTGTTTTTAACTTCTTAAACAAAATAATATCTTGGAACCTATGTTATATCTGAAAATCTAAATTATCTGGTCAAACTAAAAAGCTGTCAAAATACTGATCCAAATTTTGAAGATGATAAATTATCTAAGTCAAAAGTTGTTAACATTTTTATAACACTGGTTAATAAACCACATAGCATTATAAATAATCGGTAAATCATCATTGATATTAATTATATATTATTCTAAATCTATTAGCAAAATAAATAAGGTCTTCAGATTTCATTTTAATCCTTTTAAATTATAAACCTATCACAAACTGAATTATATTTTATTGCTGCTCTATTAACCCATCTAGAAATGTTCTGAAGATTACCAATGGAATTTATACTCATTCCTTGTTTGTACCAGTTATCAATTCAAAGCTCTCAAATTTTTTATTACTAATATTAATGTTTATTCTCATAGTTATGTAGCTTCAATGTAACATTAATTAATTTTGTGGACACTCATTGTTTTTCAAATGCTACAATTATCTTTCTGTATTAATTGAATCAAATGTTTTGAACAAATGAATAAAATCAATCTAAAAATTGTATATTGTATTTTTTTGCATTTGATTAGCAACAAAACTTACTATATTTCTTTTTAATGATATAAACCACATTGAATCTCCGATTAAATATTTATCTATGACTGGAAACATCCTAAATATAAAAAAATAAAAAATTTTCTTGTAATGCTGAACTAACGTTCCAAGATAATGGCTGCAGGTTTGTTTTTTTTTACTTTTCTTACTTATTTTATAAATCAGAATAGAATCTTTAAAATTAAGTTGCTTCATTATATTTTAACAATTGGATCCAAACCTTTTACCATGATGTAGAATCTTTACATTTTTAAGATGACATTCGACTCACTAAAGATGTCATCTCAGTTCTCTTAAATATAATGAAATAGTTTGTACATCAGAAGGTTCAAGCAGAGAAAATGACAGATTTTTATATTATTCTTCAAAACATTTCCTTTATATTTGATTTATAAATTTTATAAAAAAAAACTATTCAATTAAAAAACAGCCTTTGGAAATATTGGATGAATAATATAATACTTGCAATAAAAATATAATTTGGCGCCCTAGTATATATCTATCTATCTCACTTGCTCTTCCCCTGTTTACTCGGTTATATATATATATATGTGTGTGTGTTAGGGAGGGGGTATTTAATATTAATCTAAAGATAGCTGTATGAATGAATTATATTTATGAGGGATGGAAACTAATGGGATTACAGCAAGTGTACTCGATAATATATTTATTTGTTGTTTTTTTATAGATACTGATATGGGTGCAGATCTAGAATACTATGTAAAAAAAACTTTCGATGAAAATAATTATAAGATGGTATAAAACAGAGGTAAAAGAATAAAATAACTATTGGAGCTTCTGCCTCTATTGAAGATAATTAGCAACACATTTGTCTTTTTCACATGTCTTTGATCATATATTTCAGTAATGTGTGATGGAATAGATGTTTGAAATATATTTAAATATAAATATAAAATTGAGTTCAAGTATCTCTAAAAATTATGTGTGTATGAATTTAAATTAGAATGTACCATATGACCGACTTGAAAAAGTGTATTTGAAGAAATATGTTTGAATATAATGTAAAAGTTTGGTCTCATTTCTGGGCAGATGGATGATGGGATTGAGCTAAAACGTGAAAGATGCTCTAATAAAAGCAAGCGTGCGCATGTGCGAAGAATAGTTCCTTCCACAACATTATAGATACATTAATTAATACTAAAGGATAATTAATAATAAACATACATATATATTCATATGTTCACGCAAAATGTATGTATTTTTTTTATATATATATAAAAGTTTTTATTTACTTTATAAAATTTATAATATTTTTAAAAACTTTTGTCAAATAGGAAAAAAAATCCTAAATTTCATTTTATCAGTTTATATAATTTTTTTTCCAATTTCATATTTATTAAATTTCCATTTTTTTATCTAAATTTGTATAGAATATTCAATTTCTACAATATTTTAAATCTGATTTAAAATGTTGTCATCTTTTTTTATTGTCTACATCTATGCAATATAAAAAAATGTATATATAAATTTGCAGTTATTTATTTTTCAAAAATAATTTTAACTTTCCAACTCTTTTTAAAATCTTTAATTTTTATTGTTCATTTTCTAATTTAATGCGATAACGCATCATTTACAATAAACTACATATATTAAAAAAATATCAACACAGTTTCTCTCTGCTATTTAACAATAACAATTCAATCCAAGTTATTTATATCAATAAACATAAAAAGAGATGCTATTTTTTTTTTTTTGCTACAATTGTATGCAGTATTTTAAAAAATGTTAATAAAAGAAATGGATTAAATATGGATGCAATTAGTCTTTCTCATTAGGGAACATGGAATGAATCTATCTATGTCAATTAGTTTTTTTTTCCTTGTAGTCATTAAATTATTACTTGTTCGACTTACTAGCATTCTGAGATGTTTTTGCCCTTGAACAAACAATAAATGTATGCCAATATCGCTATCACTATCTTACATGTGAGTGGTGTAGTGAAAATTACACTACAGAAATATTATTCATTATTGGATAATCTTTAGTTTATTGAATGGCTACTAAAAATTATTATTATACTGTCATTAAGTGATTTGTGTCAAAGTCGTGAGGGCAGCACATTGGTCACTTATTAGTTAAATTGTAGTAATCTATCTATCTATCTATCTATCTATCTATCTATCTATCTATCTATCTATCTATCTATCTATCTATCTATCTATCTATCTATCTATCTATCTATCTATCTATCTATCTATCTATCTATCTATCTATCTATCTATCTATCTATCTATCTATCTATATATCTACCTACCTACCTACCTACCTACCCACCCACCCACCTACCTACCTACCTATCTATCTATCTATCTATCTATCTATCTATCTATCTATCTATCTATCTATCTATCTATCTATCTATCTATCTATCTATCTATCTATCTATCTATCTATCTATCTGTCTGTCTATCTATCTGTCTATCTATCTATCTTCTATCTATCTATCTGTCTGTCTATCTATTTATCTATCTACCTACCTACCTACCTACCTACCTACCTACCTATCTATCTATCTATCTATCTATCTATCTATCTATCTATCTATCTATCTATCTATCTATCTATCTATCTATCTATCTATCTATCTATCTATCTATCTATCTATCTATCTATCTATCTATCTATCTATCTATCTATCTATCTATCTATCTCTCTCTATCTATCTATCTATCTATCTATCTATCTATCTATCTATCTATCTATCTATCTATCTATCTATCTATCTATCTATCTATCTATCTATCTATCTATCTATCTATCTATCTATCTATCTATCTATCTATCTATCTATCTATCTATCTATCTATCTATCTATCTATCTATCTATCTATCTATCTATCTATCTATCTATCTATCTATCTATCTATCTATCTATCTATCTATCTATCTATCTATCTATCTATCTATCTATCTATCTATCTATCTATCTATCTATCTATCTATCTATATGCTGGACAATGATAAAGATAATGTGTAAGAGATTGTGGTCTGTTGAGTACTGATTTAGCCCAAAATGTGAATCTTGGGTATCATAGATCTTTTTCATATGTCTTTGGTCATATGTTTATGATAACATCATCCATAAGGTGTTAATAGCAGATAGAATGCAAAAGCAGTGCAATGAAAATTACACTACAGAAATATTATTCAATATTGTATCAGGATGTATCTTAATGATGGACAAAAAGAAAATTGTTTAAGTTAATTGCTTAGTCATGCCAGTCTATGCCTAGTTATTATATCTAACTTCAGATAACATATTTAGATACATAAATATTATTGAGAAATTAATAATATGAACAAGTTAAGTAGTCTGAACTCAGCTGCCATCTAGCAGCTGAGAATACAATAAATAGAAAGTCTAAATTTGGGGTGTGAGTTTCATTGTAACTAATTGTAAAATTTTTAATTTCCATTTCCTTCTCCAACAAATTTGAAAGAATATTAAAAAAAGACCTACAAATGAAAATGGCCCATCTCATAAAAACTGAATAAAACACCATTTAAGCAAATATATATATATATCTTCCTTCACTTGAAAGTGATCTGCAGTTGTAAGTACCTAAATATATATATATATATAATAAAATACTAGTATTAATAAAGATAATTATAATTTTTTAAAATATGGGTTCAAAAGACTTTACACACACATGTAGCCAAATAATTAAGTTTTAAAATTTTATGAAGTTGATCTTAGCCAAATTGATTCTATAGACTAAAATGTGCAATTCAGTATATAAATAGATATGTTTTTAAGGTCAGTTTATTGAGTGGAAACATTTTATGGTGATTTGACTTTATAAGTATAACTGTTACAATTTTGTTTAACTAGACTTACTAGGAAATAACATTTGTCTGTTTAATTTCCAATCATTTAATTCTCATAAGTGTATACTTTTATTGTTAACCTTCTCAAATGAAATCATTTTTTATTGTTATATCTGGTGGAAGTTTTTGAAAATGTTCAACCTTTCATTTCTGTATAAAATCTTTATTTTATATTAAAATTCAATAATTTGGACTTAATTTCTTTTTGATTTAATTTTACAAATGAAATATATTTTAAAAATGCATATTAGAACTTTGTAATTATTAAAAAGTGAATTATAAAGAAGAATGAAGGATGTAAAATGTCATACAAGAATTTGAAGGTAAACAATCTTGAGAAAATAAATAAATTCTTTTTAATTTAATTTTTTTAAAAAATGTGAACAAATAAATGTGGATTTATAATAAATCTACCAAATTCTGCTTTATAATTATTACAATATTTGAAAAGAGTCCAATGTAATGAGCATGGTCAAACCTTGTCATAATTTTCTTTGTTATTTATTATGTGTATGCTTATTAAATTCTATTTTTAAAAATAAAATGTAAATGAATAATACAAAAGTTTATATATTCATATTATTTTTGTTTTAAGTAATCATCAACCAAATCCTGTATAAAAATAATCAAAAATATTTAATAAACAAGCAAAAATATTTTTATTATAAATTTTTTTACATGAAAATGAGACTACAATGAAGAAATTCCTTGAATGAGTGCTTTCATGCAGTTAATAATAAAGATTTAAAAAGTTAACTGATTAATAATTTTTATTAGTCATTCATTAGACTGGAGATTATCCAATAATGAATAATATTTCTGTAGTGTAATTTCCACTATACCATTCTTATACAAGATAGGGACTGGTTTCTATTTATTTTAACACTTAATGGAGGGATGTAAACATAAACATATAATGAATGACTAATTAAAAAGTATTAATATGATTTCATTAAGTAATTTATGGCAATGTTGTGAGGGCAGTACATTTCATACTTATTCTACAAACTGTTGTAATTTTCTATCTACATATTCTGAACAATGATAAAGATATGTGTAAGTGATTTGATCTGGGCCAACTGATGAGTGCTGCTTCAGCCATATTGAGGATCATTGATCTTTTTCACATGATCTTCCCACAAAAGTGGTAAAAGTGGATAGAAACGAGTCCCTACTTTGCATGAAAATGGTGTAGTGAATTTACATTACAGAAATATTATTTAACTGACTGCTTGTAATATACTGACCTTTTCATATTCTTTTTGAATTTAAGGTGGATATTTCCTACTTTATATATGGTCCAAGATATTTATATAGATTGAAAACATTGACACTTGATGGAAAGGGGTTCTATTTCTGTAATTCAAAGAAGTTTAAATAAACCTCATTAAACATACAGGTATAACCTGTTTTGAAAGCAGACTAACAAATAGCCAATACACCTGGGTCTCTTTTTACGTGGACTTATTTAACACAATTTTGAAGTTACACAAATCGTGTTTCACCTGAAGTCAATTTCCGATAATGCGCCATTACTTTAAATAATAAATTTTGTGCACTCACATTATATTGAAAGTAATAGCACATTATTGGAATTCGACTTTCATCTTAGTAATTTCAATATTTTCAGTGCTTTATAATAGTAAGATTTTATGCAATAATGAAATTAAAATCATGATTTCCACATTTTATGTATACACATATTAAATTTTACAAGATTATAATGTAAATTTACTCAAACATTGTGCATGTTAATTTTGCATTTTAAATCACATTCTGTTTTTGCTTTTTAAAAAAGAACGTAATCAATTATTATTTTCTTATTAATGACACTAATCATTAATGTGCTCTTAAATTCCAACGAGTGCTAAATGGTTGTATGTCTGGATATCGCAAGCTTCGTAAATGATTAATAAAATCATCGTCTCAAAGATTAATTACTAATTACGTTATCACCAGAAAATCATAATAATTAAAACGTGTATAAAAAAATGTAAATTACTGTATTGTAAATTATGCATAAAAATATATTATTTTGAATAAAATTAAATATTATAGTTAAAAAAAGTTTGTCTTGTATCAATTTGTTTCAAATTTGAAATTTTTTATTAGTCATATTTTATTTCCTTATTTTCTTTTTGTGCAAATTTTTAAGTAATTTTACGTTGGTGCTTTGCTTTTATGCGAATTTTGAAAAATCACAGACTGCACCTCCCCCCTTTTTCAATGTAAGTTACATCTATTTTTACACGATTTCGTTTGCATATGTTTTCTGAGGAACCTATCTATTGCGTAAAACGAGACCCAGTTGTATTAACTTTTGAACTACACTGAAATTACTGTATGCTTTACTTACATAATAAAGTTAATAATGCCCAATGCTAGATTGATTTACATGTGTAAATATGTGAAAACAGTCAACATCTAAACAATATCAAACAATGCTAAGAATCTCAATATTTTTGTTGACAACTTTTTTTTATAAAGCTGGATACCCCCACTTTGTTTATAGCTTAAGATACTTATATACACACTAAAGATTTACACTTGACTGAAAAAGATTGAATTTTTTTATTTAAAAAAAGGTTAACTAAACCTAATTAAACATATATATATATAAATTTAATTTCATATATATATATATATATGAAATTAATTAAAATTTTATTGAATTTTGAAAGTTCACTCTACCATATTTTATTTTTTATGTCACAAATGGTAACATGATAAAAAAATTAAGATGAATCTCTGCAGATATCTATCCTAAACAACCATGATCTTATTTCCTTCTGAAAATAATTGAGATTCTCCATGGGTACTTACATATGTTCATATTTGTGATGGAATGTCATATCTTTCTCCAGCGAGGGTGTGTTTGTAATGCAGAATATATATTAAAATGTTAAAGGTTTAACAAATGAGTATAAATTAGCACAAGAAAATAATAAACACATTACCATATTAAATAAAAACAGGTTGTTGTGCATTTTTAATATGGCATTCTGCTGTCACACCCCCCTCCTCACTTAAGAAAAGTATGGCATTCTGCTGTTGTAAATGCAGGAAGCAAGTCTAGTATGTATCTCTTCATCATTATAACTTCATTGTTTTATCAAAATAATACTAATAGGATTTATAAATACTTCACTTAGCTGTATTTTTCCAACAAAGCCTATTTGTAATGGTTAATATACAATTCTGCCTTGTGTCTTAATAAACCATTTCAAACTTCAACAAAAATAGGTATTGCTTAGTGTAATGGTATGAGCAGTGATGGGATTATCAGTTGCCTTCAATATCATTTGACAAGGACAGTTAATTGAGGTATGTGTCTTACAATGATTGGTTCAATTTTATCATTATGTGGCAATATATAGACTAACATAGAAATTATGGTAGATAGAAATTTGAATATTTAGTATTACTTCAATTAATTTCAGATATTGTATAATGCTGCTGATTTTATATATATATAAGGTAAGAAATGCACTGATAAAAACTAAACTTAAATATATATGTAAACTTGTAGAAGAAAATCAATCTTCACACATGTGCTATTGATGTTACATTTATATGCACTCACCAATCATTAAGTATTTTAAAAGCATTATTCTTAGAGCTTATTTTTATATAAACTAACCTTTATTGACATAGTTTAAATCAGGACTTGAACTTATTATAAGCCTGGTATTTCAATTAACAAATTATTTGTACAAATTTAGTTGATAATCACAAGGGAAAAAAGTTTCTCATTTTAAGTACATGTACTTTTTGAATTATATTAGTTTGAATATATGTAAATAAGTAATTTAGTGATGTATATAATTGGATTTTTTTTATGTGTCAAATGTGTTGACTGGGAAGTGAACCGGGGCCAGCTGCGTGGAAGGCAGCTATGCTAACCACCAGACCCCCAATGCTTGATTTATGCACGTGCTACTGATATTAAATTTGCATGCACTCATCTGTCAATAAATCTTTCAAAAGCATAAGTGTAATACTTATGCTTATAGCCTATTGTTTTAATAATAAATAAAAGGTCTAAGTGTAAGTGGTTGCACTTACGCTTTTAAAACACTTATTGATGGGTGAGGATACAGAAATTTAATAGCAGTAGCATATGTGTGAAGATTGATTTCCTTCCACAAGATTACAATTTATATACATTGTTAAATTATTTATTTACATACATATAAGTTAAATTAAATATTTTCAATGATTATTTAAGATTAAAGTTGAAATAAATGATTCACCTTGGGATTATTATTTTAATTGATAATTACTTAATTAAATTATTGCTGAACTTTCTCCTTTAGGTTTTTCATTTGAATGCTTATATTATGTGTACATATATGCTAACATTATTTTTCTATATTTTCTATAATATTATATATATATATATATATTGCATTAACATAATTTTCATGCTTAAACAAATGAATGAAATAGTAGCTAGTTATTCTCAAGGCAACATTACAATTAAACAATAAAATGTATTCATTTATTGATTAATAATAATTTTGTTTTTATAGCATATTGTCAAGAATGAGGATTGTGTTGATATAATTTAATATCAATAACCAGCTAATTATTGTCACTTATGGGTAAAAAAAAATATATCCAGTGAATGAATTTTTGAAGAAAAAAAAATCTGGCTATTCCTAATAAATAAAAAAATGTGTATAGATTCTAACCAGATTATACATGTACTAATTGGTTTATTAAGTTATTTAAGTTTCCAATTGTTTGTATATTAATTGTGTTTCAAGGATTGCACTTTTCATTATAGCTAATAAATCTGAGACTATTAACTCTAATATTTTTTTAAAAAGTGCAGGAAGTATATATATATATAAGTCAATACCAATCAAAACTAAATGCAACTGGCTTTATTGTAACCCTCTCCCTCCCAAAAAAGTTGATTGGAATTCATTTAGTTTTTGAATTTTTGGTTGAATATTTGGAAATGAGATTTTAATTCAAGGTATGTAGCCTTTATATATTTTATATAAAAGGCAATGTCTCTTTATGTTTTATAAAGTGTGGGAAATCATTGTGAAGAAATTAATTTTGAGGACGCAACATTTTTTTTTATAATTATTAATTGTATTCTGATAGTGAGACTTTTTTCCTACTCAAGAGTATAGTATTAAAAAGAAACATTTTCTATGAAAGCCATTATGAAGAATATGGATCACAACTCCAACTTATGCTAGTCAAATTATCAAAATGATGTTATCTTTCAGAGATAAGAAAATAATTTAGGCTATTATTCAATGTTTTTTCTAAATAGACAATATGGTTCTGCTTTAATATTTCCTAATATTTTACATATTTATTAAAATGCTATTTTTAAATTTTTTTATAAATTCAATGCAATATCATCAGCATTGATGAATTTTTTACATTCTTATTTTGGATCATCATCAATGAATAAAATAAAGTAAATGAGAGGCATGAATCATGTGGTACCAATTTATATGATTATCATTTATAATTGAATTTTTTGGTTGCAAAGTATTCTGGAAGATAAATTAATGTTTCTTCAGTTTTAACAATTTATGTTTTTAAATTAAAAGACTATAATGTCTTTTCCACCTAGAATTACTTTATGAGATTGGATCAATAATCATAAAACAATTTTTATATTAATTTCTTTTCAATGTGGACAATTTACAGTAAAATTTGTTTAGGGCAGTTTCATCTTGGTTTGACTTTAGATTTACTAAAGATAGATAGATGGTTTTCAAAGTTGACACATTTCAAAGTACATTAAGATTATCTATCAAATTAAGAATTGCTTTTATTTGAACTATTTTTAACAGAGCTTGTTTGAAACAATACTAGATCTATCAAGTTTAGTATACGTTTTGATTAGTACAATTTCAAGTTGAATCTTTTTAAAAATGAATCTTCTATAATACAATAATACTATTTCTGGTAACTATGAAAGAATCCAATAAACGTCTATAGAGCGATATTTTTTTCAACTAAATACACGATAAAATTATATCAGCCGTATCAATCAACAATATTTTTTTATAAAACAACTGTATATACATAGAAAAGATACACATATAGATTTTTTTTTTTTTTGCTAGAACATAATGTAATAAAGTTATTCAGTAATTCTTTATCTTAGTGAGACAAACACTTGAAAATAAATCTGAATTTTCAAAGAACACTAAATAAATGTCTTTATTTATTAACCATTTAATTTTGGCAGTTTGGATTTCTTTTATAATATCAATTTTACTTAAGTAGTGAATGTTTTTTTTAATTATTCTAATAAAGTTATTTTTTTTAAAAAAAAAACTACGTATACTCGTACATAGTTTTTTCCCTCTTTATAATTAAACAAAGAGAACAAGATGCAACGTAAATGATTAATGCTCTACTAACTATAAATGCTGTTGGATTTTATTAATGTAATTAGAGCAAGTGAGAAATAGACTTTTATGCTTTAAGAATGCTGGGTAAAATTGTTCTAAAGACGTAGATTATCAAATATTTAGAAATTTTTTCAGAAGGCTAACATTTTTTTAAAAAGAAATTTTATTGCAGGGTAAATTGCAGTAATGGAGTCATTACAAATTTTAATTTCTATCTGAAACTATCTATAAAATTTATGAGGGTAAAAAAAAGTAAGCAATGTCAAGAATGTTGATGAGTTACATTAATAAAAATTGGTAAAATATTTCAATAATTATAATAAATGCATAATTAATTAAGATACACACTTTCAATATACACATAACAGAGCTTTTGGTTCAGAAAATAATACATATGATTGACATGCCAAAGACGTGGAGTTAAATATTGACTAAATATAAGTTTTTAGGTTATAAGCAGGTTTAGGAATTTTTTTTTTTGGAGAAGTCACGTTTTACAAGAAAGAACACTTTACTGTTAAATTTTCTGAATACAGATATTTTTTTTTTGTATTGTAAAGAAAAGTGGGGGAGGGGGGTAGAAGAGTGTGTGAAACTAAGTTTTCTAAAATGTCATTATCAATCAAACAGCTTGTCATGAGAGAACATGTATAAGAAATTGAATGTGTTCACAAATTTAGATGAAAACAAATAGAAATGTTTGGGAAAATTCATATACAAAGAGAGAACAGTGGCCAGTTATATTGTTGGCATGGATTTACGAAGTAAATTAATCACAAGCTGAATTTTTATGTTAATTGCTTATAGAAAAAAAAGTCAATTTTACATTGACATTATAAATCCAGGTCATTTTATTAATACTGTAAAGTGAAACAGCTTTTAAAGTTTGGTATCCTTTCTGAAGTCTCATATTTAATTGCATATCTCAATATAAATTTATATATATAATTAATTAAAATTTAAATACATCAAATTTATTAAGTGCAAGCAGATAACATTGTAATAATGGAAAAGCTAAAACCTTCGAAAGATGCACTTTAATCATGCTTATGTGACAGCCAATCAGATGTAATAATGACTGCACGTGGACTCCCAATTCTAAAACACAAATCAGAACTATAAGAAATAGATGGGACCCACCTTCTTCTATGCTTAAATTTATATATAAATAAGCCAGGCTCAAGCATTTCAAACTAAGAGTGTGAAGCTTAATTAGAAGTTCCATCATCAACTAATACATCAATATAATACTTCTGTTAATACAACTTATAAAATACAATATAGCAATTCATCAATTGCTAAAACAGAGAATCATTATTTATTTTTATTTTAATGATTCTCTGTTTTGACAATTGACGAATTGTTATATTGTATTTTATAAGTTCCATCATCAGCTTTACATGGTGTGAGTGGCTGAAGAGTTGGAGGGTGGAGTAGATTGAAGCCTTTCCATTAAAGTTTGAAGATTTGCTATTTTAATATAAACTGAGCAATAATTATATGTGTGTGTGGGAGATGATAATCTGGATCAACTGATGAGTGTTGGTTCAGCACGAAATATGTATATTGGAGATCATTTACCTTTTTCACATGTGGGTGGTCATGCGTATTGGTTATATGAGATAGAGTGAATAGTTGAAGAGAGCTTGAAAGTATGGGTTCCAATTCCCTATATTAATTAAAAGCATTAACAAACGGATCAGAAAGAAACAAATAAAAGTGATTGAGAAAATCCATGAATAAATAGAGAAAAATAATCAGCTATGATATGGGCATGGAAATCAGCACTTAGAAGTAGTTCCACAATACATCCCATAATTATAGCTTTTGATCAAACATTTACAATGAAGTAAAGTTAGATTGCTTTCAATTTCTCTCTACAGATCTCTTTGTTTTGTAAAAAGAGAAATTAATTTTAAAGTAAATATTTTTTCATATAATTTAAAAATAAATAAATAGAAACGATTCAGAAATGACCAGTGGCGAAATTATCATAAAAAAATAAACTAGAATCAGTCTGGATCGCATGTTAAAAGCTATTTTGTTTACTTGTAGAAGAGAGTAAAAGTCAATCTGCTTTTACTTTGTGAGTACTAAATGTTTTTAATACCATTATGTAAAAAACAAGTATAAATTTTTAAAGCCTTACAACTTCCATTAAATCATATCGTTAATCAAATGTTTTCTTATATAAAAATATATAAAAGGATTATATTTTCATAGATGATTTACATACAAATTAACAAAAATAAATGGAGAAATTCTGTGGAAAGAAATAATTAAAATTAGCCCTAAGATGAAATCATTTGGTAATAGCTGTATTATTTTTCTAGATTGAAGAGAGACATCTGTTTAAGAAGGCATAATAAAACTTTAAAACCTTACATAATCATGGAAGTCTCATTGTTAAACAAATATATTCCCATGACAGCAAACACATAATAAATATAAACGATTTTACAGGAAATTTAGAAAAAAAAAAACAATTAGAAAATGTCTAGGCAAATTAATGGATAAATAAAACATTGATGTTGCTGTTAAAGTCAGCATTTAAAACTAATCCCAGTCAAGCATTAGTGGTCGAGAGGTCAGCGACAGCTGCTTTACAAGCAGTTGTCCTAGGTTAGCGGGTTCGCTTCCCGGCTGATGCTGTGACACATGAGAAAAGAAAAAAAACTAATTCCAGTTTAGATCACATTTTAATAGCTATTTTGCCTAATTTTCAAAGGAAATAAAACTTGATCCGTTTTTGCTTTGAGAATATATATCTTTTTTCTACTGATAAGAGAGAGACAAATATTTATAAAAGTATGAAACTTTAAAACCTATCGTGCTTTGAACGTTCCATCATCAGATTTTCAATGAAATGGAAGGCTAAAGAGTTGTGATTTGGAATAGTTTGAAGCCTGTCCATTAAAGTATAGAGAGTGGCTATCTTAATATAAAGCTGAATACTGATTATATATATGTGTGAGGATAGTAATCTAGACCAACTGATGATTGCTGGTTTAGCGTGAAATATGTATATTGGTGATTATTTATCTTTTCAACATGTGTGTGATCAGGTGGGTCAGCAATATGAGATGGCACTGAGAGTGGTGGGTCATATGAAAGTCTTGAGTTCAAACCCCGCATATATTACATATATAAATGCAGGTTTAAGCCTGTACAATGTATTAAAAAGTCATATAAAATAAGCATGTTTTAACTGATAATTTAAATGGATACAAATAGAAATGATTGAGTACACCCTATATAAATAGGGAACATTGATGGACTGTGGTGTTGCCATTGAAAGTAACAGTTAAACAAACCCAAGCCTGTATGACATGTTAATAACTTTCATCTATGCTTTACAACAATGCAAAAAGTAAGTCATCGTTTAGTTTCTGATTATAGATCTTTTTTTTGTATTGTAAAAAGAATCATTTCAGAAATTGTGAAAATTTTAAGCTTTATGTTTTTCATGAATTTTCATTATTAATCAAATACCTTTCTATCAGAGTACATATACAATAAATTAAATGCTTTTGTTGATGATTTAGATGGAAATAAATAAAAAGAATTAGAAAAATCCATGTATTGTCAGAAAAAAATGATTATTGCCATGAAAATTAGTGCTTACACATGTTTATGTTTTTAATTAATCTTTCTACAGGAAAGAAAAGTTGGTCTGTTTTTACTTTCTCAGTAAAGGCCCTTGTTTCACTATAGAGACAAATATTTAATGGAATAAACAGGTTTACTAGATTTATTCTTCTCTGAAGTATCATTTTTAAATAAATACAGATATTTTGTATTGGAAAGAGAGACAATTATAAAACGAAATATAAAGCTTTAAAGCCTCACATTTTCCTTTAAGTATCATTGCTAATCAAATAGTTTTACCATAACAATATCACATGATAACCATTTCTATGCTTACATAAGCTGTTAAAATAGTAGCAATCTCTCCATATAGTAGTAGTGCCACCTAGTACAAGCCATTGTAATCAATGGATGAGCAGGCAGTAGATATGGATTTTAGGTATAAATATTCTAGCATTCATTTATTATTATGGCTTGTGCTGAGTGTCATTACTGTATGGACAGCTTATATGTAATATATTATTTTTTTTACATAAAGTTTAAATAGAATTAAAAATGATTGGGTAAATCCATATTCAAATGAATAAAGTAACTACATTAGCACAAGGTTTAGCACATGTTTATGTTTTTGTTTATCCATTACAAGAATATAGAAGTTAGACTGCATTTGTAAAGATATTTTGTGTACTGTAAAAAAAACAGCTATTTAAAAAAATATAAAAATTTGAAGTCATAATTTCTCGCAAGTCTCATTGTTAATAAAATATAATAACAAAGTTTAAGATAGATCAAAGTAAGTAGACATAATTGGGCAAATTCTTATTTAAATGATGAAAGATGTCCAGACATTGGACTATCTTGAAAACCAGAGTTGAAAATTGGCCCCAAAATGGATCACATTATGGGCTGTTTGTCTTCACTTTACTGATGTAAATGTTTGCTTTTACTTTATGTATCTTGTACTGTAAAGAAAGGCAGATGTTTAATAAAGTATGCTGATATAAAGTCATACAATTCTTTTAGTGTTGGTTCATAATCAAATAGCTCATATGAGAATACGTGTATAATCAATTCACTATGCTTACAAATAATTTACAAAATAAATATATAGAAAATATTGGCTAAATCTGTGAAAAAATAAACATGATGTAGCATAATATTGCTATAGAAATTAGCCCCATGAATGATCATATATTTATAGCTTTTATTCAATGCTTTTCATGCAAAATAATGTTAGTCTAACTTCAATTTTCGACTGTAGATTTTGTTTGTAGTAAATGTTGAGCCTTCTCTGAAGTCCCATGTTATTCAAATAACTTACCATAATAATATTTATATATATACACCCATATATATATATATTTAAATATTTTAATATGTGGAAATATCTGCTCAATTTTTATATTATAAAAATCATCATCAGATGCCAATGTGCTGTAATTAATAAAAAATAGCAAACTGTTACACCTTCTGCATTCAAACATTTATGCTTTTAAATGCAATCTTTTGATGTTGTATAGAGATTAAAATACTACAGAATTTATTTATGGTTTATTTCATCATCATCATCAACCAATATCAATCCACTGCAGGATTAAGGTCTCCCCAAGTTCAATCCATCTCTGATCTTTAGCTTCTCTTCTCCACATCACCCCTGCACACTTTCTTATTTCATCCATCCATATGTGGTCTCTTTCTGGGTCTTTTACAATCTCTTGGAATCCAGTTTAAGATTTCAATTGTCCATCTATTATTATCTCTTCTATCAATAGGCCCAGACCAACTCCACTTCAGTCTTTTAATTTATTCAAAGAGGTCAGTAACACCTGTTTATTCTCTTACCCATATATTGCATTTTCGATCTTTTCTTGTTACATCCAACATGCATCTCTCCATACTTCTTTGAGTGATCTGAAGTCTCTGTATTGCTCTTTTATTAAGTATCCAAGTCTCAGCTTCATAAGTAAGAACTGGTAAAACATACTTATTAAAAACCTTTCTTTTCAAACACATAGGCATATTTCCTTTTAGTATCAAATTATTTCTATCAAAAGCACTCCAACCAACTTTAATTCTATGATTAAATTCATGCATTAAATTTCTATCTGTATTAATAATCTGACCAAGGTATTTGTACCTGCTTACATGTTCCAACTCATCATAATCAATCTTTATTTTCATATTTTGAGAAAATCCATTAAACATTACTTTAGACTTTTTAACATTTATCTTTAGTCCTACTTTCCTACTTTCATCTGATAACTCCTGCAACATTTCCTTTAGCTCTGAAGCATTATTTGCAAAAACAACTACATCATCTGCAAAATCTAGATGACTTAAATAATCTCCATTTAATTTCACTCTTTTAGGTCCCCATTTTAATCCACAAAATACTTTGCAGCAGCACTACTGTAAAAAGCTTTGGAGATATGGAGTCATCCTGTCTTATACCTATCTCAATGTTGACTTTCCTAGTATCAATATGTAATCTAATTGTTGCTGTTGCATTTTTATAAATATTATTTAAAATATGACAATATTCTATACCTATACCTTGATGATCCAATGCTTTAATCAGTGAAGAAATGTTTATAGAATCAAATACCTTTTCATAATTTACAAATCCAAAGCATAATGGCAATTCATATTCATTTGACCTTTCTATAATTTCTCCCAATACCTGGATACCATCTACTGTACTAAAACCACTTTTAAAACCAGCTTGTTCTCTTGGTTGGTAGAAATCTGATGTTCTTTGTATATGAGTTGTAATTATCTTGATATATATATATAAATTATCAATGATATATATATATAAAGAATCAATGGTATGGGGAATATAAAATATAATATGTATATAAAAATGTTTTCTCAGATGATTTAGAAGGAAACAAGCAGAAGTATTTAACCAAATTTTTCAAGGAAACCAGTACTTCAATATTTCACCAGGAACAATCATGCTAGTAGCTTTTTATCTACAATTTACAAAATAAAAGGATATATTTTACTTTTGAGTATATATATTTATTTATACTGTTTAGAGTGACTTCTATTTAAGAAGGGATGTAATTTTCAAATCTAAGTAATAGAAGTAAATAGAAATGATTAGGTCAACCCATATATTAATAAAGAAAGATGATTAACCTATATATTACTATTATAATTCAGCAATTAAACCTAGATTCAAGTTGCTTCGTATGTCAATAGCTATTTATCCACACTTTACAAAGAGGCAAACAGATAGATTACTTTATTTCATCATATCATTACCATTGCATATGCTTACAGAATCTGTTAAAACAGTATCCACTCTTCCCATATATTAGTGCTATCCAGTGGAAGTGATAGTAATCAATGAATGTTATATTTGTGCACAAAATCTCTATCTAGCACTTACTCATCCAATATCTTCAGATTATTTTCTAGCTTGTAGCTTTCTTCAGTGAGAAAGATTTGAATTCACTGCAGTTAGAAGTTCCAACCCTCTATTACGTATCCTTTGCCTTTGTAAACTATAGAGCTAGAAGACCGAAATAAAAACACAATAGCTAATTCACTTACATACTCATACAAATTTAAATCCAGTTCTGCATCAATATATTATAGTGTCTTTGGTTTTTAATAACCATTGTCACCATCATCTTTTTACTAGAATTAGCATTGAACATCACCTGATCAGTATTTCTAATGCTTATGCAGACTATTAAAATAGTAACAACTCTCTTTACACAATAGTATCATTTGGTGCATGCCATAATAATCAATGAATGCTAGAAGATTTGGTGGGTAATCATCGAGTATCCCCAGATTAGTTTTTAGCTTATGACCTTCAACAGGGAGAAACCTTTGCTTTGAGGACACTGCACCTAAATCTTTGTATCTAATGCAGTCTTCCAACAGACACCTTTTACATTTTAGTTAATTATAAAACTATATGCCCAAAATGAAAAAAAGCAATAATGTATTCAATCCAAGTTAATTCACACATATAATCATATATTTGAATTCAGTTCAGTATCTATTCATATAGGTGTCTTTAGTTTTTCAATAACAATTGTTATCATCATCCTTTAACCAAAATTGATATTAAACCACTGAAACATTATGTGATCACTATTTATTATGCACACACATACTGTTAAAACAATAGCAGCTCTCTCCATACAATAATGTGATCCAGTGCAAGTCTTAATAGTCAACATATGCCAAAAAATTTGGGAATCAAAACCACTCTCTAATGTCTATTTATCCAATATTTTCAGATTAATTTCCAGCTTGTGGATGAGTAGTCACTAAATAGTGATTTCTATGGGAAAATTTTCTAAAATCCATTAATTATTATGGCTTACACTGGATGGCACTGCAATGTGAAAAGAGTTGCTACTGTTTTAACATACTGTGCATGTGTAAAAAATAATGATCACATAATGTTTTAGTGGTTTAACATCAATCCTGTCTGTAGAATTATTGTGGCAATGGTTATTAAATAAACCAAAGATATCAGAATATGTAGATATTGAACTGATCAAATCTGTATACAAGTGAATTAGCTTGGACTGGAAACATTATTGTGTTTTCATTTTGGGCATATAGCCTTATAGTTAACTAAAAAGGTAAAAGGCATCTGCTGGAGAGTTGCATTAATTCCAAGATCTAGGTGCTGTGCTCTGAGGTCCAAGGCTTCTCACTGATGAAAGCTACAAGTTAGAAACTGAGCTGGAGATATTGGATGAGCAGACAATAAATAGAGATTTTGATGCACAAATCTTCTAGCATCCATTGATTATTATGGCTTGCACTAGATGGCACTACTGTTTGGAGAGATCTTCTGTTTTATTTCAGTTTTAGAGTCTGGATCAGTTTTGTAATGTAAAGAGAAACAGCTATTGCAGAAAACATGAAAAATTGAAGCCTTACATCTTGACTAATAATTCAATGTTTATTAAATATTCTCTCACAACAATTCATATTTAATATAAAGTGTTTTATCACTAACTTAAATAAAAACATAGAAATGATAGTGAAAATTGTGCTATAAGTAAATAAAAATTTCCAACCATGTGTCGGCATGAAAATAGCTCTTATAACTAATCCCAAAATGGATCATTTAGTGGACTTTTAGTTTCTAAGCAGAGAATTTTTATTGTACTTTAAAAAGGCAGATATATGATAAGGTAAAAAAATGTTAAAACCTTATACATCTCTGAAATTTTATTATTAGTCAAATATCTCTTCAAGGAAGTACATATATAATAAATTAAATGTACTCTCAGATAGAAAACAACCATTGTGTTATCGTGAAATCCAGCACATAAATCAAGTCCAACCTAAATATGTTAATAGTAGTTTGTCTAACGTTTAGAAAAAACATAAGTTGTTCCTTTTTTGATTTTATGTGTTTATCTACATTTTGCATTTTACATATTAGTTTTTAGATGTATTTATATCTTGGTTTATTTACATCATCTAATATAAATATTGAATGTCTTTAGGAAAATTTAATGTTGTTTAAATATTCCAAATACATTCCATTATTAGTAATAGAACACAGGTTAGTATATGCACAACATTTCTAGAGCTATTACTCTTCCCTCTTCTTCACATGTTGCTGGCCTAGATAGTGACAGTAGTAGTATGGTAAACATATCAATTCCCATTTCTAAATGGTCACTGGTCAGTCCAGCATCACCTGAAGAAAAGAGGAGAATAATCCCTTTTGAAATGTTGTGCATATGTTAACCTGTGTGTTATTACTAATAGTGGAATATGTTTGAAATATTTAAATAATTCTAAAGACATTCAATACTTATATTAGATGGTGTAAATAGTTCAATATATAAATGCAACTGAAATATCATCATCACAATCCTTGAGGAAAACACTATTGGCATTTTATCTTTGAGTTTATGATCAAAAACACCATAGACGTTCTTCTCATTTGCCTGATAACTCTTAATTGAAATATCAGTTTTTTCTGAAGGCAGAAATGAATGGGTGTGTGAATAAATGTTTTTAATAGATATTTACAATCATGATAGATAAACATAAATATGACCCTTATTTCCAGGAAGCTGTAAAGTCACCAGCCAAGGCAATGATTGGTGTCTGAAGATGGTGGATGTTAAGAATCCCCTGATTGTTGACCCAGACTGCATTTGATGATGACTTTTTATTTTGGTACCTGCTGCAGGTCACTTTCAAATAAAGAAAGATTGCAAGAATTGGAAGAACTGATTCATATTAAATGGAATATTGTTGGACTGTAAAATTAGAAATTAAGGAACAATTAATTTAAAAAGTGGACGTGTACTATACTATAAAGGTACAAATATTAGAAGTGCCAGTGGAATAGGGTACATCTAAATATATAGTAGAAAAATAACATTATGGAGATTGATGGTGTATCAGACAGAGTTGCAAGATTAGTTATTCAATTTAATAGCAGATACCAAATGCAGATAATACAGGTTTTTCCCCCCAATGAGTTCTCATAGTAATGAAGTAATAGAAGATTTTTATATGGATGTACAAAAGCTTTTTCAAGACCTAACATCGTTTTAAAATTGTTATGGGATACTTTAATGCAAGGGTTGGTAACCAATTGAAAGATGAAAGTGTTGTAAGTGAATTTGGTTATAGTGATAGAAATGTGAGAGGATATAGACAAGTGAAGTTTGCAGGAAAAAAATCCATTATATTATGAATTCTTTTTTTGAGAAAAATGTTAAAAGGAAATGGACATGGAAGCATCCAAATAAAGGTACAGCAGAATTGGATTATATTTTGACTAACTGAAAATATATATTTCAAGATTATAATATTGTTAATAAATTCAACATAAGAAGTGATCATAGATCAGTGAGATGTAAAATAAATATTAATGCAAAACTAAAGAGACAATAATTATTAAGAAAAACTAATATTCACAATTGATATTTCTAATCCTCGGAAACATTCCATGAATTTAAATTAGAACTTGCAAATCATTTTCAAAAATTAAAAAATTTTGAACATTATTCAGATTTGAACAAAACCAGTAAGAAAATAACTGATATTTGAAAACTACAACAAAGATAGCTGTAGAAATAAACAGTAATTGCCCAATAAAATGTTTACTTTATATAAAAAAGAATGAATATATAAAAGTTATGTATTAAGAAGGATTGAATACTCAAAGTTTTGTAATCTAATGCAAAAAAGAGTTGCTAATGACATAAGAAAGTATAATCGTGAACTAGCAAAGAAAGTTATTGAAGAGAATAAAAATATCAAGAATGTAAAACAACATTTTTGTATTGGTAGGAAACTTATTTCTGCAATAAGAAAAAAATATTGATCTATTACTGAAAAAAGAGATCACATCATGAAATGTGTAAAAGAGTTTTATTAGGAATTATATAGTAATAAAAAATAAATAAAAGTATTTCCTACAACTATTATATCTTCTAAATTTCCCAGGATTTTATATGAAGAAATGAGATAAGCAATTAAATTTAGGAAGAAGGGAAATTATGGTTGATATCTTAAAAGAAGCAAGTAAAGAAATAGAAAAAAAAATTGAGAAAGTTATATATCAAATATCTAAGTGATAAAGATGTACCAGATGATTGAAGAAAAATGATAAAGAAGATATTAGAAATTACAGACCAGATAGTCTTTTTTTAGTTTTATACAATATTTTTATCAAGATGATTACAACTTCTTATAGAAAACTTTGGATTTCAACCAATCAAAGAATCAAGCTGGATTTAAAATTAGTTTTAATACAGTAGATCATATCTAAGTATTGAGAGAAGTTCAAGATATAGACCCAGGATATTGTCATATTCTGGAGAATATTTATAAAAGTGCAAAAGCAACAATTAGATTACTTAATGATACTAAAAATATAAAACTAAGATGGGTGTAATACAAAATAACACTATACCAAAACTTTTTATAGCTGTGCTGCAAGAAACATTTTGTAAATTAAAATGGAAAGCTAAAGGAATAAAAGTGGATGGAGATTATTTAGGTCATCTAGATTTTTCAGATAATATAGTTGATTTTGTAAAAAAAAAACAGGCTTTAGAACTTCAGGAAACATTGCAAGAGCTATACAGTAAAAGTAGAAAAATAGGACTAAACATAAACCTTAAAAAGACTAAAGAAATGTTCAATAAATTTTCTCAGAAAATGAAAATAAAGATTGATAATGATGAGTTAGAAGTTAGCAACTACAAATATCTTTGTCAGATTATTACTACAAATGGAAATATAATGAGTGAAAATGATCACAGAATTAAACTTGGTTAGAGTGCTTTTAGTAGAAACAACTTAAAATTAAAAGGAAATATTCTTATGCATTTGAAAAGGGAGGTTTTTAATAAATGTGTTTTACTAGTTCTTACTTATGGATCTGAGACTTAAACACTTAATAGAAGAGCCATATTGAGACTTTATCTAAAGAAGTATTGAGAAATGCATGTTAGAAGTAACAAGAAGAGATCAAAAATGAAATACATTGGTAAGAGAACAAGCAGATGTTACTGACATTATTGTAAGAATTAAGAGACTGGAGTGAATTTGGGTTAGACATATGTATATATAGAAGAGATGATAATAGATGGACAGTTGAAATCTTAAACTGGATTCTAAGAAATTGTAAAAGAACTAAATGAGACCACATGTGAGAAGGATGGATGGATGAAATAAGAAAGTGTGCAGGGGTTATGTGGAGAAAAGAGGCTAGATATCAAAGAAAATAAATTGAACTTGGATTTTCATTTGGCAGTAGATTTATAATGATTGAAAATGATAATGTTGATGAATTGTTCCACTTTGACTTTACGAACATTCCAAAAGATATATATCAGTCACTTATATCTTTATGAGCACTTTTTTTTTTTTTTACTAAAAATAGAGACTGCTATATAACAAAGTAAAACTTTTAAACCTTTCATTTTCTCTGAAAAATCTCATTGTTAATACATTATTTTCTTATAAGAGTGTCTATATAATAAATTAAATAATTTCACAAATGATTCTGAAGGAAATAAATGGAAATGATTGAACAAAACTATGCGAAATTGAGGAAAAGTGATCAGCAATGGTATTGCCATGGAAATCAGCACTTAAAAAAAAAATTCCAAAATAGATCATGTTATAAGTTTTGATTAATCTTTACAAGAGGAATAAAGTTGGTTCACTTTCACTTTTTGCATCAAATATTTTGCAACGTAAAAACGTGTTATTATTAAATGTTTAAAACATTAAAGCCTTAAAGAAGTATCACTTCATATGAGTATATATATAATCAATATTTTTATATAAAATATAATTAGAAATATATAGAAATGTTTATCTGACTGTGAATGAAAAGAAATATAACTATTCAGGCATATAGATAATTTGTTCTCTTTTTACATAAAAGTGAAACCAATTTCTTTTCAATATATTAGTATAAGTCTTTTTGTTCTGCTAAGAGAAACACCTATTTGAGAATGGATGAATGTTTAAAGTTTTACAATTCCGAAGACACTATTAATCAAATACATCCTTACAACAGTATAAGTAATATTTTTTTTTAATGAATTTGATGCAAACAAATAGAAAAATGATGAAAAAGTCCATGAGTAAATAAAGGTGACCAACCAGATTGTTGATGTAAAGACTAGCATTTAAAATAATTTCAACATGAATCATAATTAATCAATTTATAAAAAAATGACAGCACTTAAACTAGCCTCAATATGGATCACAGTTAATCATTTAGAAAAAAATGATGCTTTTATTTTACGAGTACAGATCTTTCCTGTACTATGAAAGGAGTCACCTATTTTTAAAAAAATATTAAACTTTGAATCCTTACAACTTCTTTCATGTCTCACCTTTAATCAAGTATCTCCCCATACAAATACATATATAATAAATATTTTTATGTATGATTTAAATGAAATAAGTAAGAATGATTAGGCAAGACCATTTGTTAATAGAACATGTTGAGTGTTGGCAAGGAAACTAGCAAATAAAACTACCCTCATGCTGGATCTCATGCCAATGACTTTTAATAAATGTTCAACAAACTTTTAAATCTGTTTTATATTGCAAAGAAATAGGTGTTTAAGAAAATATAAACTTTGAAGTTTTACATTTTCTCATAGTTTCATTGTCAATTCAATATCTCACCATGAGAATATATATATTAAATTAATGTTTATCACAGATGATTTATGTGAAGAAAATACAAAAAAATGAGACAATACTATATCTAAATAGAGAAAGGTAACGAGATATGGCGTTACTATGAAAATGGCATGTAAAGCTAATCCCAAGCTGAATGACATGTTAATAAGTTTTTCTATTTTACAGAATGTAAATATCAGTATACTGCCATGTTATAAATACATGTCTTTTTTTTAATTAACAAGAGAGTCAGTTATTTAATAAGATCTAAAGACTTATAATTTTACTAAAATGTCAATGTTAATCTCAAAATATATCTTTATGAGATACATATGTAATGATTTACAAGTTTTCATGGATTATTTTAATAGAAATGAATAGAAAATATTGGGAGAATCTTTGTATAAATAGTGTAAGACCATGCGTCAGATTTTTAATGTGTTAAACTAGCCAAATACTGCATCACGTTTATATGTATTTTGTCTACATTTTATAGAAAATAATAAAAATTAGTATACATTTATTTTGTTAGAATAGTCATTTTTGTATTGTTAAATATACAGACATTTAAGAAAGTATGAAAGTCTAAAGTCTTACATCTTTTCTGAAATCTTATTGTTAATGAAATATGTTTATATATGAATATAAATTGTTTACCAAATAATTTGATGGAAACAAATAAAAATGACAAATAAAAACAGTAGTTGAATAGAAAAAAGTAAACATCAGTTTGTTGGCATGGAAACCAGCACATAAATATAGCACCAACTTATATCATATGTAAATAACTTTAAATATGTACTTCAGAGAAAGGAAAAGTTGATGTTACTTTATAAGCACTAATCTTTCTTGCATCATAAAGAGAGACAGTTATTTAAAAATTATAAAATATTTTAACCTTATAATTTCTTTCAAGTCTTACTGATAATCAAATATCTCCCTACAAAAATACATAGTCATATTATTAATCAGATACCTTCTTTAAAAATGCATATATAATAAATGCTTTCATGGATTATTTAGATGAAAAACAAATAGAAGTGCTTGGGCAAGTATAATGTCAGAGAATTGATCAGCCATAATGTTACCATAGAAACCAGAAAACCTAGCCTAAAGCTGGATCAGATTTAATAGCATTTTATCTACATTATAGTGGAAGTAAAAGTTTGTTTGTTTTTATGTGTATTTTTTTTTTGTAACATAAAAAAGATACCTATTTAAGAAAGTATGAAATTTTTCAAGTCTTACGTTTTCAGCTAATGTCTCACTGTTAAACATATCTCTTTCCATGTATACAACAAATTAAAGATTTTCGTGGATGATTTGTGTATAAATGTTAATAAATAGAAATGATTAACCAAATGGATGTGTAAATATAAAAATATGACCCCATGTTGTTGCCATCAAAATCGAGACTTAAAACTAGTTCATGATGAATTCTTTACAAAAATTAAGCGGGTCTGCTTTCTTTTTCTAAGTTTTACAGGCATTTTTGTACAGAAAAGATGAGACAGATATTTAAAAATTATGAAACTTTCAACCCTATGTTTTGTCTAAATTCTTATTGTTAATCATGTATATCATCATGAGAATATATATATAAGAAACTAAATGTTTTTTACTTATAATTTAAATGGAAACAAACAGAAGTAATTGAACAAATACTTTTGTAAATACAGATTGGTAAACGGCCATTGTTGTTACCTTGAAAATAATCCCAATCTTAATTCCATGTTAATACCTTTTTTTCTACACTTGCAATAAAATAAAAGTCATTTCATGCTGAATTTGAATACCTATCTTGTTAGAGAGACAACTATTTAAAAAAGTATGAAACTTAACACTCTTATATCTTCACTGAAGTCTCATTAATAATAAAATATCTTCTCATTAGAATATATAGATAATAAATTGTTTTCACAAATAATTTATAGAGGAACAAATCAAAATATGGAAAACTCATAGTTAAATAAATAAAAATGATCAACCAGGCTGTTGGCATTGAAAACCAGCACTTAACCCCCCCCCCGACATTTTTCACACGTTAATAGGTTTTTACGCACTTTTTTTTATCATAGAAAAAGTCGTTTTGCCTTTACTAATTTATAAGTACAGATCTTTTTTTAAGTCTGTAGAGAGAGAGATTAAAAAAATACGAAACTAAAGTTTTACATCATTCCGATTTTTCGTTGCTAATCAATAAATGTTGCACTATTAACAGTTTACGTATAATAAAGTAAAAGTTTTTATTCGTGGAAACAAATAAAAATAGTTAGGAAAACATGTGTATAAATAAAATTGACCAACTTGTCTGATGTTGTCATAGAAACTACCATATAAAACTAGCCTAGATAATTACCATTGAAACCAGCACTTAAAACTAGCCTGAATATTCCCATGGAAATCAGCATTTAAAACTAATTCAAAGGTGATATGTTAATATTATTCTGACTATATTTTATCAAGAAACTAAAGTCAGTCCACTTTTACTTTCTGAATATTGATCTTTTTTATACTATAAAGATAGACAGCTATTTAAGAAAGTAATAGCCTTTGAAGTTTTACACTTTTGTACGTACTTATACAATAAAGTAATTGGTTTCACATATGACTTAAATGAAAAAAATATTAAAAGAATTGTAAAAATCCGAGGATAAATAACGAACATCAACCATGATGCTGCCATGGAAACAGCACTTAAAATTTGCCCCAATATGGATCACACTTAATAGCTTTTTCTCTACACATTATAAGGAAGTAAAAATGAGTCTGTATTTTTTTGCGAAGACAATTTTTTTTTTACAATAAAGAGAGACAGCAAAATAAGTATGAAACTTCTAAGCTTGTTATTTTTAGAAATGTCATTGCTAATTAAATATTTCTTATTCAGAATACATGTTTTTATGTAATGCTTAAATTGCATAAAACCCACTTCTTTGGGAAATATGCATATAAATAGAGAAAGGTAACCAGCCATACTGTTGCCAGGGAAACCAATACATATCTAGTCCCAAGTTGGATGACATCTTACTTCTTTTTTTCAACATTTTATAACAAAATAAGTCATTCCACTTTACTTTCCGAGAACTGATTTTTGTTCTACGGTTAAAAAAAAGACGGTTATTTAATGAAATATAAAACTCTGAAGTCTATATTTATTACATATCTATTGCCACAGGAACTATTGATTTAATAACGAGATTTCATACATTGGTATAGGGCTTGAAAGTTTTATCCTTTTTAAAACAGCTATCTCACTTTTTTATGTAAAAACATCTAAATTCAGACATTATTGGACTGATTTTCATATTTTGTAATGTGTAGACAAAAAGCTATTAATCTGTGATTAATTTTGAGGATGGTGTTAAGTTGTAGCTTCTATAGCAATATTATTTCTGGTCACATTTCTCTGATTATATATCGATTTTCCAGTCTTTTCTATTTGTTTTATCTTAAATGATCCTTAAAAACATTTAACTTCTTATATATACACTCTGATAGAGAGATAATTGAACTGATAATGAGATTACAGAGAAGATAAGTAATTAGCCTTCAAACTTTTATCTATTTTTAATTAACTTTCTCTCTTTATAGTATATATGTAAGGTCTTTATTCAGAAAATAAATATAAAATAACTTTTATTTCCTTATAAAAATTAGACCAAAGCTATTATCACTTGATCCATATTGGGGCTAATTATGTGCTGCTTTTCATAGTGGTATTATGACGGACTATTTTTCATCATTTATAAATAGATTAATTTAATCGTTTTATTTCTTTCTTAAATAATACATTACTATACAAATAAAAACAATTTTTAAACTAGTAACATTTTAAAACTTTTAATTTCAAAGTAAACTTTATTGATCAAGAATACAAGGTTACATAGGTGAGTTACAAAAGTTACAGTCAGAATAAATTATAAGTAACATATATACTTAGATATAGATCTCTTACAGATTGATATCATACATATAGAACAAAGGCTATAAAAGGTTACATTTGAGTGATAGGTGATCCTGAAGTCTTTTTATTAGATAGATGAACTATGTATTACTAAGGTATGATGTCACCAAAGATTAAGCTTCATTAGTGATCTGTAAGAGTTTAAACTGTCTGGAGTAGTTTGAGTCTTTAATTAGTTTATTTTAAAACTTTATTGATTAAAAAAGTGACTTTTCTGCTATAAAAATGTATCTAAATAAATTAATGATGTTATTGCATATGTTTCATCCTAAATTGCATACAAATATATTTTAAATTTAAATATATACTTTGTTTAATTATTGATTTATCTATTTATATGTCACATTTTAAATAATAAACAAAAAATACTTGATTTTTTTACTTTTTTTTGCATCCTATAACTGCTAATAAGATCTATTGTTGGTTGTGTTTTTTAAATATTCTTTTTTGCTACCATGCAATTGCAGATTTTTTTAAAATACAAGAGCTTTCATCTATTGATCACACAATAATCAAGTATTGTAATTTTAAATGAGAAAATTTAAGAGTTAACTACTCAAATGGCAACAGGACAGTCCAAGATATTCCATACAAGATAGCCTTAGATAAAGCAGTGCTTCTGCCAGACACCATGCATAGCATGAATGATGATTCATTAATCATGCTTGACATGAATAAAAGTTATTATGTAGTCCATATATATAAATATGAAAATTTATAAATAAAATTATCAGTGCTCAGCTTTATATTAAGGTAGACAATCTTCATACTTTAATGGACAGGCTATGTATAAATGCATTATTCTCCTGTACATGAGGAGTCAGAATGACTAATATGTCAACATGGGTAGGATGACAACCTTGGCACTAACTAGGGCTTTGAACATTCCATCATCAGATTTTCAATGAAATGGAAGGCTGAAGAGTTGCGAGTTGGAATAGTTTGAAGCCTGTCCATTAAAGTATGAAGATTGGCTATCTTAATATAAATCTGAGCACTGATTGTATATATGTGTGAGGATAGTAATCTGGACCAACTGGTGATTGCTGGTTTAGCATGAAATACATATATTGGTGATTATTTATCTTTTCAACATGTGTGTGATCAGGTGGGTCAGCAATTGAGATGGCACTGAGAGTAGTGGGTCATGTGAAAGCCTGAGATCGAATCCCGCATATATTACATATATAAATGCAGGTTTAAGCCTGTACACTGTATTAATAAAATTATAAAAATTTCTTTCAATTAACTATTTAATCTCATTTTGTTTATTGTTTATTCGATTAATTGCAAAGGTAATAAAATGAATAAAAATTAACTGTCTTCTGAATTTCAAGTTCAAGGCAGTTTCAGTTACGTCTTGCAGCGATTGCTGCTGATTCGACATTAATCGTAATAATTGTCATTGTCTATTCCACTATTCATATAAACGTTATTATATAATCATCAAAAATGGAAAGCAGTTTAACTCATTATGCCGCTTTTACATATATTTAAATAAATCAATGATATAATATAATATAAAATATCTTTATACAACAACAATTGGATCGTAGTAGTAAATTAGTTAAGGCACAATGAAAAGGACAATAAGTAATATTTACTGAAAAAATCTTTTTTGTATATGATTATTATTATATATATTATTGCTATTATATAAAGATATTTTATAGTATATTATATTATTGATTTACTCTTATAAAATCATGAATGGCAAATTAAAGTAACTTCCTTTTTATTTGGAACATAGGATATTTTAATATTCGAGCGCATTGCGTTAATTATTACATACTAGTATTGTATAATTTGATATATATATTCATTCATTATGCATATGTTTAATATATTCATATCTTTCTCAGTTTTAACATATACACACACCAATATATATAATTGTATTTGGCAAAACATTTTTAATGTCTGTGACTAAAAAGGGGTTTTATTATTTTTCTCTTATGAAATATTTACTTTATTCTTATGAAATTTAGGAGCACTTGGAATTTTTTTGTGCATTTTCTAAACTTAAGAACAGACTAAAGAATGGACACAACTGCTACTCTTTAATTTTAAAATAAGTTAATAAATTAAAAAAAAAAGTTAAAATCAAAGAAATTCGAAGTCTATACAAATCATTTTTCAGTACATACCAAGAAAAGTAAATTATCTTCATATGGTAAGTACATCTATATCTATAAAAAACATTATCAAATGTCATAGTATCAATTGCATATAACTTTGGCTGGTTTTAATATTTCATTCAAACCCCCCCCCCCGGCCTCTAACGACTTTAAAGGTATGCGCACATTCTGAACGAAATTATTTGTTATTTATATACTCACTTTATTGTTCTTTTTTCATGTGTCAAAGCATCGGCTGGGAAGCGAACCCGGGACAACTGCTTGTAAGGCAGCTGTGCTGACCACTTGGCCATCAATGCTTGACTTTATGAAATAAAAATTTGGATTGATTACAATTTCATAATGAAAAATATTATACATAAAAATATATAAATGAAAAGCGCAATTTATGTAAAATATTCAAAAAGAAAAATAATAATTACTCTTGTTTAGTTTACTTTACACGACAAGGTGCAATTTTAATAAAACACAACATTGACAGCATTAAAAACAATTATTTTCTCAGCAAGATATTCTTTATGGTTAGAAAATCTTTTCCAAACCTCAGGTTTTTCATAACAAATTTTCAATATCAGTAATCTGAATTGTATTTTTTTTTTATTTGATTTTTTTTCGTGACATTATTTTTACCTTAGTCTATAGACTGATTTTTATTTTTTTTCTACAGCTTTTTCATTGGTAAACAGGCTGTAGGCTCAGGGACACATTTTATCAAGTAGGATAATTAATAGACAAATTGTTATACTTTTTTATGATTACAACTATGCCATTTTTAAATGGCAATGATGATTCAATTAAACTGAGAATTATCAAGCCAGTGATGATTAAATTCCTCATGAATGTAATTGAAAAATGATAATGATAACTTACAGTCTCTTAATGCTGGTTTTGCTTACTTTCCTCAATAAACTCAAGACTAACATTTTTTTATCAATTCTTGCTAGTTCTCAGGGAAGTTTTATTTCTAATGTCTTCAACTGCTGGTTGATAATGACTAAATTCCCTTTCAGCTACTTTACTTGCAACTGGAAAAAGAAACGAGTACTAAACACAATAATTGATTGATCTAGCTTTTTTTTGTATAATTTCTCTGTTCTTCTATGTTCCACTTATGCACAGTTTGTGTTTCCTCTCCTCTCATATGATGGTCTATATTTTGTGTCCTCCCATGCAATAATCTCTGATTAATGATTCATTTAATTAACCAAATTGCTTATAATTTATAACCTAAATTAATTAACCAACATTTTTAATTTATACAAATTGAAGTTTAAACCTTAAAATGCAAAAATAAAATGAAAAGTATATTTACAAACAAAATTATTCTCATAATACCTAATTTTGAATTTACAAATTAATTTCAATCCTCTTGCAGAAATAATATCTGACACAGACAATTTTGGTTCCTCCTAAAAGTACAATACAATTAATTTCATTTTTTTTCATAACTCAATAAATATAACTTTGAACAATATTGTTAATATTTTTATTTTACATGTGGAAAACGACTTGGAAAAAAAATCAAAGAGAGTTATATTTTATCAATATGGCAGATAATGTATTAAATAAGCAATATAATTGTGTGAATATACATAAATTATGAAAAATTGGTTATTCATGGGGAAACATTAGTGTTATGTGACTTTAATGAGATTTTTTTGTTTAAATTTTAACTGTTAAATGCTACTCAGAATGGTGTTCATTGATGTAAACTGGTTATAGCTATTATTGATTTTTAATATTGGTATAGTGAATATTGTAGTGTTTATTACAGAGTATTTTGAGTATATATTGTAACAGAATAAATATGTCAGTATGCTAACCTCTGTTATAGCCTCACTGGTTTGGGTGGCATTTATAACACAATAAATATGTGAGCCATGAAATAATGGTTCTGGTTTGACAATGCCAGTGAATTTTGGCACCATTTGTTAACAGAATAAAAATGAGGGTATGCTCTTCTTTTAATGCCTCACAGATTTGGGAATTATTTGGGCAATAGAATAACTATAAGGATCATGAGAAATGAAAACTTGAAAATAATCTGAATGAAAATATAGTTGAACCATTGGTCATCATTTTCAATTGAAGTTGAGTGCCATTTATAACAGAATAAAATTATGGGTCATATTGTATCCTGAGTCACAGCCTAATTATTGATCACCATTTGTAACAAGATAAAAATATGAACCAAAGAAGAACAATCCTAATTTAATAGTGTCTGTGAATTGTAGAATCTTTGAACAGAATGAAAATAATAAACTAAGCTAAAGTGAATATCAATCAATGAACAATAATCTAGCACTTAAGTCAAATAACTATGATAATATTCTTTATTGTAACCTCATAGATTCCAATACCATTTATAATGGATAAAAAACAAAATATTACTTCAAGCTATCCTAAAATATAAGAATTATTTGCAATAAGTTAAAGATAAAGCAATAAAACTATCTAAATACTACTGCTTTATAAATAACAGTATATTCATACTATATAAATTCTTTATAATAGAATGAAAATAATGACAAAGAATTACACAGGAATACTTTAGTATTCCTGATGAATCAACACACTGTTTATAATAATACAAACTTGTACTAAAAGTCAAACATTATTTCTATTTTCTTTAAACAAAATAATTCATGGATATATTAAATAATCTTAATATGTCCTACAAGTTTACAATGGCAATGATATCTAGCTAAATATACAACTCAATAACTGATTTCTAATTACAACTAAATAAAATAAAAGTACTGCTAATTCTTCTATGCTATTCCACTAATATTAACATACTCTTATTAACTAAGTCAATTATAATAAGATTAAATACTTAATAATACAAAATCACAACCCAATGTATCTGTCCATTTTCAGCAATTTAATATACTATAAAATCAAATCATCCAATTAAATAGCCTAAAGATTTTCAATATCCAACAATATATAAAATAAATGATAGATTTCTATTTGATGCTTATTCCAACAATTGACAAATCACATTCAATTACCCTTCAGTTTATTAAAGCTAAGTTATTAAAACTTTAGACTATAACTGTCAAAGCATGTGAAAGATTTTTAGACTTATTATAATCAAATATTAATATTAAAATTTAATATTTAAACTGAATTTACAAACCACATTAACAAACCTTTAAATATAATTAAAGAAAATCACTCTAATTTGTAACAGAATCAAATATATTACTATTTCTAGATCTATAACTGAATAAGATTACTGTTTTACAGCTGTACACTGACTTAATATAACACCCCTTTTTAATCAGTAATCACTTAAAATATAATATATGAACATCACTAATTACTCAAAAACCAAAAGCAGTAAAATATTCCCTTAGAACTTCAGTAAATCTTGCATGTGTCAGCAGTGACAATATGTGCTTTAATAGTGAATTTTCTGATTCTATGTGTAACAAATAGCAATGATACAGTTAGGTTAAATCGTAAAATTAACATTTATTCACAACTCAATCAATACTAATAAATAATTGATTAATACAATAATCAAAAAATAAATAAATAAAATAAAATACCATCACATGTCATGTTTTTATACATGGATAATGTATATAAGTTCAAAACAAACAATATAAGATTTTCTCACAAATGGGTTGGATTTCAGCCCCTATAAAAGAGGATGGGTTCGAACACCTAGTCAATAACATCTCCATTATGTCAATACCAGAATCCACGCACTTATACCCCAGATTTTTTATAATAATAATAATAATGATGATGATGATGATGATGATGATAATGATGATGATAATAATAATAGTAGTAATAGTAGTAGTAACTGGTATTGGTAAACATGCAAAAGGTAGCCATGGGAAGATAATTTATCAAAGAAAATTTGAATCTCAATTCAGTGTGAAATATCATACAAATTGATATGCAATAAATTATAGAAATAATCTATCAAATGCCCTTTTCATAGCTGATAACTGAACATGTGGAATCAATCTAAAAATGAAGGAAACAATATCGACATCATAATGTATGGAGACTCTGCCCAAGCACATTTATACAAAAATAGCAATGATATTTATGTGGACATATTCATCCATACAAAGGAATAACGAGGGATTAAATGCTCTGTGGGTTTTTTAACTATCATCAGACCAACAAGCACCATTACATAATGTTCTGTTGATTAACCACCAATGCAGAAATGAATGATAATCAAATGGCAAGAGTTCATTCTGCAGATTGAACAATCAATGCAGAATAGTGACATATAACATAAAATAGTGCAGACATTCACTTCCCAAGCAAAAAGACATAAAATTACCTTCATCTATAAAACTGCTAAATTGGGAGACTCATCCAGTCTTATGAGTATGAATTAAGACATACAACGAAATAACTACTTTAGTGTTGGGAAATATCTGAGATAATGGTCAACTCTGCCTAGAACATAGGCAGAATAATGATACATAGTAAATATAATATGAGCATAGGCACAAAACCCTGGAAAGACATACAGGACTAAGCCATATAGTATTGGTGCATGTTATAGATTCATTAAATAATCATTAAACCTTTACACAAGTGCTATTACCTAATAATTGATTCTTTTCAAGCCCTATACCATATGGTCAATCCAATTAATTTACCTTGAAAAATAATTATTTTAGGCACAATATAATTTATATCATGAGACTTTATACACGTATAAGATAATATAACAATACATACTCATTTAAATAACTACACTAAATTAAAATACATAATATTTCAAGTATATTGAAATATTCACCAATGAAACCAATAACATTTTTTATAACTTAATGTACAACATATAAATTGAATGGTTTTTTAATTACAACAGATAGAATTTTATGAGTTTGACTGTATTCCTTTTCGTTTTTACCCACAATGAATATTGCATAATTAATTGATTCACATGTAGGATCTCTGAATACATGGGATATTTAAAAATAGGACATGTATAATGCTGTCACATGTGAAAATATAACAGCTCTGTCTAAATAACTTCCTTATGAATGTTTAAGGCTGATCCTTCTCCTTGTTGTTTTAAAATATATTTATTAAACATAGTAACATAGTAATATACAGTTAAACTTTATAAAAATTTACATAGTATTCAGAATGAAACTTGAAAAAGTCAACGTAGAGAAAAGGGTATCTTAATAAAATTAAGAGGAAAATAAAACTTTCACCCAAGTATCATCATGTATATTCACAGGCGAAAGCAGAGAGTCTCGCTGCTTGACTTGATCAAGAAGCTTAATAAAGACACTTAGAGCCGAGCCCTGAGAATGACCAAAGATGAGCCTGCAATGTGTCAACCATAAAGAAAATGTTATAAAGATAGGTAATATTATTGCTGCAAACGATCCCTTCTTAAGAGTGTTAGAAACAGAAAGAGCATCCCTAAGATCCAGAGAGACATTCGCAACAATAAAGTCCCTAATCGACTTAAGAGCAGGACAGATATAGAAAATATGGAGAATTTTCTCATCATATAATCTACACAACTGACACTGATTTTTCTCCTTTTAATACACTGTCACACAAATTTCATTATTTATAACTAGAGTATTCCTCAAAAGTTAATGAACTTCATTACTTCTATGTAAGCAACACTCCAAAGTTAAAATATTTTATGACTTTAATTTACTGAGTGAGTGTCGAAGGCTAGGGATGGTTGTGCAAGCAAACAGTTATCCCATAATTGTCATAACAGTTATAAAATGATTTTCTAGTTAGCTGTTATTTTTTTTTCAACAGTTATTTTATTATTTTAACAATAAGATGATAACTCACAAAGTGGAAATGTTATTTCTAATATAAATTCAAAGTGAGATATAGCCAAATCTCTATCATTTAGACATTTTAAAATTGTTATAACATTCTGCTCCACACATGTATGATGTAATTATATAATTTAAAATCATTAAATTAAAATATATCCCAGGTTAATATAGTCTGTAAGCAATAAAAAATATTTCCAGGTAGACTGACCTTTAAAATCTTATTCCTATTGTCATGGTTGATAATATCAGTACATTTCAATTATAGACATTTTTGAAGATAATCAGCAGTTAGATTCTCAATTAGCAGGCTTGAACAGACTTGTTTAAGTTTAGCTACTCATATTGTTATTAACATACAATAATATCACAAGTTGAAATATATAAGAAAAATCTTAATTTAATTTTTTTTTAATCCTTAATTATAAGAAATAACTTTCATATTTGTTACATTTTTTAACAGTAGACATTTTTTACATACTTATTGTCTCTATTCCAGTTAATAAAATAAAAAAAATCTCTACATTCTCTTCTCCCCTTCATCCAATTACATTTCTCCTCAATTACATATTTCTGTTAAAAATGAAAGAGAAAAACGCATTTATTGCATTCTATCAACTAATTCAAGACAAATTAAATAAATAATTTTAATTAAACCAAAATTAATCTTGAGAATTAGTCAAAGAGAAATAAGTAATGATTATTATTATTTTTAAATTGTGCTTTATGCAAAAAAGTGAAGCTTAGTATTATTAGAAAAGAATTATAAGGCTTAGTGCTTTTGGAGAACTTAGGTCTCCATATTCATAGTTTATTTTGATTATTATTATTATTATTTATATCTTACTACATTTTATATAATTTGCTGTTGGTTTTGCAGGTTAAACACAGCTTTTCCAACTCTGTGATTGGAAAAGGGCAAAACCAATATAGTGTAACGGACCGTAAAATGTACCGGCAGTCTATAGGGTGTGAGATTTAATTAATCAAAGCCCCAAATGTTTGGGTTGCCAAAATATGTAACGGACTGTAAAACCTTTTAGGATAGTACACCCAGAGCCTTCTCTACTTACAGGTCCTATTACTACTCGGGTTCTAACTCAGTGTAGACATTTGCCTTTAACTCTGCTCAAGGATGGAATTAAATAGGATGGCAATAATGTGACCTCTATATAGATCCTTAATGGCTAATGCTAATAATAAATTAAAAATCTGTATGCATGTATAATAGCTATTCTGGTGAGTGAAGTATGAATGATGCTTGACAATCTAGAGACCAGAGAAACAAAGATTTTAATTTCAAACAACAAATATTTATTAACAGATCATGCTTAAAGTTATGATATTTATAAATCAACAAAATATATACATGGTTATTATAAAATATTAATTTATCTCTACAACAATAAGACTAGCTGCAATTTAAATATTAAAATATGAGTTGAAATAAAAATTATAAAATTATAGTGCATAATTTACAATAATGTATCAATTATTTTAAATATGAAATTATATTACTAAATGTACGATTATCATTTTGTTTATGTCCTTTAAATGTATCTCAAGGTTATGTCCATGAATTGCTAATTTGTGTTTTGTATAGTTCATTCATAAACAGTTATTCATTTAAACAAGAAAATGTTATATATATTTACTTATTAATTAGTTTGATTTTAATATATTAATTGTCTAATAAATGTAAATATTTAAAATCTTACCTTTTGTTTTAGTCATTGTCCAGTTTAATTTAAGCATTCAATTACGCTAATATTTTATTTACAAACATATATAATATATTGATGTATACTTTGAGTTGTGTATTTCTCTCACCCTATAAAAAACTAAACAAATGGGTTCTTTTTTTAAAAAAAATGTTTGCTACAAATGAATAAAAGGGTGAGAAAAATTCATAACCCAACTCTCAGTATACATTTTTAAAAAAATATTTAAAGCATAAAATATAATGAAATTTCGGAATTCCTTAAAACAATAGCAAGTTAAATTTTCAAGAGCAGCTTCTGTATTCTTAGCAGATAATGTCTTTCTTTTATTCACGCATATTAAGTCATGTTAAACATTCTAAGCATTAACAATTCCCATGACGAAATTGAATTCCTGGGTATTTGATTTTAAAGCCATGCATTTCCATTCCATCTCCAGATCTTTCCACGTTGATTTAAACATTAAATATACCAATAAATATGATTCTTCATGACACGCCAATGACACCAAGAGGATAGAAAAATCCCCTGACATTTAATTAGCAAAAGTGCATTGTTAGATATTATTTACACACATATAAATTGTTAAATATAAATCTTTTTCCAAGGCTTACGTTATAATATAAGACAAACGCTATTTCTATGCAGTTTTATTTATATATGTATGAGACGCATGATAAAGATTTTACTTTAAAAGTAATAAAAATTAGTGTTAATAAAGTTCTATTTCATCATTAGTTGATTTTATTTTATTCAAGAAACATTTTATAGCAATTAGATTTTTTTTACGATAAATAACTATGAAGCTCTTAGCATTTATTTGAACGAACGAAAGTTTATCAATTAAACAATGTCTTTTTTTTTCTTTTTTAAAATATTTTACACTTATCAATAATAAAATTCCAAATATTAAACAGTTTATTGTTAATAATGAAAGGAAATCATAAGAACTAATGTAATAACAATTAAAATATTCTTATTCTACAACTTTATTTTCATGTATTTGATTTGAACAAGAAAAAACCAACAACAACTAAAAAAAAAATTCTGTTGCTTAGATATTTTTCCACGTTCCCAAAATCAACAAAGGTTTACTCTTTTTTTTTCTCTTTTAAACAAAAGAAACGTGGTTACTAAAATTTAATGTCAAATATTTTCTCTATTATTTTTGTCACGTCACGATTTAAAATCTACATTCATGTATATGTATATATTTTATTTTACATTTAATAAAAAAATAAATTTGTTCATTCCTTCATGAATGTATAGTTATGTTTGTGTGTATATATATGTGTGTATATGTCTCCAAATATCTAAAAAAAAATAGGTTTTAAAAGTTGGCTGCCTATTTAATCTTTATACATTTTATCCTAAAACATCAGTTACTTATTATCATTTTTTTTATAAGGATTGGGCATCACCTTACAATAGAAAAAAAAGTAACCCAAAAAAAATGAAATTACATATTCTCATTATTGAATCAATTTGAATACAAGTATCAAGTATACACAAAGTGCTAACTATAATAATTAAGTTACCTAGAAGAAGATAGACAAATTTTAAATCAGTTCTACCAAGCTATATATTTTGTACCAGAATATAAAGTTACAATACATATGCATATATATGGCAAATAAACATTTAAAATATATGCATATAGTCTGATTATGCTTTAAGCAATAGGTTTTCAATTGGTATTAGCTTCATTATTTAAATAAGTGATTGCACATCAATTTCCACTTATTGGCTATTAAATATATACAGATATGTTTATATAACACACAAAAAAGTATGATATAGAATGCTTATACTTTCCAAAATATGAAAGAGTTCAAGATATATCTTCTTTCTATACTTCATATAAAAATGTAGTTAACTGGAAAATCAATCTACTTATTTGTTAATATAAATTTAAAAAAATGAAAATTTTAAATTAAAACAATAATTACTATTTATGTAATATAGGGTATATGAGCACAGACTTTCACACCACCCACCTCTCTCCACTCTATCTAATAAGACTGATACACCTAAACACATATATGCTGAAAAGATAAATAATCACCAATATATGTATTTCATGCTAAACCAGCAATCATCAGTTGGTCCAGACTATCATCTTTACACACATATACAGTATAGGTGCTCAGATATATATTAAGATAGACTATCCTCATAGTTTAATGGACAGGCTTCAATCCACTCCTCACTCCAACTCTTCAACCGTCCATCCAATTGAAAATCTGATGATGGAATGCTCAAAGGCCACCCTGAGGCCGAGATTATTGTCACACCCATGTTGACCTAAGGTCAATCTGAACCCCACATGTACAGGACATAATCCATTTAATACATATGCAATGATGTGTAAAATATAAATTCAAACATAGGAAAACATAGCTCTCTTATATTTAAATATATAAATTGTAACCCGCCACGGGACCGTGACATTTCACTACCTACTCTAATCCTTGCTTGATGATTCCTTTTTTTGTTGGCACCCGCTGTGTTCTTCCGTCCGGGGATTACATGATGTTCTGCGACGATAATTTCTAACACCCATACACGTACGCTTTATTTATTTTATACATAGATTCGAATCGAATCCCAGTAATAGGCGCCAGGAGAACTTTTAGAAGAGTCCGCCACGTATGTGCATAAGCCCACTCAATTATATCACAAAACATGCCCGTGCCTCGCTCCAGTCGGAAACATGAAACGAACACACCACAATTACCCTTCACACTACCTCCGTTATTATAATCATAGAGGGCCCACCCTACATCCCACAGAACAAATTAATCCAACTTAACTTTAGTCTAAAAAGCATCACGACATAAGATAAAATCAATAAAATCCCACCCCCAAAATATCAACTGCATTCATTTCCATACAAACAAACTTACGCTAAAGCATTCATTCCGATATATATAAATTTATGTTGAAATTCCAACAATTAAATAACAAAAAAATTAGCTACATAAATATTTATTTAATCTTTTAATAATGATTAACGCAGGTATGTGATCCAAGCCAGACAATTAACGGTAAACTTCAAATTACTTTGACATATTATTTCAGACTGTTGATCAGTCCAAATTTATTAGGTAAAAATTCTCGAACTGTTCATAAATGATTAATATTAATTATACTGTTTTAGATTAATGTCTTTCTAATAGTTCTGGATATTAAAGTTATTTCTTTAAGTGCACAATTGAATATAACAAATTTTACGATAGCTACCTGTGAAATGTAGAACGACTGTAATGGGATCCTGAGCGAAGATTATTCTTTAATGAGGTATTCCGCGATGCGGGTCTCCAAGCGAGCGTGGTCCTAATATGAGGTTCTCGTGGTATAGCATCTTGATGGCAATCAGCTGGACTGATGCGGAGGTCCGGCGGTCAAGCCGCGAATCTATATTCAGCAACATGGCAGTTAGATTCATAACGTCTAATAAAAATCAAGTCTCTTAATAATTTCTCTAAAGAAGAGCACAACTGTCCTCTGAAAACGCTGTTCGGCCTTTTTGATCTTTGCCTTCACGCCCTCACACCTTGAATTTTTCTCCTCCAATCAATCCCATGCACCTGTGGTCCCTTTATTTGATAAGTCCATCGCGTGTCAGCTCAACTCGAATTTCTGGGATTGTTGACATTAGTTTGGAATTTAACCGTTTTTCTTAGGTATTGTTTCTCTGGGGACAGAAATCTGAGTCGTACAATAGCGGTGTACACTTTCTCACACCTCTTTTCTAATTTTGGCTTGTTTTATCTCTACCAGCACATACCTGCCTATTGTTTCAATTTCTAATTTTACATTTACTAATTACGTTTGTACAAATTAATCTGAGATTGCTTGGAATTTCAGAACATATTGCTAATTAATTTAAATTATTTGATAAAAGTTAAACTTGCGTTCAATCATTCTTCTTTAATTAATCAAAAATGAATAAAAAAAAAACTACAACGACGGATTATAGATTTATTCTCAGCACACACACACAAAATAATAAAATAACAACAATTTTTACTCTTTTTTTCAATAAATCTGACAGGTACTCTTATATAGCTGCGATCGGCTTTTAGAAACGGCTGTTCTTCGCTTATTATTAAAGCAAGACCGCTTTTATAAAAGTTTTGTCCCTGTCAGTTATTTCGTCCATTGATTATAGTTAAATATACCCCCATACGCCTGGGTTTGAATACCATGTAACGCTATTCCGTTACATATCTCCCCGCCCGGTGTAGAGTAAAATCCGATGTTGCAGGTTTTAGCTCTGAGAAGGAGCGGTTATTGGCCCTCTTCAGTGCCCTAGCTGAATGTTCCATTAATCATTTTTTTTTCTTTTTGGTGCAGCGTCCAACGAATCGACCCCCGCCTTCCTTTCCTTTGTGCGTCGGGTCCCTTATGGCGGCTTTCCCGTCCGTTCGTCTGCGGCTCCGCCTTCCCTTAAAATTTGGATCCGGTGCTCTGCAGTCAGACTTCCCTTTACAACGACTATTAACGGAGAAAAGACAATAAAACTATTTGGTAATCTAGGGTCTGTCACGATTGAGACAATGGCAATTGGTTCCGTGCACCCTGACAGGAGGTATGGGGATGGACCTTTCCGATCCCCAATACAGAACACGATCGATCTCGACTACGATTTTGGAACGTCTGGACCAGCAATAACAACGTTGGGAAGTGAGCTAGCACGAACTCTAACGAAATGTTTTACATAATTTCCCGCACTTAGGTTGGGCCCGTCATGTGCCAGCCCTCGGACTTACAAGGTACTCTCAGGTCGACCCACCAACACGTTGGCTCTATAGGCTATAAGCTGCTTTGCGGGTTTGATCTGTTTGTTTTTCTATGTTATACCCAAGGCTGGGGTTGGTCACCCCCTTTTCCCCTCCGTTTTTTTTCCCATTTCCAATATCATATTCCGGTTCTTGTCATAGGTCATACCCGGTTCGTGGCATCTATTTCCCAATCGAATTCCCTTTAACATTTGTCCTTCTGATATCCCTAGTCGTAAACTAATTTTCCCTCCGTCCTATGGGTTAGTATCGGTCCGGTGGTACTCGTTTTCTGGGTTGTTCATTCTTGTACCCCTCCATCGTCCCTCCTGTTCCCTCTTCTAGTTCAAATTTTGCGACCATTTCCCCCATTTCATGGATCCCTTTGCAATCGCTTCCCAGCATCATGTGTCTGAGGGTGGTCGGCATATTGTGTCTTATTATGGAGATGATCTGCATCTCTGTCATAGGGTACGCAGGCAATTGTTGAAGGCTCGCCACCTGCCTATAATAAAATTGAGTGGCCGTCTCATTGGGCCTTCCCCCATATTTCTCCCGGGTGATTCGAAAATACGTCCCCTCCTGGCGTGCCATGTGCCAGAAACACTGTAAGACTTCTTCCTTGTACTCCTCATATGACCGGGGTTTAAACTCCAGCGTCCTCCACCAGTCTCTAGCCGCTGGCAATATTTACTTGGTCAGGTTCTCTCTCCGTAGGTTCTCGAAACGTTCCTGACGCTTTCGAGGTGGTCCATCGGGTTTTCGTTCATCCGGCCCTAAATATCTCTACTTCATCTGTCTCTCCACCCTCCTACTTGTGTCCCGTACACGCCTTTCCCACTCTTCTCCACTCTTCCATCCTCTACTCTTCCCGCCCCCGTCTGCTTCAACCTTTGGATCCTCTGTCCCCCTCTCTCTGTCTCACCTTCGTCCTGGTTTGTCATTTCTGACACCCTCCTCCGTCTGCCTGTCTTCCTTCTCACCTTGCTCTTCCCCTTTCCTCGTCATCCGTTAGACCTCCCTTCTCCTTTGCTCACTCGGTTCTGCCCTTTGAAACAACGTTTCGCGCGTGAGCGCCAATGTAACCCGCCAGTGCATTCACTACCTACTCTAACCTGTTGAGATTCCTTTTTTGTTGGCACCCCTGTGTTCTTCCGTCTGGGGATTACATGATGTTCTGCGACGATAATTTCTAACACCCATACACGTACGCTTTATTTATTTTATACTAGATTCGAATCGAATCCCAGTAATAGCGCCAGGAGAACTTTTAGAAGAGTCCACCACTATGTGCATGCACTCAATTATATCACAAAACATGCCCGTGCCTCACTCCAGTCGGAAACTGAAACGAACACGCCACAATTACCCTTCACACTACCTCCGTTATTATAATCATAGAGGGCCCGCCCTACATCCCACAGAACAAATTAACCAACTTAACTTTAGTCTAAAAGCATCACGACATAAGCATAAAATCAATAAAATCCCACCCCCAAAATATCAACTGCATTCCCATAAAACAATAAAATCCCACCCCCAAAATATCAACTGCATTCATTTCCATACAAACAAACTTACGCTAAAGCATTCATTCCGATATATATAAATTTATGTTGAAATTCCAAGCAATTAAATAACAAAAAAATTAGCTACATAAATATTTATTTAATCTGTTTAATAATGATTAACGCAGGTATGTGATCGGCAAGCCGAGACAATTAACGGTAAACTTCAAATTACTTTGCACATATTATTTCAGACTGTTGATCAGTCGGCAAATTTATTAGGTAAAAATTCTCGAACTGTTCATAAATGATTAATATTAATTATACTGTTTTAGATTAATGTCTTTCTAATAGTTCTGGATATTAAAGTTATTTCTTTAAGTGCACAATTGAATATAACAAATTTTACGATAGCTACCTGTGAAATGTAGAACGACTGTAATGGGATCCTGAGCGAAGATTATTCTTTAATGAGGTATTCCGGCGATGTGCGCGTCTCCAAGCGAGCGTGGTCCTAATATGAGGTTCTCCGGTGGTATGAGCATCTTGATGGCAATCAGCTGGACTGGACGCGAGGTCCGGCGGTCAAGCCGCGAATTCTATATTCAGCAACGCATGGCAGTTAGATTCATAACGTCTAATAAAAATCAGTCTCTTAATAATTTCTCAAAGAAGAGCACAACTGTCCTCGACGCTGTTCGCCTTTTGATCTTTGCCTTCACGCCCTCACACCTTGAATTTTTCTCCTCCAATCAATCCCATGCACCTGTGAGTCCCTTTATTTGATAAGTCCATCGCGTGTCAGCTCAACTCCGAGATTTCTGGGATTGTTGACATTAGTTTGGAATTTAACCGTTTTTCTTAGGTATTGTTTCTCTAGGGACAGAAATCTGAGTCGTACAATAGCGGTGTACACTTTCTCACACCTCTGTTTCTAATTTTGGCTTGTTTTATCTCGGCGTACCAGCACATATCCTGCCTATTGTTTCAATTTCTAATTTTACATTTACTAATTACGTTTGTACAAATTAATCTGAGATTGCTTGGAATTTCAGAACATATTGCTAATTAATTTAAATTATTTGATAAAAGTTAAACTTGCGTTCAATCATTCTTCTTTAATTAATCAAAAATGAATAAAAAAAACTACAATGACGGATTATAGATTTATTCTTAGCACACACACACAAAATAATAAAATAACAACAATTTTTACTCTTTTTTTCAATAAATCTGACAGGTACTCTTATATAGCTGCGATCGGCTTTTAGAAACGGCTGTTCTTCGCTTATTATTAAAGCAAGACCGCTTTTATAAAAGTTTTGTCCCTGTCAGTTATTTCGTCCATTGATTATAGTTAAATATACCCCCATACGCCTGGGTTTGAATACCATGTAACGCTATTCCGTTACAAAATAAATGATTACTTAACCTAAAATTATACCACTATTTATATCAATAAATAGGACATATATTAAATGAAAACAAAAAAATATATAGCATTAATAATGAAAAATATAAGCGATGATCTGAGTTATAATCTTTAAATATAGCATTTTTAAAATAGTACCATAGTTCTAGTGTTTATTTTTAAATTGCGATTTGACAGTGCTTTGCTATTAGAAAATAGAAATATCATGAAAAGTATGACAATCAAAGCATATTTTGTTAGTCCAACATTTTTCAAATATCCAAATTATCTTTTTATTTAGCATATATTTTATCTATATAATGTTATAAGTATGCAAACACTAATTTATATCAGTGACAATAAAATGTAGATTCCTTTCATTTAGCAAGTAATCAATTCATAAAACATTACAAGTGAAGAGATGTTCCTAATTTCATCCATGAAGATACTATGGAAATTGGACCACTATTCATCAAGCTTATAAAATTATATTAGTAGGTGACCACAATCTTTGTGTACATTTTTCTACTGTTAACATTTAGATCTCATCATTGAAAAATAAGTATTAAACATTTTTAAAGCAAAAAAACATTCTGAAGGTTTATAATGCAAAGAATCATTTTTAATTACTTTTCGTCTTTATAATAAATTGTCACTACCCACAAATTCTCGACACAGTTTCTGGGCAAATGTTGCTTTTCACCCCATAATTTTGTCCAGTTAACTATATACTTTTAAAAAAATAAAAATAAAATCATGTAAAGAAATTTAAATGTGCTTATTTTAAAGCTAACAAGAGATAGTGAGGTTTTTCTATTCAGCTCTATTTATAATTTTTGACACTGATGTCAAAGTAACTATCTAACAATACCTTTTATTCACTCTTTAACCAATTTTAACTGGCTTCTTTTAAATAAAAATTTTATTATATAAAATAATAACAAATAACAAAAATATTTCACAATTATTATACATAACAAACATTTGTGCTTTTAAGATATAAATAAGATCCTTTCACTCCAATAGAAATTAAACAATTAAGACTACATTCTCTCATACTACAATGGAAATAAACTTTTTACACATATCTTTGAAATATAATATTTTACAAATAAAACAATAAATATACTAAAGACATTAAACATTTAGGTGTATTATTTATAATCTACTATGGTGAATGCAATAATGAAAAAATATAATAAAGAATGAATAATAATTTTATTCAAATTATATGCTTTATTATTCACATATTATTGTTGTCATAGCAACACATTTCAATGCTTCATTGGTTAATAGATCCACCATCAAAATCAAATAAGAAAGAAAAAAAATCTATGACACATTTTACCACATACTGAAGCCTATCTCCAATTTCAGTAGGTACAATATATATATATAAATTATTTTATCAAAAGTTTAAATCATACAAACCAATAAATGCACATATAACAAACTGTTATTCCTTCATAGGTCACATAAAAATTTTAATCAATCAGTGAGCCCTTCATGAATTACTGTGTTTTTGAATCATGAAATGATTATTCTGAAGGAAATGATTGGTCAGAATTTTAATGTGATAGCACAATTATTAAGAGTTGTTAAGTGTGAATTTACTGGATGGCATAAATTTAAATTTATTTATATAAAGATATAAATTTAATATTAGCCTATTATATTATTATATAAAGAATTAATAAACAACTGTTAATGAACACATATGTGAAAAAGTTAGCTCAGAATAAAATGGAATAATTTATAGTTGAATTATATAAGGATTATTAATCAAAATTGATTATAATTTCCAGTTATTTTCAATTTTGTCCTAAGGCAATTTAACAAACGTAAATAATTAATGTTTTGAAGATCTTATCCCATTTATTTCATTATCTTCATGAATTTGAATGTTGTTATGGCTTCTGTGGTTATGACTCTTCCAGAAGGGATTGCAAACAGTAATTTCTCTTGAAGTGTATTTATATTTTATTTAATTTTTGTGAACTACAGAGAAACTTTATCTAATTCTTACCTGTTAATTAAACTTTTTAGTGCTTTGATTATGACTCTCCCTGAATGCAGTGCAAATAAATAAAAATTTCCCTTGAGGTATTTTTGCCTTTTATTTAAGTATCCCAGGCCATAAAGAAACTTTAAGACTAATTATCTTTTATTATTTAATAGGAACCTTATATTTACATAAATGTTCTGGACATTTATACAAAAAAGATAGTCGATATGATATATAACATATTCTAATCATAGCACTTTCACTTCTGAACACTATATATAGACTCTGAACACAAGAAGTGAAAGTGTTTTGATTATGATATGATATGTATCAAAAGCAGGCTAAGCCTGAATAAAAGCTAAATTTACAAATATGTAGACTACCATTTCTGTATAAATAACCATAACGTTTATATGAATATTACATATACCTAGAGAAGAGAAAAACATCTTTGCTATTAAGTTAGAACCTTATATTATTTCTTATCATAATAAACAATATACCAATCTCAGACATGTTTATTTAAACTATATGGGTTAGACAAGTTTATTTAAGCTTATGTGAATTCACTGCAACCCAATAGGTAAAGAAGCTGCATATCCAATTACTAACTAATAGTTGTATGGCTATGGGACAGTTTATCTGTAAGACAAATTCTAAGTTTAATTGATAATATTTATATGTTGTATATGCTTGGATATACTGTTCCCTCAGAACTATTTAAATAATTTAAAATGTATAAATGTTACAAGATTAATATAAACATCATTTGAAAGCTTATTAACATTTTAATCATTAGTTTCTTAAATATTTTGTTTTAGTTAATGAAATAAGGATTTTTTTAATCGGTCACTCTTTTATGATCTTGATTTTTTTTTTGTTAGATGATAAAAAATAATTATTCTTTTTAAAGAATTTAAATTAAAGTTACGAAAGTACTTTATAAAAATTCTGAATAGTGATGACAAATATTTTAATAAGTTTAAAAATAAGTTTGAACAATGTAACACAATAGCAGTTTTTTGCAGTTTGAAATAAAAATCTTCTCTGCATAAAGCATTAATAAATGAGTATTTTCAAAGAATATTTAAAATGTGATTTTTTTCTTCTACCGTACAGGATTGTTCATACCTGCAACTTCTATATGTAATGTATAGTGGGTTTGAACTCAGACTTTCACATGACTCTCAACCATCTATTTTATCGTATACTGCTGATACATTTAATCACACGTATGTCGAAAAGATAAATAATCACCAATATATGTATTTCATGCTAAACCAACACTCGTCAGTTGGTCAAGATTATCATCTCCACACATATATACAATAAAAAAACTCAGCTTATATTAATATAGCCTATCATCATATTTTAATGGACAGGTTTCAAAGCACTCCACCCCACAACTCTTCAGTCATCCATTTCATTGAAAATCTGATGATGGAATAATACTCAAATCCCATCTTAGTGCCAAGAATATTTAAGTAAATAAAATTCATAACTGTACAAGAACATGCCTGGACTATGAGACAGTGAATATACAGCCATGTCATGCTATAAACTCGGGTTTGAACACTAGCAGATAAAACATAAACATTTTTTCCAGTTCCAAATAACATAGGATTATATTTCAAGCAGTTATCCCATAGGCAACTCTTCAAACACCAATAAATAATAAAGGAATAATTAGTTATTTTTTGCTAGAACATAAATAATTTTTTAAATGATCAAACCTTCACCACTTGTTTGACAAGATGGTAATAAATGTCTTATTATTCACAATTCTTTTATAGGGCATTAATGAGTTTGCCTTGAAATAATTTATTTAAAGACTGTTTTATATTTGTCTTTATATATAAAGTGATTTAATCAATAAGTATCTTAGTACTGATTAAATCAATGCATTATTTTCCATTGTCAAAATTGATTTTCACAATGTGAATTGGATCCACATGGATCCTTTAGCATTTTTATTGCCCAATATAATTGATTGTGAATTTTCCTTTTCAACATTTTTTTTGCAACACAGATTTCTGTTTTGGCAATTTTCTAAAAAAAGTTATAATTGAGGATATAGTTCCTAAACAATTCCCAATGCCAGAAACAGTCCAAGTGTGAGAAAGAGCTAGATTCAAGCAATGGCTTGCACAGTATATGTAATTCACATGTGTTAATAGTTCTCTTACTTTCACTACAAATTGCCCATTCATATTATTAGTCCTGTTGAATCCCATACTTTGCAAGTTATTGAATTCGGAACCAATTTCTCTAAGATAGTGAATTAGCAGTTGAGATAAAGAATCCATGACTATCACAGACAGTTAAAAATTTTTAGAAAGTCTTTGCAAATAACAAATATGACATCAACATGATCAACATACTTGACACTTATTAAAAATTGTTCACTTCCCAATATATCTGCTGAATCATATGCAAAGAAAGAAAAAAATGAAGAATTTTTAACATGTCTTACAAGTTTTGATATCAAAATGTTTCCACACATCTCTATAATTTTATTCTGTATTCTGGGACTTAAATATGTCTTCATCAACTGTTTCTAAATGCATTTGAAGAAACTGATCTCCTGCTTCAATGTGAAGCTGCAATAAGGCTCTAAATTTACCTACATTTCTAGAATCCTCGTCTTCCTTATTGTTTTCAAAAGATACAGAATCCCTGTGCCCTCTTAGAGCTGTTCCTCTTTTCTGCAAAACAAAATTACAGTCTTAATTATAGGCTTTAACTTCTTTCAATTCTCTTTAATTTGAGATTTTCTTCCTTTATCAATTTGTTTTGTAATATCTTCGGTTCTATTTTCAAAATCTGCCAATGCTACTTTCTGGATAATATACTTTGTGGTTTCATCATTTCAAAATAGTTCTTCAGCTTTGTTCCATTTTTTAATGGCTTGATTACTAGTACTCCAAGACTTACATGTATATTTACCTACATCAAAACATGCTACAAACCTTACAAAATTTACATTATGCCACTTCCTGAGCTTGAGAATAGGCCAACTACTTGAATTATTGCAGTCACTTATACTGAAATTTAAGGTTATGGTCCAACCCTGGGAATTTGTAATTGGTATCTGGTACCCAGCAATTCATCAACAACTCATAATTTTTCACATCAGTTGTGTTGTGTTTACATTCAAGAGCTTCAACATCTAAAAATGAATTTAAGGTCTAGTTTATGATCTTTTTTGTGTCTTGCTTATCTGCTACCATATTGCCTACTGTTACATTTCCAGAAACTGAAGTGACTGGAGTCACTATTTGCATTAGATATATTTCTAAAGCTTTTTTGCATTTTTGTTGTATCCAAAATTGAAAAATAATCACTGATTTACTTCATATTCTGACTCTAAAATACAGGTCAGAAAGCAAATAGTAAAGCTAATAATTAACTTCAGCAAAAAATTAAATAAAAAAAAGTATATATGTACAAATTTTTTTTTGTTTTTGAAAATTATGTTTTTAGGATGTGAAGGAAAGGGATGCCTTGAAAATGCTTAAAGTGATTTTTTAAAATAAATGAGTAATGTTTGATATATCACTATTAATATTCAGCTAAAAAAAACTTAAAGGCAATTAAAATTATATTCACTTTAACAATAACCAATAGGTGATAATGAAGGGTTTTACTTGTTGCATGTAAAAGTTTTCAATGTAATTGAAACTAATGTTTTGTATTTTTTTATTTTTATGTCTACATCAATAATTATAATAATCTAGAATTCTAAATACACCTGGGTCTCGTTTTACGCGATAGATGGGTTCCTCAGAAAACACGCGCAAATGAAATCGCACAAAAATAGACGTAACTTACATTGAAAAAGGGGGGATGTGGTCTGTGATTTTTCAAAATTCACGTAAAAGCAAATCACCAACGTAAAATTACTTTAAAATTTGCGCAAAAAAAAAATAAGGAAATAAAATATGACTAATAAAAAATTTCAAATTTGAAAAAAATTGATACAAGACCAACTTTTTTTAACTATAATATTTAATTTTATTCAAAATAATATAGTTTTATGCATAATTTACAGTACAGTAATTTACATTTTTTTATACATGTTTTAATTATTATCGCTATTTGCCAAAAAACACGTTCGTTTGCAAACTGGTAAAAAATCAATTTTTCACAAATACAACTAGTGCCAACTTCACACTCATGTTGTGTCAATGGTTTTCTGGTGACAACATAATTAGTAATTAATCTTTGAGATGATGATTTTATTAATTGTTTATGAAACTAACAACTAAAAATTAAATTCTTATTTTTGTCTTTAATTTTTTAATTTTCAATTCCGTTTAAAAATCAAATTTCACATCACATTATTTCAAGTCACCGTAAGTAATTTTTAAATTGTTAATTACAATTAAAAATCAGATTTTAATTTTTAATTGTCAAATTTAATTGTGCCCACTGCTATTACTGACCTTTTAAAAATAAACTTGTGGACACTAAATGATTAATAATTGATTACATTCTTTTTTAAAAAGCAAAAAGAGAATGAGATTTAAAATACAAAATTAACATGCACAATGTTTGAACAAATTTACATTATAATCTTGTAAAATTTAATGTGTGTATACATAAAATGTGGAAATCATGATTTTAATTTCATTATTGCATAAAATCTTACTATTATAAAGCACTGAAAATATTGAAATTACTAAGTTGAAAGTCGAAATCCAATAATGTGCTATTACTTTCAATATAACGTAAGTGTGTGAAATTTATTATTTAAAGTAATAGCGCAATATCGGAGTTCAACTTCTGGTGAAACACGAATCGCGTAACTTCAAAATCGTGTTAAATAAGTCCACGTAAAAAGAGACCCACGTGTATTTATAACTTATCATATAATCACATTAACATGAATGAATACATGAACTCTACTATGTTATGCTATCACTGTCAACTCAACCACTCAAAAGCTAAAATGCATAGAATGCAGGAAACAATAACACAAAGATGCACTACATCAGAATTTATATGTATTGAAAAGGTGCACAATTTTGAAATGCCGTTATAATTTTAGTTATTTTTGAATTACCAGGAGGAGATTTATCCTCCTAATCCCCCCTTGCACATACCACTGGCTTAGATGAATTTGTCTAACTCTCCTAGTTTAAATGAATGTGTTCAATCAGTTTTTACAAAGAAGGAAATAAAAATTATTGATCTATTGTTAATTTGTACAACCATTAATAAAAGGTACTAATTAAATAACCAATAACAAAAGATAGCAATCAGTCTTCCTGTAGTTTGCTACAAAAGGTAAGGGAAATTGTTATTTTTTTACAATATATTCTAGAAGAGTCATATTCACAGAAATGATAACATTTAATCCATATTTGAGGTAATAATGTTAATGACTAGATATATGGTGACAAATTAGATAAAAGGCAAGTGGTAACAGTCAACAGTTGTACATCCCAACAAGAATATCTAGCAGACAGCAAAAGTTACTACACTACCTTGCCAAGAGAATACTACAATCTTTACCTTGAGATTATTTAAACAAATTTGTACACGTAGTGAATGATCATCTTATCATAAAACTAATATTGAATTAACTTTGAAGTGTAATTACATATTTGTCTGTTATATAATACCCAACAAAGGTAAACGGACTGAAAAATGTTAAAGCTCTCGGTTGCATCGTGCATTTCCCCCAATTATGGACTTGAAGTAATCTGATCTGAAAGACCTTTTGAAGACTTCAAACTGCTTTATTATTTTTTTTACACACATATCATATTAAAAAGATCGGAAAAATAAACAACTACCAGTAATAATTCTTTCGTTGGATACGCGTGCGTAAGCAAATTTGAACTTATATACATATGAATTATTTATTTCTATATTAATTCTTAAAATTCAAAATTTGAGTAATATTTCGCTTTCTAACTTTTAAACAGTAAATTAAATAATTGTTCACCAATCGCAATTAGTTTGCTATTTTTTACGAGTTGCAAATGTTTTGCTTTTAAATTTAAAAAGAACAAAACTAGGAGAAAATAAAACTTTTCCCCATTTATAAATTCCATCAGTTTGCGCACTCTAGTGGGCTGATGGATAGTAATTTAAAATCGATTGTCAGCAACTGGTAATCAGCTTCAAAGAACGCATACCATGCGTCAGCTTATAATAGTTCCTAGAACATCATTGGAGTTGTCAAATAGTCATCTTATTTATAAAGTTCACGTCTGTCAAACAGTTCTCAGTTTCAGTTCTCATGAACTGAGTTAATTTTTTCTCTAGGATTTAGTGTAATGCGCATGGAAGCAATTTTTATTTATGCATTGGAGCGCCTAAACACGGGCTGGTAGAGTAGATAAATATATTAATATATGTAACAGAGATCGGTAAATCTTCAATAATACCATTTTAGAGATGGTATTATAATTATTTAGTAACGGATTCATAATCTATAGGATAGTAGTATATTAGCATGAGGTGAGTTTATTTATTTATTTATTTTGATTGTAAGCTTTCTTTTTCTTTTCCAATACGATTGTGTTGCTTAGCAATAAAAGAGAAACCCTACATTTAAATGCGTCGTTGATCGTATTCTTGCTTATAGTGGCGCATTTCTTTATATACTTTGAATACGAACTTCAGTTTCTAATAGCATAAAAGTTTAGTTATCGATTTTCTGAAGCTTAAACCAGTGATTGATTTTAAAAGAACATTAAAACAATAGTCATTCTGAAGACATTTAAACTGTCAATAAATAGACTTTATGATTTCTTACACTTCAACCTAAGTAAAAAAAAAAATGGTTTTGAATTTTTAACATTTATTTTTTTACGATCATAGGCATACATTATTAATTCCTCTTTCTTTAACATATTATATACTTCCATTTATATCTATATAAAAATATTTATAACATATTATACATAAAATAGAATTGTTAAAATCTAATTTCTATATTACATATAAATTTATATTTACACTATAATATACACCTTCCTATCTACAAATAATGAAAGCGTTAAATGCAATATATTCGTTCAGACATAAACGTGTAAATTACATTCATTCTGTTTTGCTTATTCAAAGATGCACATTTTCATATGTAAATAGATATGATGTGAGTATTAGATTTTACGTATAAAAGCACATGCATGAAAAAAGTTATTTTAAACCATCTTTAATTAAAAAAGTGGGAAAGTTTTAAAATATTTTTGGTGATATTTTGATATATATATGTGTGTGTGTGTGCGTGTGTGTACTATTTACAATATTAAAACAATTTTTGTACGAATTCAGCAATTGATATATTAATTAATGATATATTACGATAGTTATCGGTGAACCCTATTTAAAAATATTTGTATATAGTTAAACTTACTTCATATAATGTAGTGAATGTTAATGTTTAGCTGTAATTCGTTTATATATTCTAATAAAATGCAACGATTACCCAAATCACTTTATAAATGTCAATCAAAGAAAATTTCAGTTATTATTTAAAAAATGATTGATAAAATTAACATATTCTCATAATTCTTGGTCAATATGATCTAATTATACAATTATTAATTCTGAAATTTCAATGAGTTGTTAGATTTAATTTACAAGTATAAATTAATAAACTTATATTATAGTAGATAGAGTTCTTAAACATGAAGGCCAGTCAAAAATAAACATACAAACTCATATAGTTTATATGTATATTTATCCTGTCCTACAAGATAGCAGGAGGTACGCTCGGAGTGGCACTGTTTGTTTATTATTTAAAGTTGATATTCCACTCTCCATAATTATGGAGATGATGACTAGCTTCTTTATAATACAAACATTCTTTTCCATCTTCTCTTTTCTCCTTCATTCACTTAACTAAGTGTAGAGCCCTGCCATTATGAGCTTCTTGTGCCATTGCCCATCTTTCTATAACCTGCGACAATAGGTTTGTGTCTGTGTAACTATCTTTTCAACCCTTAATTGCACATGCAAAATCTCTTATTCCAATTTCCTTTTTCATTTTTTTATATTCAAGTCCCAAGAATTAAGAAAGCAATAACAGGGGCAGACTTAGTAGGCTGTGAATTTTTGTTACCTTTTAATCAAGGCATTATGATTGCAAATATGTCTGTTTGGAACTGGATTTGAATCAAAAGTTCCAGATGGAAACAATTATAGATTTAGGCAGCCCTATTTAGGGATTTTTTTGCTTACCATGGAAGTGGAATGGACTTTTAAAATATGATCTAAAAATGACCTGTCTTACATAGTCTGGTTAGAAGTATCATGTATAGCAGATACTCAATATCACGATAAATATAATAATAATAATATAGTAATAATGATAAAGCAAAAGATAGTGATAGCGTACTAAAGATAAACCTTAGAAATGAAATTTTTCCTAAATATAGGTATATGAAATGTGTGAACTTGACTTGATGCAAAATCCTTAAGAACAGAATGGAAGACTGTATTATTGGCTAAGAATCTCTAAAGAAAAAGAAGTTTAATAGAGAAAGTAGATGGTTGCAAATATTTTGGAAGTCAAATTAGTCAATGAAAGAAGAATGAGTGGCATTGGACTTGCTGCAAAGCCTAACTTAGTATCTTCTATTGTTGGCATTCCTTGAATCAATGAAAGTTTAATGGTATTAAATCTTGCCCTGCACAAGTGTATTAGTGCCTATTTTACTTGCTTATGCTCCAATTTCACATTTAAATATTTCAAAGAAAGAAAGTTTTTATTTCTTGCTGGGAAGTATTATTCCAGCAATACTATTAAAAGATCAATTGGTTTTTTATAGACTTTCATACATCTATTTGAACAAATAATAGATTTTAGTCAAAAGTTTTTGGGAATAATGGTATTTGGGACTCTAAATTAAAGTGGTCTATTGTTATTAAATTTTTGCACCACAAAAATCTGCTATTAAGAATTATGGATGCATTCATGCTCAAAACTATTGCATTTAGCTTAATATAAATGACAACATTCATACATTTACTGAACGCAATATTAAAACAGGCAAAACTCACTATACGTATGCCACACACAGCAAGCTAGAGTAATCAATGGATGCAATATTGTTGGGAATACCATTGCAATAAAGATTGTTTTCTAAAAACATTTTTTAAAAATAAATTTGTATAATGTTCACCAGTAATTAAAAAAACATTTGAGAACATGTATTACTTGGCTAATTGAAGATACCTGGCTATGCCAAAATGCATGATTCACCCCTCCATTATCTGTAGCCCTATCTTTGAAATATAAGAATGAGCAGGTTAGCTATATTTCTCACATATAATAATAAATAAACCATGAAGTATTTAAGATTTGATAAAAATAATTAATTATCAAGTACACTTCATATGATTATTATAGAAAATACGTTATATGTGGTTATTACTCTGTTCCCACAAAATAAAATCTAAAGCACAGTCGTTTTTTTAAAAATATACATTAGTGGAGATTTAAAAAAAATTGCAGACATACACACACATATATGGTCATTGTGTGTTGTATATCATAAATGGAGACATTAATAATAATAAAAAAATGCAGGTACAATTTTAACAATTACTTTATTTATTTATTTATTTTATAAGATGATAATGGGTGAATAAATTGTTAAGTGGATAATTTGATAATTGTGTAGATTGTTGTGTTATTAGTTCTGGTAATTTATTTTAACTCTTAGTTACTCTATCTATAAAAATGATTATATTTAATGATTTATGATGTAGAATATAATTAAGTAAATGTTATAAAATTTCAATGAGTGAATGTAAATTGTTTAATTAGACTATTTATTTATTTATGAATACATTTTTTTTTTGAATAATGTATCGGTTGAAAATAATTTGCATTAAATTTTTAACTATTAGGTTAATGGTTTATTTAATATATATAATTGCATTTTTGCTAACCCATATACATGTTTATGCGCCTACTCATAAAACTTTCAAAAGATCATTTAAGAATAATTTATAATTGCTTTCCCCCATGCAATGTGAAATGTTTTACTTTTGACCAGATTGTTACTACTGAGTCAACATTATTCTAAAACTGGTGTAAAAATATAGATATTAATAATAACATAATAAAAAATAAAACAAAACAAATAGAAAAAATCAAGGTAAAATAGAAATATGATCGTTTATATATAATTCCTATAAAATATTGTTAAAAAAGCAAAAATGAGACTCAATATGAATTTGAAAGTCAAGCATTGGTAGTCGAGAGGTCACGACAGCTGCTTTACAAGCAGTTGTCCCGAGTTAGCGGGTTCGCTTCCCGGCTGATGATATGACATATGAGAAGAAAAAAAATATGAATTTAAAAAGAAAATTCCTTTTTCTTAATTTTTTTTTACTATTTTTTTTTGACACAGTATTTTATATGTTTAATTAAATAAAAATAATTCTTTTTATGGTTGAATTATTTGCATTTTTTATAACATAGATTTTAATTACGATAGAATGATAGCCTGTTAAGCTAATTGCGCAGACGCTGTGAGACTGTTATTAATAAATGAATACCTTCGAACAACCACCTGATATATGATACAAACGTCCGAAAAAAACAACAAAAATAAATGACTCAGTATTAAAACTCTAAAGCAACAAAGAAAAGAAAAGATATCAGGAGAGAAAATAAACATATATTCTTCATTTTATGTGGATTACGTATAAAAAAGAATAGATATAAAATATTAATGATATTTAATGCACAAAAAGATGGACGAAGTAAAAACAAAACATAAAATATTTGACATTTTATATGTCAATTCAAAAACTAAATAGATGTAACTATAAGTGCCAAATAATATATGCACACACACATGAAAATACTATATTATAAAATGATTGAAAGTAGAAAAAATATAAATGATTTAGAAAAATTAAAGTAAAAATAGGAATAACGCAAGTATAAAAATGTGAACGAGTAAAGATTAATTTTATTTATAAATATATTAAATAACCTCAATACTATCACATATTCATATAAATAAAGATACAATAAAAGACACATGATCCCAATATGCATTTCGTTCTGAACCAGCGCTCATCAGTTGGTCCAGTTCACCATCTCTCATATATCTCTCTATTATATATCTAGTTTAGTAAATGATTAGTAATAATCATTACTGTATTTAACTAAAATGGATGGTATCAAAGGTCTGGGTTGAGTTAGCTTGATACTTGTAATTCAAAATGTAATAATTTTATTTAATTGATACTGAATTCTTTCTCTCTCATACATATATAGTTATATGAATGGGTGCATGTGCTGATAAGCATAAAAATAAGCCAGTATACAGAAACTAGCAGATAGGTAGGAAGACAATAAATTAATTGTTGAGTGAGTGATAAATAAATATAAAGTTAATAAACTGGAGTTAAACTCAGAAATAATAAATCTACAAGTGAGAAATGAGTAAATAACCACAATAAGCGAAAAGCAAATATACATATATACAAGTTTAATATAGAAATAAAACACACTAACTCCTTTTTAAAACTTGTTTTTATATGACTATAATCATGTAAAAAAAAATCCAACGTATATAGTCTTTTTCAAGGCACACTAAAATAAAATATATGTAACAAATAACACATATTCCATAAGAATAAATAAATAAATAAATAAATAAATAAATAAATACAAAATTACAAAATATATTCATAACCAAAAATTTACCTTATCTCACTCCCCTTTCCTATTACCAACAAACACAACTCAAAGAGAAACAATTTCCTTTTATTAAAAAAAAAAAAATCTATATATATCCTTTAAAACATTTAATTAAAAACCTATTATTTTCTTTTCTGTTTTTCTATTAATATCCTATTTAATTCTGGTTTTATTTCATTAATTTATACACTTTCTTTTATCGTCCTTTCATTATATGACTTAATACATTCCAAAGGCTTTATATCAAAATCCCCATGCCTAAATTTATTCATGTGAATGTAAACAGCAGAATTTTTATCACCTAAATGCTGTTTTAATCTAGTTTTTAATTTATTCTTACTAGTCCCAACATATGTCATTTCTACATTCTTTCTAAAACAATTCAAACACTTTATCAAATAAACTGAATTCATAATATCTAATCTATTATAGTCCCCATTATTATTAATTAAAAGATTTAAACTTGCTTTCTTTTTATAAACTGGACAAATTGAAACATTATATTTCCTATTAATCATTTTAACTAATTTCTTAACTTTAATAAATAAATCTTTAGATATATTAAAACCAACATAAATAATTTTTTCTCTATTCCTACTCCTATCTAATCCCATTCTATTCCTTATTTTATTTATATTTTTATTAGAAAACAAATGTTTAACTACACCCCTAGGATAATCATTCATAAACCATTCATTCCTAATAATATCAATCTTATTCCCAAAAATGTTTAATATACTCAACAGTTAATACATATATAAATACATTTTATTATGTGAAGAAATGTATCAAATAGGATTTAACAAGTCCATTATTCTATAATTAAATACTTCTAATTAAATGTGGCTTAATATTATATCCCAATATTACCTTTATATTACATATTGACATTTACGCCCATCAAAATTATAATGAAGGCTGCGATAATTTGTTCAAAATCCCTAATTAGTTTATTTACTTACTCGAACTAATTCTCTGAAAGATGTCAATCAATGATTTCTTCAAATGATATTTATTTTGCAGTTCTATAAAAATCTTGAAGATTTTTTTTTTGTTTTACAAGTATTTTATATCTGTCTAGCTCTTTTGTTTGTTCTAAAGTCTCTATTTAATGGAATCATGTAAACATTTTAAGCTGATTAAAATATTTAATTAACTTAAATCTAACTTAATACAAATTAATTAACTATATAAAAGATTTATGAACTCACATTATTTAAATTCCTTTGTTTTCGTAAATATTTTTGATTTATACAACATTTTTGATCAAGATTTACATTTGTAAAATTTATTTTTACATTGTTTTAATTATATAGAAAGCTCATTTTTTACTTTGCTTTAAATTATATATAAAACTTAATTTTTCTCATGCTTTTAACTACATATAATAACTAATGTTTATTTCTAAATAATTTACTTATTAGTTCAAACATTTAATTTCTTTCCTTAGTTCAAATATTTCATTTTTTTCCTTACATCTGAAAGTGGGTAAATATATTTGCTATATGCAATTTTTAAATTTTTTTTTAGTGTCACCATTGTCTTTTTGATCTCAGTAATTTATGTCTTTGATTCTATTTTTCTCTGTTTCATTGTTTCTTTCTTGTGTTGGGTTTCTGTTTTATTTATTATATCTACTGATCTTTTCAATCTAATATTTTTAGGAGAATTTCCCTTATGGTATTAATTCAACTTCTTATTGATTTATGTTAAAGTTTTTGGTTCACCATCAGCGTTATCTATGTTGAATAATTCTTCCTGGTGTCAATGAGTATTATTGTTTTACAATATTCAATCCCATTGTTTAATGGTACTAGAGACTTTTTTTTAAAAAAAATCTCATGTCCAAATCTTTATTTCTGTTATATACTTGTTTTCTTGACCATCATTTTCATACTATTTTTGTGGAAATTAATTCTCAATTTACTCTCTATCAGTAGTCCTATTAAAAATATACATCTTACATGGTGTGGTATATTGATAAATCAAAGCAACTTAAAAGGTTTTTGCATTTTAATGCCATCACTGGCATGGAGGTGTGCAGATGTGGTTAGTACATTTTTGTCTTGATATATTCTTATATTTTATATAGTGAAAATTCTATGCTATTGTTTGAAATTAGCAAAATATTACAGGAAAGCATTTCATTTATTTTTTCTATCATCTCTTCAGTACTCATATTCTCTGTGACACAATATTCTACCTTTCTAGAGTAGCATCTATTGGCTTTAAAAATAATTTATTATTAATGAAGCCTACATGATTTATGAGTATCATTTTCTATAGTCTAATTGCTTTTGGCTAGACTATGTATTTTTAAATTAAGATATTTGTTTTGAATTGATAATCTAATTTCTTCATGTATTTTTTAATATCTGTTATTATGTTTGTATACCAGACATGTGGACTAATGGTTTAGCATTGACAATATTTGGTTGACATTTGTGTGACAGTTCTAAGATTTTTTGTCTCTCTTTGATTAATATGTCTATTCTTTTTCTTATTATCTAATACTCTTTTCTGATTTATACATTTTCTGATTTTATCTAAACTGTTTTCACGTGACATTACAGTTTATTAGTTTGATAATTTTTTTCTGATTCAATTTATAAGTAACTTATATGTCATAGCTGCCTTGATGTACCTTGCTATTTTTTTTATTAATAAATGAATCAGATTTTAATGCATCTATGATGATGATGATGCTTAATTTCATCGGAATCCTAAGTAGAATAATCATAAATCTTTGCCTTTTCTATATATAAACTAATAATCATTTGCTAATAGTATGTTTTTTCATCTCACTTGCAAGGACTTAAATGTTCAGAAACTAATGATTTATAATAGTTAGTCATTATTTAAAAAGATTGATTAAAATAATATTGGTAAAACTTTTTCATATCAAATACAATAGCCAAATTCTTCTGTGTCAATCTGGCAATAGTTTCTCTCAGTTTTTAAAAGCATTTTCTTAATATTTATGGTGTTGAATATTAACCATTGTGCAGGAATTGCAAATAGATGTTCCCCCTTTTCAACTTGAAGTATTAATCATTAATGGTAATTCTAAATTATTGTGAAAAGAAATTGGTATCTTTTTTTTTCCTCAGTGGTAAAAGTTTATTCATCAAAAATAACAGGTACAAATACAGTTTTAAAAAAAGTTTACAAAGAAGTGATTACATCATAAAATGAAATTCAGGAGCAACATGGTGAAAGGAGGATATATAAAAAAGGGAAAGGAATGTGGAAATGGTATGTAGTTCAGGCAAGAATAGTCTTTGGTTGCAAGTCCAAGATGCATGTTTTCATTGCGACTGCATGGGTCACAAGCATTTATATGGTTGAGTCCTGTGACAAAGTCTGAGTGGATAGGAGTTGGAGGATTGGCCAGGTATCTGTGAGGAGTGGAGGTGGGGCTAGTTTGGTATCTCTGGTTTTGAAAGAGTGAGGTATATCCAATAGTTTTGGATTCGCTGAGTGTAACTAATCAGTATCTTGTCTGAGTATAGTAACACTTTGTTTTTTACAATTTTTTAATCAATTTGCAATTTCCACTTTTGATTTTTTTTAGTAATTTATAGAGCAGTTTTATACATTTTGCCTTATCTTGATAAAAATAAATAAATTTTAAAATAATTTTCAGACCAAAATAGATATAAAGCTTTTAACATTTTGGATGTCATAACATTTCTTACTTCTATTATCTGATATACTCCACAGCAACTTATCAATGAGAATTTGTTTATTATATCTTCATACCCATCCAGTTCTCTAAGAACTGTATATCTGAGCCATGAACTATGTTATATTTTGTTCCAAACCCTCCTCATATCCAATGTATATAGCATATAATACCTCACCTCTTGTTAATAAACATTGGTTAGAATAGAATATATATTATTTATTAAATTCCAAGTGTATAATACTTTTCAACACACACATGATTATAGGTTGAGAAATTTCTTTGAAAGAAATTTATCGATTGCGTGCTTCTTGATGGGCACTGAAGCACCATCTACCGGCACAATACGGTGCACCCAACAGTACCGCATTATATTATGTATACATAACAAAATTTTAAAAATAATATTAATAAAATTATTAATAATAAATTGAGTGAATATTTATTTTATTTTACTGAGCATATATTCACTCATTCATGTACTGAAGCAATAAGAATATTAAAAAAATACTAACTTCTACTGCAATTTTTTTTTTTAAATAAATATCAAAATGTTCAACTTTCATCTGATATTAAATATGCTCTGGGTGATACCTTTTTTCTCCAATAACTTTTATCTTGTATTAAAACAAAAGACTTGTCTGTATTTATATATTGAACTTTCCAGCATATAATATTAAGTATTGAATTTTTTTTAAAAATAGCTTTATTTAAATATTTGAATTACATTCAACTGTTAATAAATGAGCACACAAGTTGAATATAATTGGAATATTTAAATAAAATTGTTTTAAAGGCATTTCCTCAATATCAGATTATATACGTAGTCCAATCAAAAACTACAATTAAAATATCATCATCACAAACCTTTAGGGAAACAATAGACTTGCCTCTTTATCGAGAAATTACGATCTCTCGAACTATGTTAAGGTTTTAAAATCAATAATAACTTTAAACATGCTTTAAAATTTTGAAGAACTTTTACTTTTAGAAATTATTTTATTAAATAAAATACTACTCATCAAATTTGGAAAAGATAATAAAACAAATACATGTGCTTTCAATATAAGCCAAAGAAAGGTAATCCATGTATGTAATCTGTACACATTTGGTTCAAAGAAAAAAATGGCTGCCAAATATTGAAATTTACAAATTGTAATGATTTATTTGTACTTTTGTTTGTTTGCATTTTTCTTTGGATAGTTGCATAGTTTGATACAATATAGTTTTTGTCTCCATTGTATTATATTTTTGAATTTTTTTCTTTTGTTCTTTATTTCTAAGATTTAGTCAAGATATACAGCAGATATTCTTTTCAATTTCTCACTATATTCTCATAATTACATCATTTAGAAAGCAGGATCACATAGGCTTTTTACTATTTCTGCAATTGACTTTCAGGAAAACATAAGAGTGCAGCTGTTTTTCATTTATTGTTCTTAATTTTTTTTTTTTTAGGGTTTTTTTTTTTTTTTAAAGAATATAGACTTTATTTTATATAAAGTGTTACAAATGAATTTCTCTAGACAACAAAAAAAAAACTAGTATAAATTTACATTTTTACTAATAACTTCCTGAATTTCTTGTACTAAGAACCAGTCCATGTGGGTAGGTAGATTTCTTTGGGTGCAAGAAGCTTATCTTTTTTTTCGAATAGAATTAAATGTATTTTTGATAAATAGTTGTAAGTCCAATGGAGAATTTATTATAACTATATGGCATCTAAGTAACCATATTACATGGTTAATAAATATGCATCTTCTGATATTGCAGAAATTACCCATTTTAATATTATGAATGATATCAAAGAATTCTGGATTGTGATTATTGAAATAATTTTGAATTATATATTTTGCTTCTCTTAGTCCTGAGCAAGAAACAAGAATATGATCAAATGTTTCACTATCTTTTTTACACAAAATACATAAGAAATCAATCCTTTTAAATCCTCTATTTGAAACAAGGAAATCGTTGGTAGGAAGTGAAGATAGATTTATTTTAATGATAAAATCAATATATTTAGGCATTAACTACCATTTTCTCATTTTATTAAAAAGATTGATATTAGTCACTTCAAGATAACTAGGAGGGCATATCAGCTTAGGATTCATCATTTTAAACGTGTCCCAATATGTGTGCTTATTATTAAAAAGAATTTCATTTAAATCCATTTCTTTATCAATAAGTGAGATGAGAAGTTGTAGCCATTTTTTTTTAATATCGTTCTTAATTGTGTTTGATTAAAAAAAAAAAATCTATATTTTTGTTATGTATAATGGCCAGGCAAAACCATTGCAATTTTTTTTTATTTTTACAATTGTTTTGAAACTGTTATACTGATAACCACTTTAATCATTATCTGCCTACACAATTCTCTGAAGATGTTGAAAAAGAAGGCTTTATTTACAATTGTTTTTATACTTGCCCCGTTTGTTACTCTTTTCGGAAAACTATTCAATGCTACAAATGCATTTTGTTTAAACTGAGTAAAAGATTTAATTTTCTCAAATCTATCTTAATACAAATTAATTAATTCTATAAATGTTTGTTGTATTCACATTAATTAAATTCTATTTCTTTTTTGAATTTTTTTTACCTAGATATCATTGATTTGCATACTGTGTAACTCTTATTTTTAAATTGTTTTAATTACATAAAGCCTATTTTTTACTTTCCTTTTACCTATATGCAAAGCTTATTTGTTATTTTGCTTTTAAATACATATAATCAGTCAAGCGTTGGTGGCCTTGTGGTTAGCATAGCTGCCTTACAAGCAGCTGGCTCTGGTTTGCTTCCCGGTCAACGCTTTTGACATATGAGGAAAAAAATACACATAATAACTGTCATATTATTTTTATTTTTAAATAATTTAATTCTTAATTCAAATATTTCAAATAGTATACAGAATTGTCATTTGTAGTATTTTGTGGTTGTATTATAGTTAGCAAATGTAATAGTTTTTCATTGAATCTGCATTTCTATAGATTGATTATTAATGCATTCTATTTTCATTTTATTGTGACTGATACTTGCAAAAAAATTTGTTTAGCATAAAAATATTGATCAAGGGATATAAATTTGCTTACATCATCATGAATCCATAAGCATAATTTGAATTTCTTGAGACTCCAATAACATTTAGAAAGATTATACTCATTTGTGTTTGTTGTTAGTCCAGAAAAAAAGTTCATTGGAAACTCCAATAAATTCATCATTGAAACTATAATTATTTTTGTAGTTTAAAAAAGTTGTCGATTTTAGAAAAAAATACCTTGACTTGAAATATGTGTTATTTATTAAGAATAATTTGATTTAGTTTTTCAATGATTTACTCATAACAAAGGAAAAGAGTATTTACAAATATACTTTTTATAGTCATTTAAAGTTTAGATATAATTTTATATTTTTGCTTTGTTTTGTATTAATAAGTAATTACATTTTTAGAATTAATGTTAGCAAATGGATTATGTAATAATGTGTATTCCATAACAAGTTTGTTTTTAAAAAAACTTAGTCCTTAGTAAGTTTTTTCAAAGCTGTTTGTTCCATGTCAACGAAAATACTTTTAAAGTGTTATACTTTTTACTATAGAATATAAAATTACATCTAAGACACAATATATTACAGAGAATCATTATGTTTTCAAAAAATATTAAGAAAAGTAAGACCTCAAGATTATTAAAATATAAACATTCCTAAAAAAAAATAATAAACATCACACTTTGTTGTTTATGAAGGTTATAATAAGATTTAACCTTGAAGATTATAATTGTGATAAAACTTCTGACATGTTAGATTTTTTTCTTGTTGAACAAAAACTGTTGCTGAGTTTTAAAATTTACAACATTTAATTTACAGAAAGAGTATACTATCTATGGACATAATAGATCATGTTTGATTTTTTTTGAATTTTTTTTTTTTTTTTAAATTTACCAAAAAAAAAAATATCACATGGCTTTTATAGTTTACATTTCACATCTGTAGTCCTCCAGTTTGTATCATTCTATTCTAAATCAATTTATATACACATAAATAATCTATGGTCACTAAATGACACTGCAAAACTATATCTCCAGATTACTTTCTGAGTGGCATATATCTATTTTGAAGTTATCTTTCTGTCAGTATCAGGGATTGATAAATTATGACTCATGAACCACATGCAGCTCTCGATATATATACACGTAGCTCTGAAACAAAATTGAAAATGAAAATAAAACAATCCTAGTTTTATTTGAAAAATGTTAAAATGATTTTATTCACATAATGGCAAATTTCCTTTGTGTCATAGTTCTCACAAAACTTTGTGGCACTAATATATGTGAATCTTGATGTCATGGAGAAAAATGCCAAGTGTGAAGGGGGTATACAGAGAGAATGGAAAGCATAGTTGAGTATATGGTGGGCAGAGCAGCTAAAGAAAGGAACTAGTAAGTGAGTACATAAACCCCTCTGCTGGACAAGACAACATTTCCAATGGAAAAATGGGAAAGCAGAAAATCCAGGGAAAGCATGTATTGTTTTTGTTTGGGTAGTTGTGCAAATGTGGATACATCAAATAAAATACATTGATTAAGTTGTTTTTCATCATCCACTAAAAAAATAATAGAATAGTATCATTTTAAAACTGAATGAACTGAAAATTTTGCATTTATTTCAAATTCAGATGGCTTTTCAATTTGTCTATTGATTAAGAAAAACTGACATATAATGAGAAGTCACATTTGGAGAGTCATTAAGACAAAAGAAGCCACATTATCCAGAAAATGAAGAACTTTTGAATAATGTTGAAAAATCAAGTTCTGCATTTAATTACTGGAGACAGACAGTCAATAATGTTAATATTGCAAGCTTCATAATGAATCATAAGATCATTAAGAGAGAAAAATCATTTGCAGATGGTAAATATTTAAAATGTGTTTTGTTAATGCATCTGATGAAAGCAGAGATTTAAAATAAATTTAAAGAAACATCTACCAAAACAGTGGCAGATAGAATAGTTAAAATGTTCTCAAATATCACCAACCAATAAGTTGAAGACATTAGATTAGCTTCAGTATTATCAATTGTGATAATGATTCTTGTGATATCAAGGTCTCAACTCAGGTCTCCTTTTTTCTGTGGTATTTATTATCAGAAATTCCAAGAGAAAAACTTCTGGATTTGTTATTATTTAAAGTCCAAATACATCAAGAGGATATAACAAATGCATCCCTTGAATACTTGGAAAAAAAATCATATTCAAAAATCATATCCACTCAATAAAATTATGTCAGTTGCAACCGATGGTGGAAAAGTATAATGGAAGCAAAAAAGTCTTGTTTTAACTTTAAATGGAAAAATTTATCATAGCTCTACTATATTAATTTTGAAACTAAAATATTTCTAAGTTGACTTAATCATACAATCAACTTTTCCTTTCTTTCCTGAAATGCAGATCCACAATTTCACTAAATATGAACAACTTTGAAAAAAAAAAATTATTATAATCTTTCAAATATTCATAAAACATTAAATATCAAACCCTTAAATATACAGACTTTTAAATATAATTAAATTTAATAATAAAAAATTCCAAATTTATTAAAGTTATTAAGATAAATAAAGCATAAGATTTTCATCTAGGCTTGAGTTTTAGTTTAACTTTAAACATATGTGTATGACTTTTTGAATTTCTCAGATTTGTTCAAACAATTGGATGCAGCCATAGAGGGTTTCTAAAATCTCAATTCTTTACAGATCTCCCTCTCTGATTGATGAGTTATTTCCTTTCTTTAAAAAATTGCTTCTCACTTTTACAATCAACTTATTTTTGCTTTTCTACAATTAAAACTCTATTAAACTTACATTATTTCACATAAAATTTTTGAAAAATCTGACATTTTAAGCTAAATTAAAAATAAAAAGCAATATATTCAAAGATCCAGGTAGACTATATCATTACAACAAATAGTCAAAGGTACAATTTACTTATTTAACCTTACATTTTGATGTTTATAGACATGGTGAAGTTTATTCATGCTGTTATAATTTAAAGGTAATATTAGTTCTATGTAAAGCATTAGGTTTTTCTTATTTCACAGCAATCACTGGATAAACTGTGTGTGAATTTTGTTTGCAACTAACTCAATTGAAAACACACACCCAACATGAATTTTGTAGGTAACTACTAAATACTGAAATGTCAATTAACATCAATATTTTAATCCAGATGTTATATAATCTTTCAACATATAATACAGATGAAACTAAATATAAACATTTTTGTTTCATAATTCATATTATATTTTTCTTTGTAATTTCATTATTCAACCAAGTGAATATTTCTTGTCTATTCTTGTTTTCCTGAGGCTGTTTATTGGATTAACCAAATTTCTAAACAAACCAATTATTATTTAAATTAATTATAAAAATGATGTAAGTTTTTATAATTTTGTTTTAAACCAAAGCATTTTTTCAATATTACAGACTTTCATTTTTACTGAATCATATTTATGAATAATTAATTATAAATAGCACATTATAAATATTATTTTATTAAACCAAATTATTCGATTTTTATAGCATATATGGAGATGGTATAAAAAACTGCATATGCAATCATTTTTATCCTTGTCTAGCAAACAAATAAATAATCATTTTGGCCATTTCCTCTTTAATATTCTTACTTAGTAGTGAACTAAATACATACATTACTTGGCTATTTTATTAATTCTTATTTATGATTTATTTGGTAATATTTACTTGAGATTTTATTCATTTTCAATAAGGAACTACTCATTTATTAAATGAAAGCTAAAAATTTACGAAATGATCCTATTTTGTATGTGATATAGCTATACCCATACCATCATAATATATATAAAGAGAGAGAGAGAAAAAGATATACATATACAAAAATAGTCTTGGTATAATAATAACAACAGTGTATCTTTCTATGCTAAGAAGTTAGGAAAATCATTTTATTGGAAAATTTTTCAGTTTCCAAGCATTTTAAACTAAAGAAAAGAATAAACAAAAAAGATATCAATTATCCAGAATTTAACAAACAAGATGATGTCTTGTACTATTTTACTTTAAAAAACTTTGGATTGGACTTTGCCCTGTGATGGGTATTTTAAGTGCAGATTTATTATTTTTACCTATATTAAATGCTTTTATATTAACTTGCCTTATCTGTGTTTCTGTCAGGATATCCTATTTTTGTTTGTGCTTCTGTAGGAAAGTCCACATTTTGAATTTTTAACAATGAAAAAAAATCTGTTCCCATTTAGAACTTGAATTTACATCATTACCTTTCCCAAGAAAAATCCTTAACAACTGAGTCAGTAGAACTATCATGTTTCTAGAGCAAAATTTTGTTAATATTGATTTACTTACTTAATTAAATTTTCTACTAAAATCTGAATTATTTTTCTGAAATAATTAATATTTCACAAATAGTTTGGGGAAAAAAACAATAAATGTATAAAAACAGTTAACAAATTGTGTTTTTTTTTTCATTTCCAAAATCAAAATGAAGAAATGTAACTGTTAAAATCATTCACAGCAGGCACTCTATTGTGGAAAGAATAAGAAACATAACACAAAGAATGATTAAAAGAGACTGATAAAGAAAATTATTTTATTTAAATTGAAATTATGTTTTATTTATAACTAAAAAGTAAAAAAATATATATTAAAAAAATATTTTTTTAAAATAATGCTTTTATGTAAACAGTCAACTAAAAATTTAAAAAAAAGTAATCTGATTAAAAACATGTTATTTCATTAAAGCATTTGAAGCCATAGAAATTAAAAAAGCAATCAAAAAGGCCTTAATACTTTAATAAAATAACATGTGTTTTTAGTCAGATTACTTTGTTATTGTTTTTACTTTTTAGTCAGCTGTTTACAAAGCATTATTTAAAAAAATATTTTTTAATATTATTTTATTCATATTGTATTAATGTGTTGGTTAAAAAAAAATAAAGTTTTTGAATAATGCTATGTAGCAGTCTTTCTTGACAATGAAAAATTCCTTAAAAAATTACTTTTTATCATTTAAAGATCTTAAAAGAATTTGATTGTTTAAAGTCTTAAAAAGATTTTGTTTTACTTACAGACACTGAAAAATTCCTGAAGAAATAGGTGACTCTTGTGTAGATTAAATACTAATCGCCTTTTTCAAATCTTAGATGTTCTAAAACACTAATTATGATAATTTCTAAACTAATTGCAGTATTACAAATAAATAGTGAAAAGATGTTAATTTTTTCCAGCTGAAATTTATCAATTTTTTTGTAAAAATGATAACTAAAATAAAGATTTAATATACCCAAATACTCACTTTTACTTTAGAATGGTAAATTAGAATATCTAAACTTTGAATGTTGCTACTTACATCAGTGGAGAATGTGTGGATTGGAACTTGTTTACAGTTTTTATTTGTTTTATCTTGTTTTTTATTTATAATAATTTCTGGACATTTTGAAATATGCTATAGAGCATTAAAAACTTTTCTACACATTTATAACTTTATAAAATTTACATGTTTTTTTTTTTACTTTGCATAAACAATTTTAAATAGTATTGACTACTTCCATTATTACAGTAACAAATTTCTCTACACAACAATGTCACCTAGTGCAATTTATAGTAATCCGTAGATGTTAGAAGATTACACATTTTAATCCCTATCCAGTGTTTTCTCATTCAATATCCCAGACTAGTGTTTAACTTATGGATTTCTTCAATGAGAAGCCTTTGATCTGAGAGTAGTATACCTGGATCTTTGAATCTAATGAGCACTCACCTATTGATGACTATGTCTTTCATTAAGTGGAACTATTGTTCGGTGAAATTTGCTACTGGTTGAACAGATTGTATCATGTGATGTTTTAATGGTTTAATACTTTCATTATTATTATTCAACATTATTAATAACTACATGCAAACAAATATCACCATTCTAACTTCAAGGAAAAATAAATAAAATGAAATAATAATAATAATAACAACAACAATAATAATAATAGGATGAAAAATAAGAAGCATCATCATCATCTGTGAAACACAAATATATCCATATAGAGAGTGTTTGTTGAATATCTTGTAATTTTATTTTTTTTTAACTTCTTTATGACACATATTTTCTGAAAAATTTCAACATTTTGGCTTATTATAGTTCTCTTATATTCTTCAATCTTGAGCAACATCTTCCTGAAGAAAGAAATCAGAATTGCTTTTCTTTAGACGGTCCTTGAGATGCTTTTTAGAATATAAATGGAATCTGCCTCTTTCATGAAAACCATGCTCAATTTCACCATAAGATATTTTTTATATACTGTTAGAATTTATTTATATCATAAATCAAATTCAAACTAAGAGTAAATGTTATAATACCAGAACTTTTAATATCACATATAGAAAACTGTAAAATAGATTGAATGTCATTGAAGTTATAAAATTTTGCATCCTCTAATGAAATTTTTCTAATAGCTTTATGTTATGACAGATCATCCACATCACATTTCCAAATAATAAATTGGGTTAAATAATGATTCTATATATGTCTATTTATATTATAACATGAAATATCTTATATTTTCATTTGGTAATACATTCATGTTTATTCTACACCTCAACATTTTAGTCTGTTTTTTTATTATCTATTTAAATTAATTTATATTCTCAAGCTAAAAATAATAAATCACTGGCTGATAAAACAATTAAACTTTCTTTAATATGAATTATTGAAACAAAGTCTTTATATTACTATTGATTTTTTAACTATTATATATATTGGATTTTGAATTATTAAGAATAGTACAATCATTAATATATAATTTCTAATTGATTCAAATTAAACATTCTACTATTTATCCTTGATGTCTCATAATTCATGAAATTATTTTAAACTATTTCAAATATGACTATTATTAAAATTGAAAATGCTTGGCTTGAGTTAGTATTTTGAATATAATGTCCTAACTCCTCACTGAAAAGAGCCATAGCTTGAAACTGGTCTGGGGATAGCAATCATCATAGATAAAGACTTCAGGTACTTTCTCTTGTAGCATTCATCATTAAAAAATAAATAAATGTGCTTGTTTAGAGCTATTAGCAGGCTCTTAAAATATTACATATTGGTAATGCAAGCTATATAGGTCATGTGACATGTGACTAATTTTTATTAATACAATTGTAAATAAAATTGGAGTCCATTCTTGTTTAACAATAGCTTTCATTCAAATATTTCAGATTTTTCACTGGAAGAAATTACATTTCTCCTTATTTTATCATGTAAAAACTGCATAATATGAGTAAAATTTGTTGGATACCCAAGTAAATTTTAAGTAGTGTTACAAACAAGATTGACTAATTGAATCAAATGACTTGATCAAATCAATAAAAGTACTCTGCAAAGTTTAGCATAACAGATAGAGCATTCAATTTGGGGTCAGGAGGTCACAGGGTTTATTCTGGTGCTTGCTGGTATGCTGTTCAAACTTCTTATAAACTCCTGAGCAATAAAGTATATGCCATTTTTTTAATCATTAAAAATGATAAAGAAATTATTTCTTTGTTTTAAATAGTTTTCTTGTATTCTCTAAAACCTTTTCTGGTAATTATTCAGATACGATTAGAAACAATGCAATGTTCTAATTATTTATTCAGCACACAGGCAGTATGTAATTAGAAAGAGAAAGACTTTAACCTTTTTCCACATGAACATTAAACATATGTAGAATAGCCAAATTATAGTTTTTGACTATATGGGGATCTCTCAAACTTAAAAACAAGATAGGAACTTTATAAAGATAAAAGTGGCCTTCTTATCTTTAACCAAAATTCTTGCTTACATAAGCCAATCTGAAGCATCTTAGTTTGAGAGCATTAAGATATTACTCTTTTCACATTTAAATCCACTATTTTCTTTCACAAATTAACTTATGAGAAATCATATGATTTACAATGAATTAATATTAAGATATTTTTTAATGGCAATGTAGAAACTAATGAAACATTCTAATTATTCATCGAGTGCCTAAGCAGTATGTAATTAGAAAGAGAATAGCTTTAACCTTTTTTCACATATGTCTTAGACATATGTATAATAGTCAAACGATGTAATTTTTGACAGTAGAGGAACCTTTGAAACCTCAACACAAGAGTGGCTGTCTTATCTTTAATCTAAATTCTTACTTATATATGCCAATCTGAAGCATCTTGATTTGAGAGTGTGAATGCATTACTCTCTTCACATTTAAATCCACTATTTCCTTTCACAAATTAACTTAGTACAGGCTTGTGATTTACAATGAGCTAATATTAAGATCTTTTTAATGAAAATATGGAAACTACTGTAGTGTTATCATTATTTATCAAGCACACAGACAGTGTGTAATTAGACAGAGAAAGGCTTTAACCTTTTTACACATGCACCTTGACATATTTAAAACTGGCATTGCATTAATGAATAACAATGATATTCCATGATAATTTCATGCATTCTTTTGTATCTTTTTTATTTTTAAAAATTGAAACAATTAAAGCATCCTTAAGATAGATGGCTCAATTTAATGAATCCATATATTTTTAAATAGTTTCAATATTTTTGAAACTAACATGTCATTGCAATATATTCAGAATTCTCCATATATTTCATCAAGATCTAAAATCTTTTCATTTTTAAAATTGCAAAATGATATTTAATTTCATTAAACCAGTTAGTTACCTTTGTCAAAATCAAAATGTATAGATAGAATGATAAAAGCTGTCATCTCAATTCCTGTATTATTATTCAAAGGATAATTAAAAAACTTAATTCCACCTGTTAAAAATATCATTGACATAAAGATCTTATTAATATATTTAGAAAGGTATCATTTTTAGGCCTAAATGTTATTTTTAGTGTCATATTGGAATGATTATAATCAGCTGATATCTGAATCTCTTTTGCCATTTTTATATTTTCTTCATTTAAGTTTTTTGTCAGTTGTCTTTAAATCTATACATTTGTTAAAAAGCTCCACTATCAATTTTTTATAATGCCAAGCATTAAATGCTGCATGTTTTTTTATAATCCTATATAGTAAAATCAGCGTTAGAGAAACAGTCAATACTATTTAACAAATCCTATAATATATCTCTTGAAAAAAATCCCATGCCTTAGTAACAAGACAGTTAGTAAACAGGTAAAAACTCTTCGTATAGTAGTGCCACCTTCTGCTAACCAGAGTAATCAATGGATACCAGAAGGTTTGTGCATAAAATCCCTATCTAGTGCCTACTCATCCAATATCCCCAGACTAGTTTCTGGCTTGTGACCTTGAGGAGCCTTGGATCTGAGAGCACTGCACCTAGATCTTTGGATCTAATGCAACCATCCAGCAGCTACCTTTTATCTCTACTTCACTACAAAACTATGAGAATGAAACTAAAAATGCAATAATATTTTCAATCTAAGCTCAATAGCTTATATAGTCATATGGGTCTGAGTAGGCACTAGATAGGGATTCTATGTACAAACCTGCTGGCATCCATTGATTACTCTGGTTAGCACAAGGTGGCACTACTATATGAAGAGTTTTTGCCTGTTTACTAACAGTTATGTGCTAGCATGAAATGGTAATCATGTGATGTTTAGTGGTTTAACAAGACAGTTCTGAAAGTTCACCTTTGCAATTTTTATGTTTAATAATTGTTAAAGTTTAGCATAAATAGTAGATGCTTCTAAAAAAGACAATTTAAGTTGTTTTTATTGTAATAAAACCTACTAATAATAAACCTATTGTTATTGTGATTAACATTTTAGTATTGAGAACACTAATCCAGAATTTGTTCAAGCTGCACTTATAAATACTTATATTTATGTACATTTCTTTAGTATTATATAATGTATTTTGCTAGCTGCCATTATTTTGATTGCAGATATATAAATATATTTCAAAAAAATTTTGATGAACATTTTTTTACTATTTATACTAATGATATTGATCTAAGAATGATACTCTGAAGAAATAAACACTTCTTCTCTCTGAACTCTTTAAAACAGCTTTGAAGTATACCAATAAAATAAATATTACAATTATTGGCCAAAACAAAATTTAATATAAGTAGACTTTCATTAGTATAGATTAAAAGTTTCCAAAAATAAAAGGTATTAAATTATATCTTATATCAAATCCAATAACACACATTTTCCTTTTACTTGGTGGAATTGTCATTTTAAAAAAAAAGTTGTAACCTATTCTACTTTTTTTTCTCTGGGAAAATAAGTTTAAATGAATAAAAGATCACCTGACTCCATCATATGACTTCAGCCTATATATTGCTGTTATAGCAACATAACTTTCATGATTTCCATGCCACTTTCTGTAAGCTGTGGTAAGTAATAATAGATGCCAAATGATAATGCTTATTAAATACCTACCATGTACTGTCTTATTCAATATCTCTAGACTAGTTGCAAGTTAATTGCTTTCATCAATGAGGAGCTATGGATCTTGGATCAGAGCACCTAGAACTTTAGGATCTAATATACCCTCCTTCCACCACTTATCTTTTTTAATTTGGGATGATAACTTGATAGTATAACATAGAGATCAAAGATAACTGTGGAAAGAAGATTGCATTAGATACTAAAAATCCAGGTAGACTGGTCCAAGATGCAAAGTTCCTCTTTGATGAAAGCCATAAGCTTGAAATTCACTTGGGAATATTGAATATATAGGATATGGATTTAAGTTCTATCATCTGACATTTGTATTACTTAAGCTTAAAGTGGTATAGAAATAGTGAAAAATTATGCTATTAAGAGCAAAGCTGATTCTACAGATTGAGTTACCCATGCACTTTCACATAGTGCCAAGTTTTTGGAAAATGGAAAAATTGTCCTAAATGAAAATAAATCATAAAAATATTTATTTCTTTTCTGCCATAACCAGACTTCAAGATGGCATTGGTTAAATTTTTATGTAATAAAACTTTATTGTAATGTATATTTTTAGATAACATTTAAAACAGTATAGTTTTATGTTGTGTTTATTCACAACAACTTCAATTTATGTGGGATTAGTTTCAATTTTCAAATCTTTTCATTTCATGTATTTTTAGGTAGAATAGATAACTGCCTCAATACCTTCTCAATGTCTCTCTTTTGCAAAAATCAAATTAATTTGAAATTTAGCTCATGAAATACAAGTTTTATACTTACTTCTTTTTTCAAATTTATTAATATCTTTATAATTTTCTCTTTATGTTTTGCAAATTATCATTATTTTTTAGACAAATAATGGAATAAATCATGTAACTAATGCTTGCTGTAATAAAAAGCAAATTTATTTTATTATAATAACTGATTGCAAGAAAATTTAAATGATTCCAGATAGAAGCTATTTAAATAAAAGTAAATTTGTTTCTCCATTTTATGATTTTATGCCTATATTTTTTTCATTTTTATACAAATATTTTAATAATTATTGTAAATAATTTTTCTAATAAAAAGTCAATTTGAAATGATAATTATATAAAACAAATAAATTTCTTAGAAGAAGTATGAAATACCTCTTGTAGAATATATGTAACAAAACATAATGTGAATACTATTTGATAATAGCATAACACCTTTTATAATGCACTCATTTCCATTTCAATTATTGGCCATGAATTGAATTTGGCATGAAGATTAAAATGTGTGCATATTTATAAAAAACCAATAATAGTTTAGCAATATTTCTCAATGATTATAGAATTAGAAGATTAGATTACTATGAAGCCATAAACTATGTTGTATCAAAGAACATAACTTCATTTATAAGTTATATAATAAAAAAGTAAACATTCAAACAAAATATAAATAAACAAACAAAAAACATTAAAATGTATAAATTTAATATCTTTTTACAATGCATGACATTTTTTAATCTTTGAGCACTATACACAACCACTTCTAAAAAATCAAAAACATAAATCTCGAAAACAATACATGATCATATTTATTATCAATATTTCTTCAGATTATATTGAAATCATTTATACTTTATTGTTTCTTTATTATTCTTTCTGAATTTAATGTGCAATATATTCCAAGCATAATGCTAAAAGTTGTATAAAATTTTAAAATATATTAAAAGCTGATACTGACTTAAAAACATCAAAAAAATAATCCTAATTTCTTGATACTAAGATCACTATCATATATATTTTGAAAAAATAATATGGGAGAAAACTTTTTTGAAATAATGCTTTTATGTAAGTAGCCAACTAAAATGTACAAAATAACAAAGTAATCAACAAAGAAATATGCTCAATTATAATATTCCTGCAATTTTCAATTGTTTTATAACAAGTCTCGATTTGTAAGGTCTCTGATACTTTCCAAGAATGGCAAATTAATTAACAGATAAATTACATTGTTGATTACTTTGTTATTTTATACTGTTGTCAGCAATTTACATAAAAGCATTATTTTAAAAAAGTTTTTCAAATATTTTTTAAAAAGATTAAAACTACAAAAAAAATTAACAAAAAATATAATTTAATAATATGACATAAAAATAAAAAATACCCTATCTAACAAATTAATTCTAAATTTAAATATCATGTGATAATCTACTATATAAAAATATGTATTGTCTTTTTAATTAGTTCTCTAATCTTTTTTATACATTTATTTATTTTTTCACAAAATATTTATGAAATATTAATTATTTCAGATTTTAGTAGAAAATATTTACTTTTAATTAAATACAAGTTAAATGAAAATATTAACAAAATTTTACTCTACAAACATAATATTTCTGTTGGCTCAGTTCCTACGAATTTTTTCTGGAAGCTATAAGTACATCAGTTTGAGTTAAAGGGAAAATTTTTTTCCATTGTTAAAAATTTAAAAATGTGAACATCCTGACATAAATACAGACAGGGGAAGTAAATATAAAAACATTTAAAAATTATTGAGAAAAAAAAATCATCTGTAGCATATTTATTAATCATGAAAATCAATACTTTCACTATTTACTTTATTTTAAAAAAAAGAATACATTTAGTTTTTTTAATGTTTATTCTTATTATTTCAGGAAATGAATGAGTGAATATACACTCAGTAATATATATATATATAAAAGTGCACCCTCAATTTATAATTAACTATTATATTTTTATTACTTGAAATTTTCTTTATAATGTGTTCTTAATTTTTATATGCGTACTATAATATAAAAAAGTATGTGTTATATACATACCTGTTGAAAAGTATGGTACACTTGCAGTAAATAAATAATATGTATTTTTCTCTAATCAACGTTTATCAGCAAAACATAAACTATTATACATATTGTAACTAAAACATAATGAATAGCAGCTAGGATTAGTTATATTGCAAGGCTGCATCAAAAATTTGTTTAATAAAAAACTCTTATAAATTGATTGATAAATATATAAATTGGTGTATGTGTATGTATACATATGCTATATATAACATACATGTCATTTTAGTTCATTGGTTAAAAAAATTAAAAGAAAACTTAGTTTATACATTTAATCATATTATTAACTATTTTATAAAAGAAAGTTGTGTTGTAATAAGTGAGAAGCAATAAACTGATAATATATTCTATAAAGAAAAAAAGAAAAATAGTTTTGATGCATGCAAGGATTTGAATTGCATAGTTTCTAAAAATTTAAAGTGTTTTGTGTCCCTTTCTGATCAGCATTCTAAGTGTGATTTTAAATTAACAATTTTCTAATTCTTAAAGTAAATTAAATGGTAAATCTAAATATCATTTAAATCTATGTGTTAATAAATTTAAGCAAGTTATTGATAAATTGTTAAAAGTCAATAATGATTTTTTTTCCCCCTACCACTAACATAAATAAAGAGGGGAAAAACCTTTGGTTTTTCTTTTGTTCATTTAGTTATAAAATAATGATATACTTTTAAAATACTAATAAAATTATTTGTTTCCTCATGTTGAGAAATAAATAAAGAAAATAACTTATCAAAAAAACATTGTTATATAGAAACAGAAGCTAAATATTATAATTAACTTTTGATAAATCTGTTGTTTGGAAAACATTCTGAGTCCAACAGTAAATGTGAACAACAGCAAATGGGGTATAAATAGCTTAGAAACAAGCAGCAAGAACAGTCTACTCTAGTATATTCTAAGCCCTAACTCAAAAAGCAGGGTTTCAGTCATCCTATGCAGAAAAATAAGACCGCTGATTAAAATAGATTTTCAGCATACTTTGTATTGCTGTGCCTTGCTGACATTAAAAGTATTTTTAATATTAAAATTCAACTTAGCAACCATGAAATTTTCAAATAGAAGAACCACACCGGTCATCACACCGGAAGATGCAATAAGTTACAGAGATTAAATCTAAAGTTTTCCAAAACCAGCCATAGCCTGATTTAACCATAGCATAAGGAAAAAAGTAGACTGTACTATAAATCTACCATAACTATTGATTAACATCATCAATACTACTAAATATCCCATTTAACATCACTAGTGCACCAGGAGAATAAACTAATGAGGACTCATTCATAAATATAATAAAAGAATGCATGCAGAAAAACATGATTTCTAATATTAAACTTTCCACATAGTAAGATCTCATCAATATAATTATTCTAAGGCTTTACATTTAAAATATCTCCTATTATTATTATCTTTAATATTTTGTACACCTTATAATAATTGCAAGTATATAAGCAACAATTTTATATATTTATTTTTAATAAATTATGTTGTTTTTTTTTCCAGTTTGTGTTTGCTTATCAAACTCAATGTAAACATTATAACATTAACAAACCTTATGCTATTAATATCCACAATCCTGAGAAATCCTGCAACCCATTGATAGACATACAGGGATGGCATTAATAATTTATTAATGATAATAATCAGGCATTCATAAGTTTTTCTAAAATAAATTTTCTAATTAGAAGAATTGGTATCTTAAAGTTTTATTTTTTTATTTATTTAAACTAGTCAAACAAATCAGAAATATTTTTGAGCGGACCTGTAACTTAGTTTAACCTTCACTGTTATGTTATAAATCATCAACATTATCACATATGTTTGGTTAATATCATTGTATTTAATTATTTTTTATTTGAATTTTATTAACTATTTAATATCAATAATATCTTTACTCAACTTGATTCAAAATTTAGTTACATATTTATGCATATTTGGAAACCTAAAATTACCATTACAATATATATATATGAGAGGGGGGGGACAACACATAATAGTCTGTGGCTTCACTGTATGTTTAAAATTTTAAAATCATTAAATTAATTTGAAATTCATTACTAACAGTGACAGCTGAAGCATCAGAACAGATCTTTCAAAACAAAAGCTTATTAATATTCCCCTGAAGGTTTATGTTGATGGCGTTTTAATTGTATTTATTCTTTGGACTATTTCCATCATCTAATATGAGTATTGAATGTCCTTACTAACAGTTGAATGTATTTAGATTATTTAAATAAAGTTAAAAAATTTCTAAAGACACTAAATACTCATATTAGATGATGGAAATAGTCCAAAAAATAAATACAAAAAGCTTATGAAATCTTATTTACGTTCTACAATGACTGAAATTTAATTTGAAGGTCTTGCAATATCTTTCCATTGACTCATAAATCGAAAGATTTTGCGAGTACTAATGTGCAATAGGAATTGTGGACTTAATCAATGAAGTATTGAATAGCTTCATGCTCTCAGATCTAACCTCTTCAGCTTCACCTATTTATATAGAAAGTAGGTTGAAGTAAAGAAAGGTTCCCCTCTTTTCTTCCAAAGCGTAAGCTTGTGGTTAAGACCTGTAGAGGACCCTACCTTCGCCTTAGTAAATATTACTTACATAATCAATGCGCTAATTACTAACTTTATTTGTGATTTTGTGAATATGAAAGATAATAAATGTTTTATTTTAGTTAGTATGATTACATTTTAAGAATGAGAATGTAAATTAAATTACATTCAGACATGGCATGTGATTTTAAAATCTAATATTTATATATAATGTTAAATATTACTTTAATACTGACTAAATATAAAGTCACATGATAATTACTAAGTCTATTTAATTATTAATAGATCTGCTATTTAGGTGCTATGTTGAATAACTTTTTATAATAAGAAAATCGATTTTCTTACTGTAAAAGCTTGTTGAACATTGCAGCTAGAGAGCAATTCAACAAATAATTAAATAGAATTAGTAATTATTACATTATTATATATATATTTATCATAATTAGATGTATGTAATTTAGCCATTATTCACTCTAGATGACGTGATGAGCATAATTTACAAAAGTTGAAAGTAATTCATTATATTCTTTCTTTTTTTCTTTAACCAATTCTAATTCACTTTGGTTCTAGACCTTAGTGGCACTGCCTATATTTGTTTTGCTAATAACAATTTCCAGTAGGACTAAATTTACCATTTATGCTGTTTTGCTTTTGTTTAACAGTTTATTTTTAACAATAATTAATATATGCTTTAGTTTTTATTTTTAGAAGAATATCTGTTTTTCAATTAATCATTGCAAATTGCCAAAGGTGTTTCTTGATATTTTATTTAAGAAGTTAAAAGATATTTTTTTACTTGTTTTGAAAGTTGAAAAAATAATTTGGAAGTAGAATTACTTTTATTTTAATGATATATTTTAATAAGTGAAAAAAAAAAACGTGATATTTAAGAAATCAAAAATCACATAGTGAAAATGAAGAATAAAATGAAGATAACATTCCCAAAGGTTTAGACATAAATATATATTATTTTTATTTCTCCCTGTATTATTAACATTTAAATGTTTTTAAAATGTTCATTATTTTTAATAGTATTATAAATATTTAATAAAATATTTATGATAGAAAATAATAACATTTTACTGTGATCATGATTTAAATTGACGGCTGTTTCTACACTAAAATTAAATGTACATTTTAAATTCAATTTCCATTACATTTAAGATTGTCTCTATAAAAGAAATAGTTTCCAAATATTTTTTATTAACTTATAAAATTTTATTAGCTAATTAAAACTAATACTTAAGATTTTTGATTATAAATGTTAAAGCATAGATCTTTGCTTTCAAAACATCATTAATAGTGTTTTATGATTTTTTTTTTAGTGAAAATGGGCAACTAAGTGTGTTACTACACAATGTAGCAACATTCTTAGAGCTAGCACTGATGAACACAAGTTATATTCATTTTAAAATCTTAACATCTATTTAGTTACAATTTCTGTTTTCCATTCTGATATTGTTTTAAGTAAAATTCAAACATTTTGTATACTTATATTTACAAACATATTATATTTTAAAAACTTACTTTTATTATAATGGTTGCCTTCTGGTATATCATGTTTTACAATTATTTCTAATGTGTTACTGAGTGCTATGTCTGAGAGTTTCTATCTTACAGAAACCAGTCAGATAGCACAAGAAAATAAATGAGCATACCCTTGACATTTTGTACATATATTTAATTAATATTTAAACAGTATAAAAGTACAAATATTTTCCATATTAGTTGATAAAGGCAATTACATTAAATCTTGTATAACACTATAAAGTTCAAAAGTTTACCCGTATGTGCCCAAGCTTTACTATTTTGATCACTTCAGCCATTTTTTACTTATGTCTTTATCATGGAATCCTACAGTTATTCTGATTCAATCCTGGACTGAGAGAGGGAGAATAGGATTCTGCCCCTTTTTATCTAAATCAGTTTATCGAGCACCATTTCAGGAGCAAGAACTGACAGCTGCGCTCTCTTTAAATTTATTTACTAGAGTAAACAATAAACAAGTACGTGACATTTCAGTTCCTAAATTTACAAATACATAGAAGTGAGTAATTCACTGGGTAAAACAACCTAGCCAGATTATACAGCTCATTTTAGATCTTACTTTCTACTTCCATGGTAAGCATGATGATCATTAAATAGGGTTATTCCAACATACAAATTTTTCCAGAACTGAATTGTCATTTATATATCCAATTCTAACAAGATTTATTAGTGACTGTAGAGTATTTGAAGAAATATCACAACTAAGGATTTCCAGTCTACTAAACCACTAAACATCACATTATCACCATTTGTTATGCTTATGCAAGCTGTATACACAGAGGCAAAACTCTCCATACTGTAGTGCCACTTAGTGCAAGCCAGAGTAATCAGTGGATGCACTCTATTAATCCTTATTGCTTTATAATGACCAAAGGGAAGTCTTAAAAAAAGAGAATTGAAATCAGAATTGATGTGCATGTTGTTAAAAAAGAAAATTATGAGCGTACAAACATACAATTTAAGTACCATAAGGAAGTAACTGATAGCATAGAAAACTCATGATGATCCTCTTACATTAATTTAAGCAATTAAAAATCAATAAAAGGAGAAACCAGATATTTTTTACTATTAAAATAATATGATATATATTATTAAATTTTTATAATGAAACAATTTATGCAAAATCTTAAAATCTATTAATAATAGAGGCTTACTTATTTTTAAAACAATTTCATTTTTAAAATATTGTTCTAAAATAATTTTAAGAAGTGCACTTCAAAACTACATTTAGGATGACCAAGCTATCACTTGTTCATAGCATATATTGCCTAATCACATAGATTTGCCTTTAGTCAGAGAACTAACGGATATGCACCTATATAAAGTAGAAATAATAAATTACACTTTTTTTTTTTAGAAAGAAGGACTTTTCCCCTTAATTTAATAGTTAGATCAATCATGTCCACTTTTTTTTAAGAAAAAAATGCTAGTACAAGTTTCATCAAAAAAAAAAAAAAACAGTTGATTGATTGTTAAACAATGAAAACCAAGAATTGTTAAATAATTTTTCAAATAAATATATAAGTATGTTTTTATGAGACTAAAATAAATACTTATTTTTTTTAAAACAAAAATAGGTTATTTAAATATTTTTATATTAAAAAATACACATATTTGTTATTTAAACCACTGCTTTTATCGTATATTCGTGATTTTTACTTTTTTTATTACTCCTGCTTTAATATCTAGAGAATTAATATTAATTAAAGTCAGTATCCTATCTAGAGATCAGGACAAATACATTTTTTTCTGAAGAAAGAGATTTTCAAGCAGCATACAGATTTGTCAATGAAAAAGATTTAGACTAATGGATAAAATGGGATGGTTAAAAATATTGTTTAATTACTGGATGTGAATTTTTTTGTAGTTTCCAGATAGTTATATACAGAATGTGAAAATATTGTTTGTTTTTTAAATTAAATATGAAACAGTAATTTTAATATATATATATTTGACAGACATGATGTTTGCTTTTTATGAATAGATTGTTTTAATTTCTAGTAAGACAATAATAACTTTCTGGGAGAAAATATGAAATAAATATTAAAAAAAAAATGATTTGTTTGCAAATATTTTGTTATCATTTAATTTCTTTTCTGTATTAGTGGCATATGGTGATTTAATAGTGTCAACAGTAGGTAATTGGCCCTGGATTCTTTTTGTTTTAATCCAACAATCATGCTCAAGCCTTCTTTGATGAAAATAAACATTTGTTTTAATTTTTATATAATTTATGAAGTTCAATTTTATTTAATTATACATCTAGGTAGATAATGCTATACACCTGGGTCTTGTTTTATGCGGTAGATAGGTTCCACAGAAAACCCGCATTAAAAAAATCGCACAAAAATAGACTTAACTTACCTTGAAAAATGAGGGATAGGTTCTGTATTTTTTAGAATTCGTATAAAAGCAAAGCAACAAGGAAAAATTATTTTAAAATTCGCATTAAAAAAATAAGCAAATAAAGTATGAATAAAAAATTTCAAATATTTGAAAAAAATTAATACAAGACAAACTTTGTTTACTTTTTTTATTAACTACAGTATTTAATTTTACATTTTTCATAAATATTTTAATCATTACCACTAGAGTTCATTTGTAAACTGGTAAGAAATCAGATTGGAAGTGATGTGATGTATTGTGGCTTCTCCTTAAATGAAGACAATAATCTCTCAGCAATTATGCCCAGAAAAACCTGTTGGCCACTTTATTTTTATTTGTGATGTGATGTACAACTAGCGCCACTTTTAGTTTTGTGCTGTGTTAATGGTTTTCTGTTTCTATATTAAAAAAATGAGATTGTAATCAAAACCAACAGATTATACATTATCATTAGCAAGATTATTTTCAGTTTATATAAACTTCGTTTTTTTATTTTAAAAATCTAAAAGATTATTTATTTCTGTTATATATAACAAAATATGATTTAAAAGTTTAATTTTTTTGAATATTCAATGTGATATTTTTATTTGTAAGTATAAATATATTATTATTTACTCATTAGTATAAATAGGTTATTTATATAGAAGCTAAAATTCTAAATACAGCTTCAGGCCATATTCATGTTAGCTGCTAATATAACGTTATATTTTTGAAAAAAAAAGTATTTCAAGTCAAAATAAGTTATTAATAATTTAAATTTCTTGATATCTAATAAATATAGTGAAATATGAAAGATATTAAGAAGAAACGAATCGCATAACTTCAAAATCGCATTAAAATAATCCATATAAAATGAGACCCAGGTGTATATTTTGTTTCTAAAAATTAGCTATTAGCGAAGTCATTATCACAAAAACAATATAACATTTTTTAGTAAACCCAAAACTTGACTTCCTTTTGTTAACAACATACTTCAAAAAATTTTAGATCTTGGTAACATGAACTGTGAGCAGAGTGCAAATTGGCATTGTTAGTGTTTCACAATGATTAATATTTATCATGATTAGCCAATTGTTTCTAAAGATCAAAGACAGTTTTGATTTTAATGCCTTTATTATTTTAACCTTATAGCTATTAATTTATTATCTGTTTAATGTTCTGTGCATATAAATGCGTATGTAATATTGATTTATAACATAACATAATACCCAAAATGCTACTGTTTTACAATGATTTTTTTTATTAAAAAACTCTTTTTGCAAAACTCTCACTAATAGTGCATCATTAATGTTCCACAATTAATACTATTATTTTTAACAGTATTTGAGTTTTCAGTAACTGAAGTACAGTCTTTTATTTATAATAATGTAATAAATTATCCAATTAGGAATAAATTCAATATTTTTCTAGGCATTATATACCTCACACAGGAGTATAAATGTTGATAAAATAAACATCATTGCACAAATATTTTTTATTATCAATTTCTTATTGTTTTTGGCAAATGGTCAATCCAACATCATATAATAGTATCCTTCAAAATAACTTAGTTATCTACTACTTTAATCAATTTTTTTTTCTGCCATCTATTATTTAAACTGAGGTCTTTTCACTGTGATATTTATTTAATTAATAACAATTATGTCAATCTTGAACATTATAAAATCCATATGAAAATAATTTAACAGCACGTGTAACCATTCTTAGAAAGAAACGAAAAATATTTACTTTATTATCAATAATACTTACTATATTGCTATAATAATTAATTTTTTAACTATTTTTATTATATAATTAATTAATTTTACAGTTATTATGACATAATCAGTCTCAGATCAGTTTTATACTATTTTTCCTAGTTAATTTTTACATTTTCAAGACACAAAAAAAAGTTTTTTAAATTAGAGATATCCAGGCATACAATCATTTATCAATAAAACACTATCTCAAATCCAATTTTAAGTAACTCTTTATTGATTATTAAACTTTAGATTTCCAATCTCTTCTGAGTTTTTTTTTTATATATTTTCTCATTCCTTTACATATTTTACATATATTATTTCAAAATAAAAAAATAAAAAAATAAAATTAAATTTGTAGCTAGAATTTCTGCTTATGTAACTAAAGGATAAGAATGTAATTGCACAAATTATAATAATCATATTGTCACAATTAATGCAAAGAGATAATTGTTATAGTGAAACCCTCATGTTTTGTCTATAATCTAAAGGATAATTAAGTAATCCATAAAATGTTATGATTAAATGATAACATTGGATCATGTCCTATTACAGTTTGATTTTACTTGGCTTTGTTTTTATTATATAGTAATATTATCTTAATTTTAAAGCTATATCGTATTGTTTATTAAAATAATTATATCATCAAGATAGAGATAAAATAAAAATATAGAAGGGAATGTGTGATTATAAAAATGTAATTTAAAATCTTAAAATTTCTTTATGTTGCTTCAGAATTGTTTCCACTGAAATTAAAATTAACTCTGTTATTATTATTTATAATAAGATTTATGAAGACATATTGTTAAATTTTGAGAAAATAATAAGCAAAAAAAACGTATGAATATAAAAAATTATAAGTTATTATATTTTTGACATGTAATGAGAACTCATAATTTATTTAAAAAATATTGATATTTGTTAAGACAAATAAATAAAAAGCAAGGACATCTATTTATTAGATAGTTGGATGGAATAAGAGAAACTATGAGGATAAACCTATAAAAGCTTTACCATATTGTGAACAATAATGAAAACAAATTAAAAAGCTTTACAATATATTACAGATTATGAGACTGAAAAGCCTTTCAGCACAATATCACAGGTGGTAATGACAACATAATGTGACTTACTTGATAGTAACAAAAAAGAACAATAAAATCATAGAGCATTAATTAATTCATTTCAATTGTGATATTTTGATTATATTTGCTGAAATTTTCATAATTATACAGACATACATGGATGTCTGTTTGCATATCAATAGTCTATAATTAGTTCATTACAAGGTAAATGTTTTTTTTTCAAAATTCTTCCATCACAAAAACCAATCAATACAATATTCATACAAATAATCATATTAAAAAATAGAAATATCAAAAAATTATGAATATACTTTTATCTGATATATCTTCTGAACTGGAAGAAAAACAAATAATATAGAGACACTACTATTATTTTGAAATTTAGAGCTCAAAGTTAGTTTAACTTTGGGAAATGTAGTCACTCAAATATCTGTAATTATTTAGATCAAATGGAATACTTTTAAAAATTAAATGTAATATTTACTGAGGCTATAACCTCGATAATATGTGTATAAAATGCGATAGTAGGGACTTCTACAGGTGTTTTAACCACAAGCTTACGCTATGGAAGAAAAGAGGGGAATCCCTCTTTTCTTCTATAGCATAAGCTTGTGGTTAAAACACCTGTAGATGTCCCTACTATCGCATTTTATACGCATATTATCGAGGTTAGTGTTTTAACCACAAGCTTACGCTATGGAAGAAAATCCCCTCTTTTCTTCCATAGCATAAGCTTGTGGTTAAAACACCTGTAGATGTCCCTACTATTGCATTTTATATGCATATTATCGAGGTTATAGCCTCAGTAAATATTATTTACGTAATCAATGTGCGTTTAATAAATTTATAATTACAACTTTAAAATTAAATGTAATATATTAGCATAACTTAAATGTAATTTATTTGCAAATACTCTTTAAAAAATAAATTAATTAAATTTAATTTATTGCTTACATTTTTGCATTGATAAGTATCAGAAATTAGAATACAATACTATAATAAAAGTTATGCCCTTTTTGTGAATAGTAAAAGTGATGGTAAAATTATATGCTTAAAAGTCGTATTGCTTTATAAAAGTTAAGTAAAAAATAAAATATATTTAAATTTATGATGTACTTATATGTATTTAAAATTTGCATTACTAAATGACAAAAATTCATAATAAAAATTGAATCATGCTTATATGTTTTTGAAAACTGACCTAATTTTAAAATGACCATTTCATAGAAATTGTTCTTCTAATGTTATTTTAAGATTAAAATATTTAATTTAGAATTGCAAACATTTTAGTTTTATTCTTTGTACAGAGTTGAAAATAAATAATAAAGGGGCATGATTCTTTAATAACCCAATTTTTTTATAAAGAATAATAATAATATATTCTATGGAAATATTTCTTCAATAAATTAAAATGAGGTTACCTTTTGTAAACATTTCAATTGTATCTATTTATCTTAGAAAAGAAACTTTTAGCATAGGATTTTCTTTTTTTAAATTTCAGATAACACATAGAATTGCAGATGAGTACATATTTATACTGATTACAGATAAGCAAACATTATAAAAAACATGTTATAACATGATACTATTAGGCCATATTATGTTATATTAAGTGGCTGATGTAGTCTTCTTGAATAGGTATTAAACTGTAAGTATATTATTCCATTATTTTAAATTTAATTTTTAATATACAATTTTTTAAACTTTTGTATATTAGGGTATTTTGAGTGGGGAATTTTACACAGTTTAAAAATATTTTTTTAACTTTTTTATGAAAATGTGTTTTGGGTACTAAAATCTTAATATGTTTTTTTAGTATTGGTTAATGTAAGATGGCATATGCCAAAAGTACAATCACCATTAAACAGTTAATATTTAGATAGTTTAATGAATGATCCTTAGTAGCATTTTAACTACTTACATATATACAACATTTACATAATATGGCCTGAAGGCATAAATAAATAATAATTTAGGTCAATATGATCTCTAAGAATCCTAGCTGACTGTTCATATGTTTGAAGGCCAGCCATGGGAGATGACCTGCTCCAATATATACGTCTGTGTACACAGGTGAAACTCCAAGAATCAAGTGTAGTCTTGTTTGTCAAATTAGTACTGAGGATTCATTGTTTTAACCCTTGCAGTTGATTGGCTCATACTTCCAACCATCTACTCAGGTGATTCATCATTTTAATTTCCATACAAGAATTTGCATCGTTATCTTTCTGACTTTAATTAATGAGTTATTTTTATAATTTGTCATTTAACTTATAAAGGAAATCTAACTCAAATTCCTTTAATTGTTTTATTTCATTAATGACATATTCTATTCTCATTAATTAGACTTATTACTTTTAGAAAATTCTAATTTTAAAATTTATAAATCTTTTAGTTACTATTTTAAAAAATCAGTCACAAATTCTTTAATTTATTAAACTTATTAGATTTTCTCATTAAGTTTATACCTATATATGTAGGTGCATTTAAGAATATATATATATATCAGTTAATGCAATAGAATGTAGCAATTTGGCATTAAAATGGCTGACATATTCTATCTGTTTCAACTATTATTGTAAATAAACTTTTAGAATAGAATCACTTTTTTTATTATTTTAAATTATTGCAAACATTTGAATATTTTGTACAGTTTAAAGATTAATTTTACTTCTTTATAAATATATGTAGATATTAAACTCTGATGACAATGAGGTTTTTTTGTATATAATCCTAGATAAAATAATAACAATTTACCATTCCAAAGTTGCTGATTTATTCTGTTTTACTATTGAAAATAAACTTTTATTATATATTCACAAATTTTGTGCTTTGGATATTGCAAATTTAAACAGCTTAAGGATTAGTATATCATATTTATAAAAATGTATTACAAATATTAAACTCTTGCCATTTGTTTTTTTTTAATTATTGGTTAAACTGATAGTGGTCAGACATTAAAAGGTCTGATCCTACTTTTTCTGTTCACTTTTAAATTCATGGAAATAAATATTTAACATACAATTACAAGTTTTTTATATGTTACATGATGTGTGCAATTAAAAATCATACTGTATTTTAAATATTCACATAGAGTATAGATTTTTTACCAGTTCATTATTCACGAATGCATATACTATGGAATCTATAGTATTTATATATAACTTTATGACATCTTATTGATTGACCTCCTCTCCCTCATCCTCCATAAAAAGAATAAGAAATCAAATTTATGCAGTTCAAATTAATGGTAGTCTATCTGTATTAATAAAAAATATTTAAAAAAACATTTTAAGAAAAGATTGTTGATTGATATGTGTTAATTTAAGTTTTGAACAGATAAAAGCAGAACAATAAAATATTTCAAAATAGAGATGGTAACTTAAAAAGATTAATTTTAATTTTTAAAAGTTTACTATCAAAAAGGAGTTATGCTTAATTGTGTGTTAGAAGTATTATTTAATATATTTCTTCTTTATAAATCTCCTCATATACACTTTAATGCAATTTTTATATAGTTCCTCCATTATTTTTTTAACAGTTTCAACTGTTCTGTAGTCTTCATCAGAACTACAACATTTAAACATATAATCATATAACCATTATTTTATATACATATAAAAATAAAATAGGAATTATATAAAATTGCATTAAAGTATATATGAGAAGATTTATAAAAAAAATAGCATATATGAATATATGAAGAAAAATGGAAAAAGTAAAGAAGAATTATAAGTATTATTTAAAATAAATGATAAATGAATGCTATATAAAATAAGTATTCCGTTTATTGATTTTTTTATAAGTCGATAAATATAAAAAGTCAATGATATTAAAGAAAAATTATTTTGAAAATTCAAATTGTAAAATCGTTTTTGCATGAAGACAAAATTTTAATTTATTCATTAAAAAAAAAAAAGAAGACATGAAAATTAAAACACTAAACACGAACTTTTACTAAAAGCTAATTTAAAAATTATATTGACAATGATAACAATAGTAAATGTTATTTACTCATTAAATAAGAAACCAAAATAGAAGTCACGATAATTAAAACAAATAAAGATGATCTTTTAGTAATAGCTAATTTAAAAATTATATTGACAATGATAACAATAGTAAATATTATTTATTTATTGAGTCATAAAACTAGGTTTTTAAAAAAACCTTGAAAAAATGTGTCAAGCAGAATTAGATAGACTTTTTTTAGTTTCAATTTTTTTTAGTTCTTATTAAGATTTTTCATTATAATATATATATATATTATTAACTAACCAATATTTGTTATTTAGAAATAAAAGCCATTCATTTATTTAGAGCATTCCTATTTCATTTAACTAGCCTTACTTTGATGTACTTATATAAAAAACATCTTATTAAAGTACATTATTTATTTTGTTGATATAAAGATTTTCATGGGTTACAGATATAAATGGTATTTTTTTTTGATTCATCTATATATGATTTTTATTATAAATATACAAATGTTTAAGCTTGATCACATGAGCTATCTGTTATTAAAACAGGCAAAACTCTCTATACATATTGCCACTCAGTGCAAGCCAGAGTAATCAAAGAATGCCAGACCGTTTGTGCATAAAATCTCCATATAGTGTCTACTCATCCAATATCCCCAGACTAGTTTCTGGATTGTGGCCTTCGTTAGTGAGGAGTCTTGAATCTTAGGATCTAATGTAACCCTCCAGCAGCCATCTTTTATCTCTACTAAACTACAAAATTATAAGACTTAAATTGAAAACACTATATTTTCAATCCAATCTCATCAGCTTGTATAGTCATATAGGTTTGAACTCAGTTCAGTACCTATGCATTTTGGTGTTTTGGGTTCTTTAGTAACCATAGCCACCACTATCCCATTAGACAGGATTGGTTTTAAGCCAATAAACATCACATGATCACTATTTCTTATGCTTGCTCTTCACAAGCTTTCTGGAATCCAATGATTACTCTGGATTGCACTGAGTGGCAATGCATATAGAGAGTTTTGCTTGTTTCAATAACAATTAAGAGCAAGCATAAGAAATAGTGATCATGTGATGCTTATGATCTATCTAGTGATGATAAATAGAATACCATAAAATGGTTATAGAGTTGCTGTAAGCATTGATTTATAACAATGTTAAAGTTCCACCAATAGAAAAAGCAGGTACACCAAACTGAAAAAAAAAAGTCAAAAACTTTTCAGATTAATGTGTTTTTTAAAAAAATTATTCTAAATAAAAGAAAGCTTGCACGTGTCATCACATTTGTTAATGCAAGTTTGTCTTTTAAGTATCTCAATGCTTATCTTATCTTACATTGGTGAACGGAGTCATTGAGATACTTAAAAGATCAAATTGTAGCAACAGATATGATGAAGCATGCAAACATTTCACTATTTGGAAGAATTTTTTTTAAAATACATAATAATGTGAATATATAGGGTATATGAGCACACTTTCACATGACCCACCACTCTCCACACTATCTCATAACACTGATACCCTTGAACACATATATGCTGAAAAGATAAATAATCACCAATATATGTATTTCATGCTAAACCAGCAATCATCAGTTGGTCCAGATTACCATCTCTACACATATATGCCATAAGTGCTCAGATATATATTAAGATAGCCAAACCTCATACTTTAATGGAGAGGCTTCAATCTACTCCACACTCCAACTCTTCAACCATCCATCCAATTGAAAATCTGATGATGGAATGCTCAAAGGCCACCCTGAGGCTGAGATTCTTGTAACACCCATGTTGACCTAAAGTCAATCTGACCCCTCAAGTACAGGACATAATCCATTTAATAAATATACAAGGGATGGGAAGACATCTCTACTTATGTAATAACTGAAACACATAGGTTTATTATATACCTGTGTAATGTGAATAGTAAATTTATGACTTTTATTTTATTTTTTCAATTTTATATATATGTTTTTTTCTATGATGAAACTACAACATTGTTATAAATCACTATTTTCAGCACCTCTAAAACCCTTTTTCTATATTCTATTCCTCATTCAGTTAATGCTTGTATGATCAAGACAAAACATAGGTAAATTTTTAGTAAAAATTATATACAGATAAACCAAAAAAATACATATTTTATATTATTAATTTATATACATAAAAATCATAATCCAAGACAAATTTCTATTTTTCCTCTCTCTCTTTTCTTTCTTCATAAACACAAAAGTATGTAAGTATTAATTTAGCTTTTACTTTAATGTGTAGAATTTAAGTTGAAATAGCAGTCATAATTATAATGCTTTATAATTGATTTTTTGAAGAAATTAAAATGATTAAAAGAAATAATGAAAACAAACACATAAAAAGATTTTAAGATTACAATAATTTGGTCTGATTGCCAGACTGTGAGATGAAAGGCTTACATACACAACTTTTATCAAGAAAATCTGCTAAGGGACCATCTCATTAATAAACTTTTAAAATTTGGGGATAATGTTCAGAATACATAAAAAATAATTTGCATGTGTATATAGTGTCCATTTAAGCAGTAGCAACTTGCAAATGATTACAACTATTCCACTCTAAATTGTAAAGATAGCAAGGCACTAATAATAATAACATCTTAGAGATTATTTTTATGATGTCATTATAAACTAATATGTGAACTGCAACTGCATTTGCATATAAGAACATAGCATTCTGTTTATTGTATATTTTTCCAATGCCATTTCTTAATTTTTTCTGAAAAATATTTTTTTCTGAAAGACTTTAATATTGTACCTATCCATATGTTTTTGAGAAACTCTTTATAATATAATTAGAGTTTTCCTCTCTAAAAATCATGCAGTTTGCCATAAAATGCTATCTGAGAAAGACTAATATTGTTTACTCATTTCAAAAGTCTTTAAGACATAATTTTTGCAACAGTATACTTTAAAGTATTATATCTATAAAGTTGAGAAGATAATGATTAGCCTTATAATGTTTTTATTGCATTTATATTATGACAATAAGCAGTTCCAAGCCTCATTCAATATAAAAATTGGGTTAAAATAACAGTTCTTCATACAAACATTGAGTTGCAGTGGTTATATCATATCTTCAATCTTAATTTATTAACAGCAGTAGAAAGATATTGGAACAGTTGTTTCATTTCAACACCTAAGTCTACCTCTCTATTGGAAATGCTAGCAAGATATTTAACTAAAAATTGACAAAAATTTATCTTCCATCATTGAATAATAAATAAGTATTTGTGAATATTAATTACTAAAACATAGTTCTTATATATTTGGAAATATTTTAAAAAGTTTTTAATCAGTGCAGACCTCATCTCAAATGCCACCATGTTTCAATCATCCACCAGCATAAAACCTTAGCCCATTCTCTGTCACTATGCATATATTTCGAATATTACCTCATTAAGTGGGATAATCATTGAATTCTTGGATGTTCATACACAGGGGATAATTTGATATTTTTATATTACCAAGTTTTACATGTTGCATTCAAAACATTAAGTATATTTTGTGGATTATCTTTTAAAATAAAAATGACAGCACATTTAGTTATTCTAAAAGTCAAGAAGATAAAGATTTTATTTTTTTTGCTTTTAATTTTTAAAATTAAGACTTTCATTATCAAATTTGTATGTATCTATATACTTGCTTCATGAAGCTATATATTTAAGTTCTTAAAAATCAGTTAAGAAAAATCAAAATTGAAGATGGTTTTTAATTTATATGCTTTTTATTCTCCATCTGTATTAAAAACAATCTCTTTCATTCCATCATGACAATATTATTTAATAACAAATCTTTTTTTGGGTAGATAACGAATTTCAAACAGAGCCTATTTGATTAATAGAATTATATGTCCTGATTAAATCATTAAAGCAGTATTCAAATCACTTCTTTACTTACATCATTTTTACTGTGTTTTTTTATAAACCATATCTATAGTATTTCTTAATGTTCTTAAAGCACATAGACTCTCTGCTAACTATTGATTAATTCTAACCTATTTAATAAAACTTTGAAACTACTTTTTCTATAATAAATAAAAATGACCTTCTTTGATTATTTCTGAAGTTTTGTCATTTCCTTTTAATTTACAAAATTAAAAAATTGAAGCATCATTATGCACAAATCACAAAATTTTATGAGGTCAAATATTTCTAAAAAAATTACAGTTTTTTAAAACTAATATATCACCACTATACTTGACTGCTTCTCTAGGTATTTTTTCAGAACGTAGACTTTTCATTTTTAAGATTACAAAAAACTACTTCAATGTTACTAAAATGGATATCTCTATCCAAATTTAAATAAAGAGAATAAACATTATTAAAAATCATTTACATTCTTTTATCATTATTTAAAAGATGGTTAAAATGTTACTCCATGTATTCAAAATACCATTATTATAATGTAAGAGAATACCACAAATGATTTAATGAATGTTGATATTGTTTTTCAGAGCCATAAGTTACTTTCAATCTATCTAAATTGTGCTCATTGCATTTACAATTTTAATAGGCAGAACATTTTAATAAAAATCAATATATCAGTTGTTGAACTTTTGTGTTTTAACACATATTGATTGTGAAACTCCACTTTCAATTTAATATTTTTGTAAATATAAAATGTCACATTTTCTTTGAATCAAGGCATTATTAGCTAACCTATCATTAATCTTCTTCTAATGAATCCAATATTATATTTATTTTGCAATGCACTCAATAAATGAAATCCATGCTTCAATATGACCAACCTGAAAGTCTAAGTAACAATTTTAGTTGTGATAATATGTTTAATAGCTATCAAAACTTAGCATTTCAAGGTTCTTATGAATATGATTGAAATAAGACCTATTTTAAATGCATTTACCATTTTAATCTTGTAGCATATTATTCTATGATGTATTCAATAATATGCAGTTGTAATTGATTATGCAATACAAACTTTGTTGTTCTGAATTCCAACTATAATATAGCCTACTAGATATTATTGTATTGAGAATGCGCACATGCATGTATCTTAGTTTATTACGCAATTTTTATGGTTATGATATTCAATTCATGTCTTGAGCAAAAATACAAAAACATTAGACTATTGGAGTTTACAAAATAAATACCATTATTTTCAGAAATTTTAGTTTTAAGTTTATTGCCCATCTCTAAGATAAAAAATTTGAACTTTTAATAGCAATGATATAATAATACTATTCAACAAGAAATAAACATTTGTCTTTTTTTGAACTTTCTGAATCTAATGTTGAAGTAAATGTTCTAATATAATGAATATTTGTATTGTTGAAATCTTGAACCTAAATTTCTTGATTTCATTATCAAGATAAACCTTGATGCACTTCCCACAAAATGGTTTCTGGTCCATAAAAGAGGGTTCAACAATATCAATCCCTGCTGTCAGCTCTGTAGGCATGATTCTGAAACTTTTGATCACATCATAAATGTCTGCCCCTACTTCAGCAACATTCGTTACCTCATTCAAGCCAAATCCAAAATCAGTTATCAAATGATTACCTCCATTCAGCACTGCCTTGGCACCAAAACCTTTTCATGGATTAGACTTTCCACATTCCTAACATATTCCATCTGGTTAGTTCGGTGCAGGCTAGCCTTTGATGGAAGTCACATAGATACAGTACAACATTTCATCAAAACTATAACCAGAATCAAAAAATGAGATGAAAACCTGTCATCACATTCTGCATTCACTGAGACCTGGATGCTGTTTGAGCTCCCTGCACAGACTCCATAATGGAATAAATGCATGTTCCCATCCAAGAGACTTCTCCAGCATCAACTGCATACAACAGCATATAGGCCAGATTTCTGTCATTTACACCCATATTATTTCCAGAAGCAAATTTATGCAACAACATAAGAACATGCACCATTACTAGCACAGACCGCTTCATCAAACAATCAAACTGTCATTCAAGATGAGAGATTTTCCCACTAACATGGGTAGAGACATCTGTTATCAAATACAAGCAATATAACTATTGAACAATTTGTTTTCCTGTATCAATGTAATTTCATAGGTTTGTTAAATAAAATTTCTTGGAACAACAATTAGTCTTAAATTACAATTAGCTTTCATTGACATACCTTGGGATTCCAAGAAGAAAAGATAGGAAATTAGAATTTATTGAAAATCTAATCCTATGCAGATTTCTTTTAGTGATTGATCTGCTCTTTCAAAAAACTTGCAGGCATATATTTATTATAGTAAACACTTCCTCTGAAAAATGAGTTTACTAAGATCAATTGGATTAATTTTAAATCTTGACAGTTTTTTCACTTCTTGCATTACTATTATTATCAATACTAATTTTACATCCCACCTGTACTCTTTTAATTATTAATCCAGCAAGCACAATAGCCCATTCAAAGCTGTGCACAACAATATATTTTAGGCCATCTCTTCTCTGGACTTTCTATTTTTATAACAGGTAGAAAAGTCAGAACATAGAGCTTCCTAAATAGATAAGAGAAGCTACTGGAATATTCAAAAGACCAAATTATATAAACAAATGAGATGACACCTGCAAACTTCCTCCTATTTGGAAGAATTTTGTATAAAACACAATCTAAACAGTTTCTGACTTTATTTTATTGTTCAATTTTATTTACCTTATTTCTATGGTGGAGATTTAATATTGCTATAAATCGCTGTTTACAGCATCTCTATAATCATTTTTATATTCTCTTCATCACCAAGTTGATAGCTTGTGAAATCAAGATAAAATGTCAGTATATTTTTAATAAAAATCATACATGGCTGAACCCAGAAAATATATCATTTATATAACATTTCTGATGTTTCAAGCAACAGTTTTTAATGACAAAATGAAGTAATTTATTGATACTTAAAAGATCGGAAATTTTCTGTAGATGGCATAAGTAAATTTCATTAGCATTATTACATATGTATGTGGTATTTAATTAATTAATTATAAATACATAAAGTAAAAAAAACTATACATTATAGATATTAGTTATAATATTAATAAATAAAACGTAAAAATTAAAGGTGAATATTAACAATATCAATTATAAAACTCAGAAATACTTTTAATTAGTGTTTTCCTGAAGGTTTGTGATGATGGTGTTTTAGTTGTATTTATGTGTTAAACTATTTCCATCATCTAATCTGAGTATTAATGTCTATAGAAAAATTTAACTTTATTTGAATATTCCAAATACATTTAACTGTTAGTAATAGCACACAGGTTATTATATGGACAACTTTTCAAGAGATATTATATATATATGAACACACACACAAAGTGAATTTTAATATTGTTTTGACAAAATAGTTTAAATTCATGTCAATAATATCACTCCTTTAAATATATTAAATATTTATAATACCAACCAATTTTTTTTTTACATTTTATTGTCACTTAAAATTATACTCTCTTTATTATATACATGTTTAAAGATTAAATTTAAATACTGTTTAAGCTTTTTTTAAAAAAATAAAATTTGTATTTATTCCTGTAAGTTTTTTACATAGCTTCCACCATTCCTTGACTAATCATCATTTTTTAATGTCAGTGAAATCTTTTTAATATAAATGTTTAATAAACTAAATAATAATGGTTTTCATATATTAATATTTATATTAATAATAAATCCTAAGATCTAAGTGCAATGCTCTCAGATCCAAGGCTCCTCAGTGATGAAAGCCACAAGGTAGGAATTAGTTTGGGGATATTGGATGAGTAGGCACTAGATAGGCATTTTACGCACAAACCTTCTTGCATTCAGTGATTACTCTGGCTTGCACTGAGTGGTGCTACTGTATGAAGAGTTTAGCCTCTGTGTAAACAGCATGTATAAGCATAAAGAATGGTGAACATGATATTTAGTGGTTTAATAATAAATAAAACTATTAAGTATTAATGATATATATTTTACAGTCATCTTCAATATATACTTTAAGTGTATACCAATAAACCATCATTTAATTATGATAAATGTTTAAAGATAGTTAAATGTTTACCAACACCAAACAATTCCTTATTACTTTTACTTATTAAATGATATAAAATTGTATTTCTATATTACAAATTTGCTTAGGAAGTAAATTTAAACACTTTTTAAGTTTAATAATTTTGTGAAAATATGTTGGTGGCAAAATGGGTTATTTTTTTTTAATCCTATATTTATGTGGCTACATGCACCTTCAGTGTTAAATACCAATGATAAACATGATATAGTTTGCAATTTTTCAGACAATGAAATCTGCATTGGCTCCAAATAAAATTTTTAAATTGCTTCTGTTATTCCTTGACTAATTTATGATTTAATATATATATATATATTTCCATTCTTGCTATTAAAAAAGGTGTGAAGGTTGCCTTGACAGCAGTTAGAAATATTGGTTGCTATATTTACTGTGAATGTTTAGGTGGTTACTGGTTGGAAACTTATATATATATGTCCACAGATGGCGTTCTACCAAAAACACCGATCAAGCGTATGTTCTGTTTACATAAACGTCAGAGTAGCATTCACTATCTCTAACTATAATTCCACTTTCAGATCATGATTTCAAGTTATATGCTATCGTCAGTGAAAGACAGGAATAAAGAAACTAGATCTAAATACAAACTCTGAGCGTTTATGAAACTATTCAGCTTGCAAGTGTGAATTTTTTAGACACGTAATGTCTTCAAACTCAGCATAGCAAACCAGATAGCTATATGGGTCTGATCTCAGTTCAGCATCACCACATAGTAGAAGCCTCTGCAATCTATATCATTGCAAGAAAGACCTCAAAGGTACATTTATGATAAACAAAAATGCAAGTTAAAAAACTTGCTAACGCTTGTATTTATGTCCACAGATGGTGTTCTACCAAAAACACCGATCAAGCATATGTTCTGTTTACATAAACGTCAGAGTAGCATTCACTATCTCTAACTATAATTCCACTTTCAGATCATGATTTCAAGTTATTTGCTATCGTCAGTGAAAGACAGGAATAAAGAAACTAGATCTAAATACAAACTCTGAGCGTTTATGAAACAATTTCTATTCAGCTTGCAAGCGTGAATTTTTTAGACACGTAATGTCTTCAAGCTCAGCATAGCAAACCAGATAGCTATATGGGTCTGATCTCAGTTCAGCATCACCACATAGTAGAAGCCTCTGCAATCTATATCATTGCAAGAAAGACCTCAAAGGTACATTTATGATAAACAAAAATGCAAGTTAAAAAACTTGCTAACGCTTGTATTTATGTCCACAGATGGCGTTCTACCAAAAACACCGATTAAGCGTATGTTCTGTTTACATAAACGTCAGAGTAGCATTCCCTATCTCTAACTATAATTCCACTTTCAGATCATGATTTCAAGCTATTTGCTATCGTCAGTGAAAGACAGGAATAAAGAAACTAGATCTAAATACAAACTCTGAGCGTTTTATGAAACAATTTCTATTCAGCTTGCAAGCGTGAATTTTTTAGACACGTAATGTCTTCAAACTCAGCATAGCAAACCAGATAGCTATATGGTTCTGATCTCAGTTCAGCATCACCACATAGTAGAAGCCTCTGCAATCTATATCATTGCAAGAAAGATTTCAAAGGTACATTTATGATAAACAAAAATGCAAGTTAAAAAACTTGCTAACGCTTGTATTTATGTCCACAGATGGCGTTCTACCAAAAACACCGATCAAGCGTATGTTCTGTTTACATAAACGTTAGAGTAGCATTCACTATCTCTAACTATAATTCCACTTTCAGATCATGATTTCAAGCTATTTGCTATCGTCAGTGAAAGACAGGAATTAAGAAACTAGATCTAAATACAAACTCTGAGCGTTTATGAAACAATTTCTATTCAGCTTGCAAGCGTGAATTTTTTAGACACGTAATGTCTTCAAACTCAGCATAGCAAACCAGATAGCTATATGGGTCTGATCTCAGTTCAGCATCACCACATAGTAGAAGCCTCTGCAATCTATATCTATAGCAAGTTTTTTAACTTGCATTTTTGTTTATCATAAATGTACCTTTGAGGTCTATCTTGCAATAATATAGATTGCAGAGGCTTCTACTAAGTGGTGATGCTGAACTGAGATCAGACCCATATAGCTATCTGGTTTGCTTTGCTGAGTTTGAAGACATTACGTGTCTAAAAAATTCACACTTGCAAGCTGAATAGAAATTGTTTCATAAACGCTCAGAGTTTGTATTTAGATCTAGTTTCTTTATTCCTGTCTTTCACTGATGATAGCAAATAGCTTGAAATCATGATCTGAAAGTGGAATTATAGTTAGAGATAGTGAATGCTACTCTGACGTTTATGTGAACAGAACATACGCTTGATCGGTGTTTTTGGTAGAACGCCATCTGTGGACATAAATACAAGCGTTAGCAAGTTTTTTAACTTGCATTTTTGTTTATCATAAATGTACCTTTGAGGTTTTTCTTGCAATGATATAGATTGCAGAGTCTTCTACTATGTGGTGATGCTGAACTGAGATCAGACCCATATAGCTATCTAGTTTGGTATGCTGAGTTTGAAGACATTACGTGTCTAAAAAATTCACGCTTGCAAGCTGAATAGAAATTGTTTCATAAACGCTCAGAGTTTGTATTTAGATCTAGTTTCTTTATTCCTGTCTTTCACTGACGATAGCAAATAGCTTGAAATCATGATCTGAAAGTGGAATTTTAGTTAGAGATAGCATCTAGTTTCTTTATTCTTGTCTTTCACTGACGATAGCAAATAGCTTGAATCATGATCTGAAAGTGGAATTATAGTTAGAGATAGTGAATGCTACTCTGACGTTTATGTAAACAGAACATACGCTTGATCGGTGTTTTTGGTAGAACGCCATCTGTGGACATAAATACAAGCGTTAGCAAGTTTTTTAACTTGCATTTTTGTTTATCATAAATGTACCTTTGAGGTCTTTCTTGCAATGATATAGATTGCAGAGGCTTCTACTATGTGGTGATGCTGAACTGAGATCAGACCCATATAGCTATCTGGTTTGCTATGCTGAGTTTGAAGACATTACGTGTTTAAAAAATTCACGCTTGCAAGCTGAATAGAAATTGTTTCATAAACGCTCAGAGTTTGTATTTAGATCTAGTTTCTTTATTCCTGTCTTTCACTGACGATAGCAAATAGCTTGAAATCATGATCTGAAAGTGGAATTATAGTTAGAGATAGTGAATGCTACTCTGACGTTTATGTAAACAGAACATACGCTTGATCGGTGTTTTTGGTAGAACGCCATCTGTGGACATAAATACAAGCATTAGCAAGTTTTTTAACTTGCATTTTTGTTTATCATAAATGTACCTTTGAGGTCTTTCTTGCAATGATATAGATTGCAGAGGCTTCTACTATGTGGTGATGCTGAACTGAGATCAGACCCATATAGCTATCTGGTTTGCTATGCTGAGTTTGAAGACATTACGTGTCTAAAAAATTCACGCTTGCAAGCTGAATAGAAATTGTTTCATAAACGCTCAGAGTTTGTATTTAGATCTAGTTTCTTTATTCCTGTCTTTCACTGATGATAGCAAATAGCTTGAAATCATGATCTGAAAGTGGAATTATAGTTAGAGATAGTGAATGCTACTCTGATGTTTATGTAAACAGAACATACGCTTGATCGGTGTTTTTGGTAGAACGCCATCTGTGGACATAAATACAAGCGTTAGCAAGTTTTTTAACTTGCATTTTTGTTTATCATATATATATAAAATTCAACATGTTTTCTAATTGAGAGTTATTATAAAAATAACTGAGACTATTTTTGAATTCTTAAAATTATTATTAATAATATTTACTATCAATACTTATATAAACATTAAAATGTAATGGGCATTTTCATGAAGTAATCTAGTTTAAAGCTTTGCTACAGTGTAACTAAATCAATTTTTTATTGAATTCGGCTGTGCTAGCTGAAACCAAATGATCCTGTAATCACAACATTATATGACTGGCTTGCATTAACTCAAAACCAGAATATGTTTAGTTTTATATTCACACTACTACAAGAGTAGTAAATCAATTATGGGAACTTTCTATGTGTAAAACATTGAAATGTTGCGAGGGGTAACGCAGCCGCCTACAAACAAGAAATAGTTAGAAGGGGGTGGGGGAGGGGGGGGGGCCGCAGCCCCGACAACAGATAAAAAAAAAAAAAACCCATTGAAATGTAACAATCATCATCCATAATAAAGTATTTTAATTAAAGATATTTTGTGCTTTAATTTAAAATGTTTCATGAATTTATACTTATAAAGATTAAAGTTAGTGAAAATTTCCATGTAAGAGTCTAGATTCAATTTTCAGCTATGATATAAACATGTGCACCAATGGGATCTATTAATTAGAAAAATTAGTCTGATTTATTTTAAAACAAAAGCTGACACTTTTTATTTACTATTAAAATAATGGTTATCTAATAACCTTGCAGCTGAAACATTAATTTAGATTATTATACAAAATTACATTTTCAAATTTATATCTATAAATCCAGGAAAAAAATTAAATTATTGTAAGCAATGTTTTTGGAGAATATTTCAATTTTTTAAATATATAAAGTGTCTATGTATGATTCATTACTCTCATAACAGCTAAAGTCTTAATGTAGCAGTAGTCCAATTTTAGTTTGATGTAAGTCAAACATACTTTTATTATTACTATTTTACATGGTTTTAATTAATGATTGTCTAGTTATATCATAGCTGGAATTTTAATCTAGATTATCATATGAAATTTCCATTATATTTCACTGTTTATATCTATGAGTCCATGAAAATCTTTAAATAAAAGAAGGTTGCCTTGACAACAGTTTGGAAATTGTTGATTGTTATTGTCTAAGTGTTGACTGGATTTTAATGATATATATAATATTTAAATACAAGTATATTATCTATATTGAAATTTATATAATTAAAAGCAATTGGAATTCAGACTTTCAAGCTTCCTACAGCTATTCATTCCATCTTAAACAATCAATACACATGACCACATACATGCGAAAAAGATAAATTATCTCCAATACAGGTATTTCATGCCAAACCAGAACTCATTAGTTAGTCCGGATCATCATCTCCACACACATATATAATCAGTGCTCAGTCTATATGAAGATAGATAATCTTCAAATTTTAATGGACAACCTTCAATCTTCATCAACTCTTCATCCATCCATATCATTGATAAATCTGATACTAAAATGATCAAAGCTCTTGTTGATGCCAATATTATTGTCATATCCATATTGGCTTTAAGTTACTCTGACCTTTCACATATAGTACCTTAATATGTTCATTTTAATACATAGAAGAGCGATGGGCAGAATACAAGCTGAATGTGTGATATTTAAATACAAGTATATTGTCTATGCCCATCCCTCTTCTATGTATTTAAATGGACATATTAAGGTCTTATATATGATGGTCAGTGACTTAAAGTCAACTGGGGTATAATAAGATTCACATCAACAAGGGCTTTGAACATTCCATAATAAGATTTTCTATGATATGGATTGCTGAAGAGTTGGAAGGTAGAGGAGATTGAGGCCTCTCCATTAAAGTTTGAAGATTTGCTATCTTAATATAATCTGAGCACTAATTATACATATATATGGGAAATGATAATCTAGATCATCTGATGAATACTGGTTCAGCACGAAATATGGATATTCGAGATTATTTATCTTTTTCACATGTATGTGGTAATGTGTAATGGTTGTATAAGATGGAGTGAGTAATAATATATATATATATGGAATGAGTAATAATATATATATATTATTGTAGGTTTTTAAAAATAATCCTAATACATAAACAAGCGATATTTGAACTCTAAAAAACTGAAAATAACAATACTTTTTATTTAATTGCATAAATGCATCTGACTTCTTTACAAAGTAAACAAAGATTTAAACAGAGAATCGTAATTGTGTCTAATTGCATGTACTTTAGATTTGAATAGCTTTGATATTCTCTCTCCAAATGTTCAAATTTATTCCCCATGGATGGATGTTTTTTTTTTTAAAAAAAAATGTTTTTTTTTCCTCCGTGGGGAAGAAATTTTTTTTATGGTAGGAAAATGTTTTTTAACTGGTGGGGTTGTTTTTTTTGAAAAAAATCTAGTCGTTAATAGGTTGTTTTTTTATTGAGGATCTTTTGGAAATTTGGAACCCCACATATTTCAAACATCTATAAATTATATCAAATAAATTAAGTTTATACTTTTGAAATTGATACGTTTGGGAATATACTATTTAAAATTGGTAAAGATATTTACTTTGATAATTTTTATAATAATAATGTGTTTACATGTAAAAAAAAAAAAATATCCACATAGAAAACATCCTTTTTTGAGACAGAATCGTCAATTAAATTTTTGATAAATCTACTTTTAAGTATTTTGTGATCAAAAATAGATTTAAAATAATCCACGGAATTTAATATGTGAAATTCTGCATTTGTGATTAATTTGAGATAAATTACTGTCAAAAATAAGGGCTAGTAATGAAACTTCTATTTGACTGCATTTTTTTAAGTAAAATAAATTTCCATTTTCTCAACCTTTTGGAGACTTTATCAATGTTTTAGGTATCCCATATGAAATTTTTTTATACAAAACATTCTAATTGTCTTGAAGAAATTTCTCATCACTGCAAATTATCATAATTTTTAAAAATTGATTATAGAAGATAGTCTTTAAATGCTTTGAATAGTTGTTATAAAAATGTAGATAACTGTGGCTGCTAGTTTGTTTGTTATACACATTAGTTCTAAGAATTTTCATAATCTAGAAAATTAGTTACTGATTTAGAAAATTTCATTTTAAATTATATATTTTCATTAAAATTCTTTATATAATGTACGAAAGTATGAAGTTTTCATTTTTATTATATGACAATTTCCTAAAACTATAATCTGAAAATCTAAGTCAGGAGTGAGATTTAAATGTAGCATTTCTAAATATAGAGAATTCTAGTTGAACCATAAATATATTTCACATAATTTGATGTTATTTTTATGTTTATTGAAGTATCATGTTTTCATAAATAATATGTAGCATTGAAAATAGGAAAAAATATTTCTTAAGATTAAATATACAGTTCAATAATTGTTGTAATATGATGATAAATATGCCAGCCTTTCAGTTATATTAATATACAGTAATTATATCTAAAGTTACTAAAATATATTCATTTGGTAGTTATTAATTGGAGCATTTTTTTCTCCACAAGAAAGAAAATAGAAAAAGCCATTTTAATTTTTATTTATTTTCAAGTTTAAGACCTTATATCCTCATGAATAAACCTAAACATAAGCACTATTCCATCCTTTAATTATCTATATTTCTAATACTCTATTTTTGATTGTTTATGTATACACAATGTAAAGGTTGGAAGGATCATCCTTAACATCGATTATAGTATTATATTTTTTTCCAAAAAAAAGATATAGATATAGAGAGAGAAAAAGAGATTCCTTCTTTCTATTGTACAAGATTTCAATTGCCTATTAGTGAAGGATAACAGATGTTTTATTATTTTGAGACATATATATATATATATTACTTATAGATTTGACAATTTATAAAACATCACAAATTTTTTAAATTTTGCATATTGTAATTTTTTTTCCTTTTTTTATTATCTTCATTTGATTTTGATATATATATTTCTTGCTTATTTAACTTTTTTTGTGGTTCATGGTTCTGAAATTTGGCAGTGATGATGATAATATATAAAAAAACTACATGAATCATTGTAAAAATATTAATTTATATTTAAAAATATTTGTTTGAAAATATTATTATTTAAAAGATTAATATTTAAAAATATTAATATATATTTACATTATAAATTTATTTGTTTATTTGATATATCACAAACTATTGTTTACATAGAACATATATATAAACAGGCAATATGTTGTTTGGTGTATATATATATATTGTAACGGGATGGGGTGGGTGATAGGGAGTGGTAAGTTGGTGGAAAGTAAAATTAAACTGGGGTGATGGAAACATTATCACTCCCAATCCATTTAAAATGAAATATTTACAAATATCAATATTTAACAAAAGTATATTTAAGTATAAATATTTAAGTGAATATTTGTAAGAGTATGAGATTAGAAAATCTCTGTGAGCATTGAGAGATCAACCAGTTAACTCAGAAGAGCAACTAAAAGCATAATTATAAATTCAACCAGCATTATAATAAGTTAAAGTAAGTATAAGTAAATATTAAGAGAACCATCCATGATGGGAATAAACAAATTAGTACAATAAATCAGAATAAAATCACAGACCATCTTGTGGCTGGATTTGAACCATAAAAATATAAATCAACAGTCAACCTTGTGACTGGATTGGAAATGGGTCTTCTGTAGACCAGGCTAACTATTGAGCCTTTGCCAGCTTGGGCAATTATATAAACATAATTTGGATGCACCATCTTAGTGCCCATCCATTAAAATACACAAGAATCAAAAACTCTAAACAATAATGCTGGGACATTTAAAACATGCTGATCATCATCAATGCTCGGACCACTTGTACTGGCCAACTATAAACTTAAATTTTTAATAAAAGCTAAAGTAAAATAAAAAATAATAGTGCATGGGCTTTAAAGAGTATCCTCTTTTGTGCCAACCAGGATGATGATTAATCATCTCTGGATGCCCAAAGCACCAAACACATCCCCATTTATCCGTGTCCGAAATCTAGCTTAGAGAACATGAGCTCTATTACTGTATGTGAACAAGAGATGATGGAATACAGTTTTTAACAATTAAATACATTTATTAATAACAATAAAAAAAAAGATATTTAAGATCTGATTTTGAATAATATAAAATAATAAGTCATTACACTGCAATTTACAATATTGCTACAAAATTCAAGTTATTACATTAATTGACAATATTTACCATTCAAAATTCAAATTGTTACATTAATCTACAAAATCACAATTCATATTATTACTATAGTTTACATATAACATGCACAGACGCGCGATTTATAATATACAATTAATATTCAATAAATGAACTGACATTTAATATAAAAAAAGTATTAAAATTTTACATATATGAGTGTGCGTGTATGTACGCACACTGACTTTTATCTGTTTCAATTTGTTATAATAATATTATATTTTTTCATATTCAATTCATTTGGGAAACATATACATTTTACACATGTAAGTGCATATAAACAAAATATATAATTCAAAATTTAATTTCAGTTCATAAGTTCTTTTTTTTTTACCCTAAATAAAGTCAACTTTTGTTTTTAGATCAATTTAAAAGATTTGCTTTTACGATTTTAATTCAAACAAAATTATGCTTGCATTTATATGTTCTTCTTTAAATATCAATTTTTTTAAAGAATTACCAAAACACTTTCTTCAAAAATATACATCAAATCATCTTTCTTTTAGACATTTGACTTAAGCAAATTATTTATGTGTTTTGTTTTAAGTTATTAATTTATAATATTATAAGTCATTTTAAGAATTATTAAAATAAAATAACTTACTGTATATACACGCGACATATTTATCTTGATTCCTTGTGTGTATAGATAAACAGTAGCATAAGTATAATTACTTCTTTATTCAGCTGGTATTCCTCTTGGGCAAGCTAGTTTATTGTCAATCCGGGAAAATGTCATCATCAGGTAAAAGTACATAATTCCGATAATTTTCTGGCATACCATGAGATTTCTTTTGTAGTCCAAGCAATGGTCAAGCTGTCTTCTAGAACATATTTAAGCAGCTAGTTGATGCATTTGAAGTGACCCTGGCTTCATGAATCAAAACTGCAGTAAACTATAAGACAGCAAGCTACTGGACTGTCCTTAGATCTTCATAGGAGCTTTATATAACTCTGCTAGCTATTTTATCCTCTTTTTTTGGCTATTGATTCAGAAGTGACCCAGCTTCAAAACCAAAACTCCTGTGAAAGAAAATAGTAGCAGCTCCTGCCTTCAGCAACAATAGATCATGGTAGCTTTTCTGCAACTCTCTGCTACAGCTAATAACATACTGCTCTCTTCAAAATCATTATCCAAACTATGCAGTGGCCCAGTTGGCCATTGCTTAAAAAATTACAACCAGACTCCTCTGGTCAACTCTTACAAACTACAAGCAAAAACAACTGATTTTTTATCAGTCTTTTATAACCTTGGGTAGGTCAGGTGACAAAAACACAGTGGCTGTTTTCAATTAACTTTAATCCATTTGAAAACAAGCTGGAAATTTCTATCAAAGTGTGATTTTCATGTTTTTACATTAATCTTTGGAATTTGACCAAAGGTGTGATAATCCTTTAGAATTTTTAATCTACAAAGATTTTTAACTACATAGTAGAAATGAAAACAAGCATTAATTAAAAAAGATATTTTATACAAGTATTAATTAAGATTTTAAAAATAGACATTGTTTTCAAAAGTATCAAAAAACAAGCTTATATTTAAATTTCAAAATCAGAATTACAAATAATATTTATCAGACCTTTTTAAAATATTAATTTCATAATACAATTTTTATTTTAAATCGGAGTTATTATTTAACCCTTTACTTAGTATTATTTTATTTTAGAAAATATAGAAAAATATCTACAAAAATTTATTCTATGTTTATTTCTACTTTTCCTTTATTTTACATATATATATATTCACATACACTATATTAGTGTGTGTGATGTAACCCAACTGGTTACAATATATATATATTAACCATTGTAAAATATTAAGAATTTTTTTAAGCTCAATATTTATGCTAACAATAGAGTTTAAATCAGTCTCTTGTAAAAGTGTAGACTAGATGCCATAATAATCAGGGGATTATTATGGACAATTGTCATTAGAAGAAGAATAAATTTTGTCAATTCTTGTATTACCTGCCATAATTGCAAAACCTTATCTGGGTTTGCTTCTATTAAAGAATGACAGAGTAGAGAAAAAGTTGCTATCTGGAGAATTTGATTCCTTCCCAATATTTATCATCTGCAGAAAAAAAAATTATCAACAGGCATGCCTTTGAAAAAAAAATCATTATAAAAAGTAATAGCTATTCCCATTATGGAAATCAGAATAAACTAAAAAACAACTGAAATAATTGTGTCTTCTTCCATTGATTTATCTTGGTTTAACTAGGATAAAAAGATACTTCAAGTAAATCAACTTTGAATGGTTTTAAATTTACCTATTTGCCATTAGAGATTGTCTGACATGTTAATGAAATTTAAGCAAAGATGAATATTGACATTACAGACAACTGTCAATTTTCAAAAGGAAGTATATTAAAAAAAAAGAAAGTAAATGTTAATAGATCTGATTATAATTTTTATTTTATTTCTTAAAGTGCACGTTTCATTTTAATCTTGATTTATTATGATAAAACAATATTACATTAGATATCATTTATTAATATTTGTTTCTTTTGCTTGTTTAACAAATACATTTAATGTACATCTGGTATACATATAGTATTTAATAAATGCTGGCATTAATTTATTAACATCTATCTTCATGAAAGTCATTTATATAGACATATAAATATACGTTCAATTAATTTCTTTTGATAAATAACTTATAAGTTAAATGTGCAATATGTTAACTTAATCTAAAGATACATTTGAAGAGGTGAATTATTCCATCAATATTTTTTATGTGATAAGTGCTTGGTTATATATGTATAACTTGGAATCCTTTGTCATTCATAAGAGCTTGCTTTAAAAATATTAGGTTCACTGTAGTTTGATAATGACCTATCAATAGGCTCTCAGAATTAAGTGTAATGTAGTTGAATATATTAATCTCTTAAACCATAACTGAGGATCTTGTAAGAAATCAACGTGAGAAGTTTGTATTTAACATTTTAAAAGCATGTGTAATTTAGAATCCTTATGCTTATATAAAAAGAAGAGGTACGAAAAATATGGCTTGTATCATGTGAGGAGAATACTGATATTTATTTATTTTTGATTATAAGGTTAACATGACCTTCTCCTTGAAAATATATCTATGATTTTAAATTATCAGATTTCAATCGAATATTATTAATATTTTCATTATATTATTGTGTTTTATCTAATTTTAAAGAACAAGTGGTCTTCATAAAGACATGAAGATATTCCAGTAGATCTGGTTTACTAATGTTAGGAATATGAATGACTTTGAAATCAAGTGAAAAACTTATAATGAAACAGATGTTGTACTTTGTTTTATTATTATTATTGCCATTCAAAAAAAAAAACCAGAAGGTAAACATTTAATCATAAATGAAAGATATACAACCAAAGTAACTTTGTATTTCTTTTTACTTTTAATCACTTATCAGTATATGGGGGTCATCATGCCAGTTGTTGAAAAATATAAATTAGATTCAATGAGATATTCTCTTTGTTTCTAATTTATATTTAGCAGGTAAATCATGCCTCATGAGTTATTTTGTGTGAATCCCTGAGAATAGGCTATTTGAAACATTGAAATACTATGTAAGATTGAACCTATTATTTGGTGCATGTTTTGAAACTGATCTATGTAGTTATAAGGCATTGCTTCATAAAGCTAACTCATTACACATTGAATTTAGGGTTTATATCACATACCAGCATATTTTGGATACAGATCTGTAGGGTGTACGAAAGCTTTCATTGAATAAGGTTGACCTTTGCACACAGATGCACTATATATTACAATAAATAGATGTGTTTATTTATTTATTTGACTTTGAATGCATATAGAGACATCACATGAACAAACAAAATTTCTATCTCATTAAAATTAACATTCATTATTTTTTTAAATATTTATTATTTAATATGTTCTCAAATAATATACTTTTCTTAAATTTGGCATTTAATTTGAATCCTCAATTTTTTGTGTATGTGATTTTTTGTGCCGTACAATATATATTTCTGCACACACATATATATTTAATTAATTAATTAATTGTTTAAAAGTTCGATAAAAAATAATTAATTTTTTTTGGAAGAAAATGACTATTTTTATAAAGATTAGGAGTTAATTGATTTAACTCTAAAAAAAGATTATTAATCTATATTATTGGATACGGAAATGATTTTTAAATTTCATACTTAATTGGCTTTATTTTCTAATGAAAATCAGTTCTCTGGTTGAAATATTTTAAAACATCAACAACTATGTAGATAAATAATTGTATTTTGGTTTTTACTTATATATATTTTCTTGATAATTTACTATTTTTAATATTTCTATATATATACTAAAACTAGACTGGAAATAAAATAAGCTTAACTATCATCTATTTTTAAAGTTTTTAGTCAAATTAAAATCAATACTAATCCAAACTTATCTCATGACATTTCTTTAATTATTTGTTAATTATTACATATGCAAAAATTGAAAAAATAATTTACAAAATGAGTTTTGATCCGAGTGAATTTTAATTAAAAAATTTTAAAGATAGGTACAGTTTAATATATTTTATTAAATGGAAAAATGAGGAATGGGTAAAAATTAAATTCTCTCTTATTGAAATTGATTATATGATGATTATCTATGCATTTGATACTGAATGTGTATTTGATGGAAAAATGATGTCCATGCTATTCCTGCATTTTCCTCTTTAAGCTCAATAAAATTTTAATTCCATCAGCACAACAATCATCAATATCATCATCTTTACACCATCACATGATCACCATTTCTTGTGTCAATACATATAGTGAGTTTTGCCTGTTTTAATCATCACCTTCATTCTTAATTTAGATTGTTTGATTATTTAAAGTATGATCTCAAATAATCCTAATAAAATGGTTATAACCACTTATTTATTTAAACATAACAATAATACTGTATAATGCAAAACAGTTTTATTAGCTTAAAAGATAAAAATACTTCTGTGCATTTCAATGCCACCTTAAATTGAAAGACTGATTTACCTATATTTAATAGTTCTTAAAATATTTGTGCTCCTCTATTAATTTACATTCTAGTGCAATCAGGAGCACATAAAAACTCTCTGTTGTACATCAGATGATTCCCAGTCACGTATATAAGTATAATGTGTACTATGAAATCAGATTGAAAATGAAATAAAGATGGATGTAACTTCTTTTGTTAGATTTTAAAACAAAGCTTTTAATAAAATAGCAAATTTGAAAATGACAAAATAGATTTACAAAACCATTTTGCATTCATTTAGAAATTGCCGTTATATGCACATCAGTGGCTAGGTTTATTAACTTGTTTACCTGACTTCTTTAATTTCCTCAAAAATATAAGCACATACTATACAAAAATCACATGTTAAGTATATGCAATAAATTAAGGAAATGTTTCATGAAATATTTTTTTTGTTGTATTTCATATAAAGAAAATATATAAAAAATGATAAAAATTACACGCAATATTCTAAAATCTTAAAATGAGAAAAAGTAATGATGAATAGTTTATATATTACTTTTGTGAATACCAGTATTTCAATGTTTCACTTTTCATTTTCATCTTTTTTATTTTACTTGATTACTCTAATTTTAAAAAAAATACACAAAATAATCAATCATCTTTGTGAGGTTTCAAGTCTAAAAGCTTTCTTTCAAATAGTGTTTGTTTCCACAACTATACTCTTATAGCAATAATTTTGCTTAATTTTATTTGTTAAAAGTTTACTTTTTTTCTCTGTTTTAATTTTATATTAATAATTTTGCTGAATTTTAATCTTTCACAACTCCTTTTTTGTTGGACAAGCTAATGACTGAGGGACACATTTTATTATATAGAAGAGACAGAGATAAGTTTTAAGACATTTTAAAGCGTTATATCCAAGACTCCACCAATGATTATATTTTAATATATGGTAATTCTATTAAAGTTCACTATCAACACATATCTTCATAATATATACTCATAATAAATAGCTTTGCCATAGTGACAATTAAAAGCAATAATGATATAATATACAGTTTTCATAGATGATTTAGTTTGCTTTCACTAGTAAATATAAAATTAGCTTCTTTCTTGTAATTACCACTGGAAAATTATAAATTCAGTATGTTCAAATATAAAGTTCTTTTTATCTTAATGAATGTGGCAACTAACTTCAATGGTAACTGAATTGATAAGAATATAAATTTTAATTCCAACCTTCAATGAGCTGGTATTGGCTTTTAGCACATCCACAATTCTCCTATGCAATGAATTGGATTGGTCTGATGTTGAAAGCAGTGTTACATGTGTTTTTAAAAATATGTTGATTTGCTTATTGATAATGCATTTTGATTATATTTTCTGGTCAATATTTCTTTTAATAACTCATTTAATAAAAAGAAATTGGACATGAAAACAAATTGAAACTACATTTTCTGTTGTAATTTTATAACGTTGAACATTATATGATGAAAACCCAAATATTAAAATTATTGCTATTTACATAAATTGATTAAATATAGAGGGTTTGAACTCAGACTTTCAAACAAGTGTGTGTGGTCATGTGTATCAGTAGTATAAGATAGTGTGATAATTGAAGGTTGCTTGAAGGTCTGAGTTCAAACCCCCTATATTTACAATTAAGTTCCAGGTATAAGAATGCCTGTATTTCAAATCTTATAAATTGATTAATTAAAAGAAATAAAAGTAAATTTTTATTTTACAATAAAAACTCATTTCACAGGGTCTGATTTATACTTTCCCATCAATTTCAATAAATTTAATCACTGTAAAGAGTGTGTAAGGTAATTATTATGATCATATAAACAATAAAGTTTTTAATTAGTCAATAAAGAATTGCATATAAGCATTTTATAGTAATTAATGCTTTGAAACATTAAGATATAACTGTAGAATATTCAAGGCTTGTGCATAAGGACATGTGAGACTTGTAATGTAAGCAGGTGTTGACCCTTAAGATTGTCTAAATTGAAAAACACTATATAGTGAAAGTCATTTTTTATGATGTATCAAAAATTCACTTACCTAAAAAAATATTGCTGGAAATATATTGCACATTACTTACATTCATTATTTTATTTATTGTTTTGCAGTTTTACATATTTGTTAACTTGAACATTTTTGTACTGGTGAGTTATCATTTTTATTTAATGTTTACATTAACTTTTAACATAAGAATAATTGTTTCTTAAAAAATTTAATAAGCGGTTTCAAAAAAGTAATTACCCAATTACCAAAATAAATAAAAAATAAATTTGACAGAATAGAAGCTAATAAAAAAACAAATCAATGCTTTAAATAAATATATTAAAAGGCCTGGATATCAATAATGAAACATCAAGAAAATTGCCATCAACAAAGAGAATAAAAATTATATAATAAATAACAGCATTATGTTAACTAATATTGAGAACAGTTTAAAGAAATTCATGTGGAAGAAAATAATGAAGTAGCTTCTTCAACTATTAGAGAAGTGGATGAGATGAATACTTTCATCTCATTAACTTTGCAATTAATTAAACAGAAGATCTTTCTAAATGGTCTCAAATTATGGGAAAAAAAAGAATTGTTATAACATAAGCTGGTCCAACTCATAGCACAGGTTTATTGACTCAAATAATTCTAATGAGGATACATTTAGTGATGTATAATTTTTGAAACGTTGATACTGGAGAACATTAGTTAAGCCCATGGATGCTGTATTCTGTTTCCATAGATACAATTTCTTGGTTTTTCTGTAATCTATCAAACACTTTGAATTCATTTGCATTATCTAATTACAAGGACTGGAAAGTTAGATGAACATATTATATATACATGATATAAGTTTGACTCATTTAAAAAAAATTTAAATTGTAATATGAATTTAACCTAATTTGAAAATTGAAACAACACTAGATGAGCATAATTTGTAACTATAAAATGGTAAAAAAAAACATTGGAAAGATGTTACAAAATAATAGAAATAATAAAATTCCTTGACAACTAATGCTTATCTTTTAGAGGATCATCCTACATACTTTTTAAAAATGATTATAAGAAAATTTTAAAATTATTTGAATTAGGCAGAAAAAATTGGCTGTCATGGCAACTTCAGATCAAGAGAATATTAGAAGATATTAGACAATCAACATACTTCTACATCATGCTAAGCTGTATTCAAGATATAACAAATGTCACAATATTATGTTTTGTGTCTCTGTAGTGAAGATAATATTGAAATAAACAATATTTTTATCATATGTGGATGTCCATGAAACTATGAGAAAATGTCTTTATGATACTATATTTAATATACTACAAAAATTTAAAAAAGGCACCATAAAAAGATGAGTTACAACAATAGTTGAAACATGACAGAAAAGAAGGGCTATAAAAATTATTTTTAGCTATGGAATTTTCTTGCTCTTCATGTGCCTTGCATTACACATAATATAAATTTTGTAATTAATGGTACTGTAAAAATAAATTTATATATATATATGTTGTTCTTTTTAAGCAATTTCTTATTCTAAAAGATATTGTACAACTAATGAATAGCGAGCGCTTCATGTAAAATTGTTGTTTACAATTATTAAAATAAAATTTTCATAAATAACGTGAAGGTTTCAAAATTAATTGTTAAAAAAAAAGATAAATAAAATCATTATGACTAAAATAAGTTTCGTAAAAAGGAAATGAAGGTTTTAATAAATAAATAATATGTAAGTCAGAATAAGTTGAGAAAGTTGTTGTTTATAAAAGTTTGAAGTTGTTTTTTTTTTTTTAAATAAAAAACCAGTTTGCTAAAAGTCAGTTCATAAAGTTTTATGAATTAAAGAATAATTACAAAGGGAAGAAAATTTAACTTGGCAAAAACTAAACTTTAGAATAAATTAAGAAAGTGGTATTTAGAAAGTTAGTTTTATTAAAAGAAAATGCAGTTAGCCTGAGGAGGAATGTAACTGAGAAAATTTAAAACTATTAAAGAAAAAAAAGGAAATCTTAAAAACTAAAAAATCTCTTTCCATTTATTTAAAATAAAATAAGTATGTGCATGTGAATAAGATTGTTTTTAAACATAAAGAAAATAAAATGTGTGAGGCATCAACAAAATTGACCCAATCTGCCCCCTCTGCCAGACTCATGACGAAACATTTGACCATCTGATTTACTCGTGCCATAGACTCTGGAGGTCTAGAAGGATTATTGCTGATAACCTTAAAACGAATTTTTACCTTGTTACCTCTCTTAAGGACAGTATTAAGACAAGATCCATCCCTACTATTAGGCTGTCATTATTTATCAACTATGCATTGTGGTCTACTCATTGTAAAATGGTTTTCAATCCCGGTGCAATTCATGAGGGAAAATTCTTTCTGAATAAACTTATAAAATTTAAAAACCGTGACATGCTTCTAGCTCCAAAAGTTTTATTCGAGGAAACATGGACTTTGATTGCATTGTAAGGATGATTGCTGGTAAAACACTTTGTTTCTTCTGTCTAGTATATTGCTGAAAGTGGTTTTGTTAATAATCAGAGGTTCAGATCCTTATGTTATCAAAATGAATAATATTTAACTGAATACATCAGATTTAGCATAAATACCTAAACCTTCATAGTTGTAGTGATTTTTCCAATGGTGATCTGATTGACTACGTGACTCTTGGTAGTGTGAAGCAATTTGTCTAGGTGAGTTGGTGAGCTTAATTAGTCTACTTGTGTGTTAACAATAGACCAGGTATTCGGGTTTACCTCTTGCCCAGAATAATATTATCTTTTATTTATTTATAATCATGTAATTCATTTTTATGTTTGTAATTCTAGATTTCCTTTTAATTTACCATGTATACATAATTGTCACTGTAAACATTGTACTTATTTAATAAAATTTTTGAAAAAAAAGAAAGAAAATAAAATGTGTGTGTGTGTGTGTTAAAAATGAAATGAAATATGAAAGTTAAATATTAAAACAAATGAAAGCTTATAATTAAATTTTAAGAACACAAAGATTGCATATACTGATAAGCTACATAAACATGGGATTAGAAATGGCTACTAATTAAAATCCATAAACAACAGGATTAATTAAAATATATCTTAACAAGAATTTAATCAACAAAAGCAGTGGATGAATTTAAAAACTAATTAAAAAGATAACAAGAAGATCATCACATAAATAGGGCCAAAAATTTTGTCAAGCAGTCTTTCATGTATTTAGATCCAGTCATCTGTTAAATGTAGTTTTTTAAGGACAATGCAATGTTAAGCTGAAAGTCTGAGCATGCGGCCAGCTTCAGTCTGACATAGCATCAGCAGTCTGCTTAATAGAAGCAATACCCATCTAATAATTTGAAGCCATCAGGAATATCTAACTGCCTGAAAGAGAAGTAGCACATAATAGCAATTATCAGGACCACAACAGAAGTCAAAAATCCAACAAGTTAGTAAAACACATGCAGGAGTAAAGAGCGAGAAGCCACCACATTTTAAAATCCTATAGGTAATAACATTTCTTATTCCACTTCCTGATATTAATTAAAGTAGTCATTGCAAACTTTGAGTATTCCAGAGTCAGTATAATAAGTGAACTCTATAGCCTGCATAAAATGAACTATTTATGTGCATGTTTGAATGCTTGGTATTTATTTATGCTTTATGTTTATATTGCATTAGTATTGCATGTTTTATTATAATGTGTGTGCCGAAATATTATAAAATCATTGTTTATATTTAATGAAAATTTATAAAATTAGTTTACAAATTATATTAAACATTTCATTTAAAATAAGTTATCTATCAATCATTGTCGGTCAATTTTTTAATTATACCACTAAGAACAACTTAGCAGAGAAGTTAGATTATTCAATATTTCCATTGTGCTAGTTGGGATTTCTTAGGTGCTGAATTAGTTCACCATCATTCATGGTACATTAGTTACTTCTTGTAATTAACTGGCACCTGAAGTTTACTTCAAAACAAAAAAGTGCTTTGAATGACAGGTGTTGAATTTAGCAATCGAGAAGATCTGTGGCCTGGAAATGTAGTCGTAGTTATATATCTTATATAGCTCGGCTTGGGCATAGGTATCCTCTGGGTATTATGCTTCTCTGCCTAAGGGACCTGTGTGGTGCAAGACTCAAATTGCAGCCAGAGTAGATTGAATTTATAATAAATAATTGCATCATATTTCTTATGTAAGTCTTACAATTTTGCTTATCACAATTTTCTATTTCCATTAAAGAGTAAAATTTCATGCTAGATTGTGTTTATAATCGATCTAATACCCCACCCAGTTCAATATATATATATTTCTAACATCATTTAAAAGTCTTTGCCTTACACACACTGAAAGAATTGAGTTTATGCATTGCAACCACTATGTCATCAAATATATGACAATCTTTACGAATTATTAAGTGATAAAGAATATGGCAGAAAAACAAGATATGAATCACAAAGTTTTATATTTAAAATTGAAAGATTTCTTTTCTCTAGATTGATAATAAAATCTTTTAAACCAAACAAAAAGGGTTAGTAAAATCTTGCAACAATCTTAGGAACACTGTTACATCAATTGAAAATTTCAAGACATTTCTAATTATGGGTTGACATTTGTTACAAAACTTTATTCAAAATAGCAGCAGATATTTTTCAAGAAATAGATAGAGAAATAATATTCAAACCAATCATATCAATTTGAGGAGAGTAAATATGCAATTTTAATATCATCATAAAGATGAGATATGTAATTCACCTAAGGACAAATTTTAAATATTTTTTGTTTACACTGCTATAGGTGTTGTCCAAAAGTCTATGAAAGACAGGTTTGAGTTATTGCAATACCATGATGTTCAACTTGTTTTCTATATAACATTAGTCAATTAGTACCAATGAATAATGAAGTAATTTTACTACATGAATGATTTAGAATTCTGTCTTAATAACAAAAATTTTAATGGTATTGAACTGTGAGTTTTTAAAATTTTGTTTGAAACCAAAACTAATATTTAAAAAACACCCAGGTGCACTAAATTTTTTACAAGTAAACTTTCTTTTGCAAATATGTCAATTTCATTAAAAATTTTGTTAACAATCCTCTTAAATAATGCCAGGGGCAAGCATAATTTTCCATACTTGAAAATAAAAAATTATTTAGAGTCTTTGCCCGTGATTTATGTTCAGAGAAAATGTAAGCCATCTAATTTCAAAGTTTGCGAGTATACAGCAGTCAAAAACAAATTTAATAAGAAGATCACATTAATTTCTTTTAAAAATGTATAGACTAGATATATTTTTTGTTTTGTTTATGTAAAATACATACACCTTTGATGTTTATACTTTTGTAATGAGATTGTAATAATTGTTTTGTTATTTTTTATAATGTTATATTTTCTTTTTTGAATTTTTAATTAAACATTTATGAAAAATAAAATAATAATAATAATAATAATTATTATTATTATTATTACTATTATTATTATTATGTTTTTGTTTCAAAAGGCCTTTATTGTCTCAAAAGAATTACAAATTTTGCATTTACATAGTTTGTCTACATATAATATCCTGGATTGTCCATTATCATTTGAATGCCATTAGCAAATCAATCACTTATAACAGAAGGGAAAAAATTTTTGCTAAATTGTCCTTGTTGCTAATTTGACATGCATATCCTTCTAAGTTTTTTATAATGTTTAATTACCTCAATTCACTATAACATAGATCTAATCTTAAGTAATGACCAGGTTTCTGCATAAATGTCAGGTCTGGCCAGGGTCTTATCCCTTTTTTGTATCAGTTCAAGTTTATTTGAAAAAGTAGCTGGATGTCTCCTGGAATTGTTACCAATTAGGAAAGTGCATCTAGTACACCAGTATGCATATAGCACAAAGGTTGCTACCCTGATACTTGGTGTTAATCCCTCTCTAAATGCAGAAATTAATTGATGCATTGTTACATTAGACTTCCTGTAACTGCTAGTTATGAGATTTCTTATCTGCCTAAGTCCCTCACAGTAATATAGCAGATGTGATAGGGTTTCCTCAGCTCAATGGCATAACCCACAAAAGGGATCAATTGATGTTCTACAGTCTTTTATGGCAAAGAAAATATGTGGTAGGTAATGCAGATAGATTAACTTTTATTAGAAAATTGAAAAACATTGGTTCTAAGGCCCATCATTTATACCTTTTAACCAGTTGTTTATTATTAATTCCCAGTATTTGTTCTAAAGCAATTGTGTTATTATCTTTATGTATTAGTTCATAAATTTCCCAGTATTTGTATTTATTAATAAATTACTCTGGGATTTTTGATTCTGTTTTACAAAGATATATTAATTGTTCAAAATATGATAATTTTTTGGTGGTGGTTTATCAGTTGGAATGACCTCTATGAGCTGCTTAATTTATAATGTTATATTTTCTTTTTTGAATTTTTAATTAAACATTTATGAAAAATAAAATAATATGTTTGGATGTCTTCTTGGATTATTGTTGTACATGAAGGAGCATCTTGTACACCATAGTGAAAATAATATAAAAGTACTTGCTCGAATATGTGGATAGCTACCCTTAACAAATGATTGTAAAAGGGTTTGAATGTCACAATTTCTTTGTTTTTACAATGATGGTATGGATGAATGAATATTATCAAATACAGGGCAGGTAAAAAGAAAATATTCTTGTGTCTCAGTTTCTCTATGACATAACCAGCATATGTCTTCTGTATTTATGTAATGCCTTCTATATCTACAAAAGTGTAATGTTGGCAATGCTTCAAGATTTAATTTGAGTAGAAAATCATAATATTTGGGTTCCAATGACCAGAATTTAAATTTTCAGATTAGTTGTCTATTGTTAATGTTTAAAATTGGTTGTTTATCATTTAGGGGAGAGCAAATTATCTGGTATACATCTCAATATTTAAATTTATCTTGAGGTGGTGAAAAAATAATGTTTGGAATGTTAAGAATTAGTGTAAGCAAGGTTTTCCAATATCCATTGTTTGGTGGTGGTTTATAGGTTGAGGTAATCTTGAAACACTTTCATGTATGGAAATAAATAAGCACATGCAGAAATGAGATTTAATGTCTTTTGAATGCTAAAAATATGTATTGAATGCAGTCCTAAACCATTTTGTATTAGAGGAGCTTGAATACGTTTTAGTGAAACCGAAACAATATTTTTTCCCCACAGCAACTTTCTACATAATGAGTTTATTTTATTAGTAAAAGATTTAGTGTATAGTATTATTGGAGAATAGTATGTGATTCAAGTCATAATTAATAGATTAAACAGGTATACTTTTGAATACAATGAAAGGTAAGATTTTGAAAGTGAATCAATTATTTGTCAACGGATTTCTAGATTGCTCAAATAGAAAGGGAATCCCACAAAAGAGCTGGGTTTTCCTTTAAAATGTTGTGTGTGAAATTGTCCTATATATGTATATTGACCACACAGAAGATTTATCCATGTTAAACTCCAGCTTGTATTTATTAGTATATGAATTAAGAATTTTTAGAGTTGGGATCTGTTTTTTAGAAGTTAAAAAAATCGAGACATCATCCATGTAGGCAATACAGGAGATGTTTGCTTTCAGACCAGGTATGTATATGCCTGATAATTCTTTTTCTATCATATTCAGTAAGGGATTGATATAGAAAGTAAAAAAAGAGCACTTAGTGGTGAACCTTGTGGAATTGAACAGTAAGGTACAAAAGAGGGAGAATTCTTACCATTAAGTGTAATATGTGTTTCTCAACTTAATAGAAGCTTGGTGATTAAATATATTAAGGATCTTGGTATTGTTGTGTCTACTAATGATTCAACAAGAAATTCAATTGGAATAATATCAAATGCTGATTTTATATCCAGTTGGATTACAACTGGACTATATTTTTTATTATTTCTGGCAGAATCAATCTGTTTTGAATAGAAAGGCTGCTTGCATTGTAGATGAGCCTTTCTTAGCAAACTGCATTTTAGATAATATAGGCATAATATAGGATTCTATTTTGTCTTTAATGATTGACTCCAGCAGTTTGATACCCAGAAGGCTCATTGATATGGGCTTTAGATTGTTTAGTGTGGTTATTTTCCATGTGTTTTGATAAATGGTACTAGTAAAATAGGGTATAATCCATGTATATGATGGATCTTTTTTGTTAAAAAGTTTGCTAGATTACACAGATATTGAGCAGTAAATTTTTCTAAATGCTTGAATACAAAGCAAGGTATACCATGCATTCCTGGGTGACTGGAATTTGGGATTGATGCTAATTTTTGAATAAAATCTTTGGGAGTAAATACTATATCTTCTTCTGGCTCACCGAGAAAAAATGGTGCAGGTCTGAATTTTTTCTTCTCTTGAAGTTTGGATTTAAAATGTGTGTAGAGAGGTAGCAACATGTTGTAACCAGAAATTATATCTTCTTGTATTTTAATTGCTGTCGGTATGTGAGTTGATAGCTTTTGTCCCAGTGCCCAGCGAATATAGTGTCTGTACCATGTATGTGTCTGTGTCAAAAAAAGTTTTCTTTTTTTTAATTGCCAGGTATTCTTTAAGTTCTTCAGAGACTGATTGATAAAGTTTCTTCAAGGCAATCACATTCGAACAGCCTTGTTTATTTGTAGTACTGTTTGTGATTCTTTTGTGTGTTTCATCTACAAGTGCTAGAAGCCTTGAAGGGTCTGGGGTAGCCCTTGTTATGACATCAATTGTATATGAAATAATGTTAACAAAGGCAATCCATGTTTGCACTGGATCCATTTCAATGTCTCGAAGTTTGAAGAGATATATATATATATTTCTGAGAATAAATATTCTGGGGTTCGACATGGAAGGAGCAATCTAATTGTGTTATCAGTAGATGTTATTGATCTGTATATAAAATGATTCTTTAGTGAAACAATAATTGCAGAATGATCTGATAATGATGAGTTTTTTATTGTTAGGCTGATCATGTGATGTAACACTGGTGAGTAGAAGACCAGGTCAATTAATGATGAAAACCTGCCATTATTAAAAGTTACTGAATTCTGTGAGAGATAGCCTTCCCCACTGGCTAGTAAGTGCAACCATTTTGTGATAAACCCATTGTATGACATGTTGAAATCACCAAGTAATTAATGGATGTGATGAGGATGCTATTTTGGAATTTATAATTTGAATGATTTTATTAATTGCTGTATGATTTGGAGGTAAATAAACAAATGCTACATTCAATGTAACTGTTTTATCATATAAGGTTATAATTAATATGTGTGCATCTATATATATTATTTTGAATGAATAGAAGGGGCAGGTTTTCATTACTACTACTCCTGTTCCTGCTGAGGGTGAAAATGATGCTTGGGAGAATGCTGAGTATCCTTGATTATTAAGATAGTTAGATGGATTAATCTGAGATTTATTATAAAATTTTTGTTTCAAGTAGCCCTAGCAAATGAGGTTGTATAATTTCAAGCCATTTTATTAATTGATAGATTTTTCCCAGTGAGTTTAATCCACGGATGTTTAATAACGCTATTTTTATTTTCATTATAGTTTCACTCAATAAAAGCAGAACACACCTGATGCAGTAATTAGATTGTAGTTTTATATAGTTTAGATAACTTGCACAAATTATGACAAATAATTTTTATGTCTGGAGGTTCTACTTCCTCCCTCCTGTGATAATTTTTGCACATTTGCTTTTTTATTGGTGCTAAGGTCTTCATCTGAAGTGTATTCAAACTCGGTATCCATTGAACTCATATTTGCTTTTTTTATTTTTTTATGATCTAATGTCTGGGGCATATCATCTTCACTGAGATCAATAGGCACTGCTGCATTTTTTCTGCTTTGTTTGCTTTGCGGTCTGCCTGGTTTTCGGTTGGCAGTGTCATTTATTTTTGGGTCTGTAGGTGGCAGGCAAGGCACTAGATAGTCTATAATATCTTGCGAAGTTTTGTTAAGGGGTGTTTTTGATTGTTTGTGATTTTGGCAATCACTTTTTAATATTTCTTGTTGAGATGGGCTATTTTCTTGTAACACTGGTTTATCCTCATCATTCCATGATTGATTTTCGGGTAAAATTGATTCACTTCCATCATTTACTGATTGCTCTCTGGTGATGTTTAGATCGTCTGTTACATCATCATTAATTGGATTATTTTGATAGCAAATTGTAGTTGATTCACTTATAGGTTGAGGAGTGAATTCTGTGTTATTTACTGGTGCATTTCCACATTGATGACTTGAGGTTGCTCTCATATCACAGTGTTTACATTTAAGTTTTGGGCATGCATTTATAATATGCCTTCATTGTTTGCAGTGAAAACATTATGGTTTAAGTCCATGAATTATTATAAGAGTAGCTGCGCTTTGTGATCGGTTATAAGAGTGGAAATATCATTTGGATTTACGTTTTGATTTAATTTAACTTTAAAATGATAACTGTTTCCATAGATTGGTATCGGAGTTCCTTTTAAATATATAGGTTGAAAGGCAACAACAGCTCTGAACGGTTGCATTAATTTATTGAGGTCATTTATTGTATAGTTAAAGTACGTATTTTTGATTGTGCCGGTAATAAAATTTTCTCTATATTGGTTAACTTTTACTAAAGCATATTTCCCTAATGTTTTAATTGTTTTATCAAATTTGTTTTTTTTTGTTCTTCGCTATAGAATTCAATAGCAAGATAGTGAGGATTTGGATGATCTGCAATGCGCAATATAGAATCCCATAAATTATTTGTGCTTAATTCTTTGTATAGCAAATCCTTAGGAAATCTATACAGCGAACAATTTATACCTGTAATTGCAAGGATAACAGACCGGTCAGTAAAGAAACGTTTAAATGACATAAATAAATCATGTGGAATGGTCGTATTAAAGCGTTCAGAAATTTTTATTAGACTTTCATTAGTCCAGATCTCTTCTTCTATTGTATTAACTGGTAATGGATCAGATTCTGAAATCATATCTAGTTTCATTAGATCATTCATTGTTGAATGACGAAATCTTGAAACCGGAATTTGATTTTTTTCCACGTTCTGAGGAAAATCTTTTTTAGTGGATGCTTTGATTGCATCAGTGTAAGAAATGCTTGCTGCGTTCAAAGAGATCGCTATATTGGAGTAAAAAAAATGCTTGCACACAAATTCCTCATAAGAGGAGTTATCTTAAGTTTAAAAAACTATATATACTGAATATTGGGTTGCTTAGAGTCAATACAGTTTATTTTAAATAAAAAAATCTTAGTTTTATTATTACTAGAAATATATAATGTATCCTACCGATATCTACGATCACCAAACCAGCTGGAGCATGCTGCTGCTGCTGCTGTTGTTGTTGTTGTTATTATTATTATTATTATTATTATTATTATTATTATTATTATTATTATTATTATTATTATTATTATTATTATTATTATTATTATTATTATTATTATTATTATTATTATTATTATTATTATTATTATTATTATTATTATTATTATTATTATTATTATTAAAAAATAAAGATTCTATAAAATTAAAGTTTGATTATTTAATCACTGGTGATATCATATTCTGAAGAATATTTATCAAAATGCAACAGCAATAATTAGACTACATAGCAAGACTAAATTATCATATGATTCCATATTTCCTAAACATTATTTAATTTATAAGAAGTATTTTATGGATTAAAATGAGAAGCCATGGTGATCAACAATACATGGAGATTATTTAAACCATCTACACTTTGGAGATTATATATTTGTTTTTGCAAATAATACTTTAGAGTTGTAGAAAATGTTGCAGGTGTTATCTTTAAACTAAGAATGTAAGACCTAAAAATGAATAATAAAGCATCAAAATAGTATTCGATAATTTTTTTCAAAAAATGAAAATAATCATTGATAAAATACATATGGAAATATAATGAATAAATTAATTGTAGAATTAATCTCGAATGGAATGTTCTTAGTAGAAATAGTTTAATATTAAAGATGAGATATGCCTAGATACATGAAAAGAAAACTTTATTGATGTATTTTCCTAGTTTTTACTTATAAACTGAAACTTGGAATCTTAATGAATAGTTATATGAAGACTTTATACCATTTAACAGAGTGACACAGTAAATATTGCGAATAACAAGAAGAGACTGAAAACAAAATGTTAGATGAGACAACAAACAGATATTATTAACATCATTGGAATAATTAAGAAACAGAAGTGGAGCTTGTTAGATATATTGCTAGAAGATTAATAGATGGGTAGTTAATATATTAAGTTGGATACCAAGAGATAGTAAAATATCAAGAATTGGACTATGGTAGATGGACAAATGAAATAGGGAAGTTTGTTGTTGTGTAGAGAATAGAAACTATGGATTGGAGCAATTTAATTAAATAGAGAGAGATCTTCATCTTGAAGTGGATCAATACTGGTTAAAAATGATGACATATGTAAAGATATAAATTTCAGGGCTGCAAAAAGTAATTTACTATCAACTAAATCTTTAATTCCTCTTTGAGGCCTTAAAGAACTGACTAGTGTTCTTGTTTTTGTAGCTGCTTTTATTATATGATTATTAATATAGTATTTGAACATGGATTGGCTATTCATCAATGTGCACCATCAAGCAAGATAAGTTTATTGGCTTTTTAATTTTGAGTTTAAGACCAAAAAAACATCATGGTATTTCTTATTGCATTGCCAAATCCATATAGTATTAATATCATCTATATTCTTTATTACTTTATAGAATGCTTTTTTACAATCCACTATTGACAGTTTCAATTGCTAGGGCAATTAAAATTGTCAATAATAGATAGAAGTTCTGAAGAAGATTGCTGGACAATTGAAATTGTCAATAGTAGATTGTAAAAAACCATTGTATAAAGTAATAAAAGATATAGATAATATTAATATTATATTGTCCGATAGTTCATAACTGAAATATTGAGTTTCCTTGAAGGCAGAATAAATATGACTGAATAAACCTTTTTAATATAGAAATTTATGATCATGATTGACAAAACTGATTTGTGGACTTTATCTTCAGGAGACTCTAAAGTCTCCAGCCAAGACAGCAGTTAGTGGCCAAAGATGGAGATTGCTGAGAATTTCATGATTGCAAATCCAGGCTATCATTCAAAGATTATATTTTATGAGATAGTCAAAATTGCAAATCACTTTTAAGTCAAAGAAGATTTGATGAATTTAAAAAACATCTGTCTAATATTACATAGCACATTGTTAAATTTTGTGAGGTTAGGAAAAATATGAGACAATAGATTTAAAAAATGGACATGTACTTTAGTGTAAATGCACAAATACTGAAAACAAAAAAATGTAAGGTTCATTATAAATAAAAAAAAATGGAAGAACATTATGAAGATTGACTGTATCAGATTGAATGGCAAGATTAATTATTCATCTTAATAAAAGTTGTCAAGTTTATGAATAATTAAAGTTTATGACTCAAGTTTTTATTGTGATATAAAATAGAGGATTTTTATATGGATGTACAAAATGCTTTTTATTATCCAATCATTTTAAAATGTTATGGGAGTCTGTAAAATGTTAAAATTGGAAAATGATCAAAAGATTAAAATATTGTGGGGTAAATTTGGTTATGGTGGTAGAAATGAAAATGAACAAAGATTTATGAAGTTTTAAAAAAAGTACTTTATGATTTTTTTTCCTTTTAAAAAGTTGCTAAATGGAAATAGATATTGAAGCATCCAAATGAAATTACAGAAGAATTCAATTATATTTTGATTAATGGAAAACATGTATTTCAAGATTCTAATGTTCTTAATAGATTCAACACAGGAACTGATAATCAATTAGTGAAATGTAAGATACATGTTAATGCCAAACTAGAGAGATGAAAGCTATTAAGAAAATCGGTATTAACAGTTGATATTCATAGTCTTCAGAAACACCTTAATGAATTTAAATTTATTACTAAATTTTCATAGAGGCAAAACAACATATGAAGAAAAGAAAAAAATATGAAATATAAATATCATCTATTAAAAAGAAAATATAACTGGAAATTATTAAAGAAAGTTATGGAATAAAAGTCTCAAAAGTGTATCAAGATCTTGGCATTGGTAACAAACTTATATCTGAAATAAGAGTTAGCAGAAAGAAAAATAACTATGAAATATATGAAAAAGTTTTATAAAGAATAATATAAAAATAAAAACAAAATATTCCTTATAATTTCTATATCTGAATTGTTAGTATTTTAAATGAAGAAGTGTGATATGCTATGAGTAAGAAGAAAAGCTTCAGTAATGATGTAATTATAATCAATATCTTAATAGAATCAGGTGAACAAATAAAAAAATGTTGGCAAAACATATGTACCAAATGTCTAAGTGATAAAAATGTACCAGGTTATCAGAAAAAAGTAATAAAAAAGATATTAGAAATTACAGACCTATCAGTCTTTTATATGTTGTATAAAAATTTTCCCAAGACAATTTCAACTTATTCTCAACCAAACTTTGAATTTTAACCAACAAAAGAAACAATCTGGATTTAAAATAGATTTAATATAATGGATCACATCCAAGCATTGAGAGAACTTATAGAAAAGACCAATGAATATAAGTTGTCATTATGCATTAAATTGATAAATTATGAAGAATCATTTGATTCTATAAACATTTTTATAGTGATTAAAGCATTGGATCACAAAAATATAAACTAAGAATATCATCATATTCTGAAAAAATATTTATTAAAATACAATAGCAGTATTAGATTACGTAATGATACTAAGAATATTAACAATAACAAAGATGTACAATAGGATGATTCCATATGCTAAGGGAATAAAATTAATGGAGATTATGTAAGTCATCTAAATTTTGCAGATGTTGTGATTATTTTGCAAATAATGCTTCAGGAAATGTTGCAAGAGTTATCAGATGAAAGTAAGAAAAATGAGACTAAAGATAAATATTACAAATCTAATATATTGATCAATGCATTTTATCAGAAGAGAAAATGATTTATAACAATTAATTAACAATTATATATAGACTTGAATCTGATTATTAATACATATGAAACAGAACTAAACTTAAACCAGGTGTTTTAGTAGAAATGATTTAATATTAAAAGGAGTGTGTCCATGTGTTTGAAAAGGAAGGCTTTTAATAAATATGTTTAATTAATTCTTATTTCAGAGCAATACAGAGATTTCAGATCATTCAATGAAGTATGGAGAGAAGTATGTTAGGAGTGACAAAAAAAGACCAAAATGAAATACATAAGTGAGTAAACAAACAGGTTTTTCTGACATCAGGTAAAAAATGAAGAGCTGAAATGATATTGGGTTGGCCATATTTCTAGAAAAAATGATTACAGATATACAATTCACTTATTAAACTGTATTCCATGGGATTGTAAAAGACACACATATAAAATGAATGGAAATAAGTAAGTTTTCTGATGTGATGTGAAGAAGAAAGAATAAAGATAGGAGCTACTGTATAAATCTTGGAGAAACTTTCACCTTGAAGTTGATCGATAATAATTGAAAATGATGATGATAATAAATTTTAGATTAATCCAAGTAAAATTAGCCCTAATGTTCTATTAGTACTTTTGATCAAATCACATTTCCAGTGCAATGTTGGTGTTAACTATATTTAAATTCATCTAGAAATGATGTCTTACTTGCTCGTTATATAATGAGAACCCAGAGAAAATAAATTACAGATATGTCAAAATTATAAAATATACTTCTATTAATAATTATAGATAAAATCAATTATTCAATGATCTCCAATATACATATTTTACACTGGTTTTATATATATATATATATATGTGTGTGTGTGTGTGTGTGTGTGTGTGGAAGATGGTGGTCTGAACCAATTGACGAGTGCTGGCTCAGAACGAAATACGCATTTTGGAATTCATTTATTTTTTCACATGTATATAGTCATGTGTATCAGTTATATAAGATGGAATGGATAGCTAAAGGAATATTGAAAGTCTGTGTTCAAATACCCTTAAAAATTATAAATGTACAAAAAAATAGACTTAATATTGACTGCATATTGCCATTAGACTTTTTTAAATAAATAAACTTATTTGTTATAATACATTGTACAGGCTTAAACCTGCATTTATATATGTAATATAGGCGGGATTCGAACTCAGACTTTCACACGACCCACCACTCTCAGTGCCATTTCATGTTGCTGACCCACCTGATCACACACACATTGAAAAGATAAATAATCACCAATATATGTATTTCATGCTAAACCAGCAATCATCAGTTGGTCTAGATTACTATCCTTACACATATATATAATCAGTTCTCAGCTTTATATTAAGATAGCCAATCTTTATACTTTAATGGACAGGCTTCAAACTATTTTAACTCACAACTCTTCAGCCTTCCATTTCATTATTTATCTTTTCAACATGTGTGTGATCAGGTGGGTCAGCAATATGATATGGCACTGAGAGTGGTGGGTCATATGAAAGTCTGAGTTCGATTCCCACCTATATTATTTGTTATAGAAAATAAACGTAAATCATCATTAATTTTTATATAATAAATTTACCATTTAAGTTATCTCTAAACATTTTAAGACTTTTAACAAAGTTACAATAAAAAAAACAACTTTTCTTTTAAATTGTGGAGACTTTTAATATTAAATTGCAAATGAAACAAATTTCTTTTTTTAAACTTTTATGAAAAGAAAAATAAAAAGATGCTAGGAGGGGGGGGGGCATGGTTAATTCTTTCCAAAGTTAAAAATTTAAATTTCAAATCTTATGATTAAATATTTCGATTGTTTTTAATTTGGAACCAATGAGAGTAAGCAATAAATACAAAAAAAATGTTTTTGCATATCTGGCAATTGGAAGTTTACAGTGTGTGTCTTAAAGAAAAACATATAATGTTTAAGAATTAAAATGGAATTATCCAAAATAAATAATAATAAAATACTAATAACACTTTATTATTATTTGTTTTGAATTATTTTAAATTTTGTGAAAAAAACATTATTTTATATTTATAAGTTTAAGCAAAATGAAAAATTTTCGAGAAGTTTTAAATTACTTCATATACAGCTAACATGATTGTTTACTTCTGAAATGGCATTGTAGTTCTTCTGTTTCAAATTGCTCTTCTATGACAATCTGTAGTGATATTTATAGAGACTCTTTTAATGCTGTAACCACAATCTAGTGAATATTGATTTATAATTTTTTTTAAAAATTGAAAGAGGTCGATATTAGTCTACTCCATGTGTTTAGTCCTTCCTCCATTTTTTGATGGTCTTCATTCTTTATAATCTGCTTTCCATTATATTTACAAGATTCCTTTAAAAATATTATTGTAATGACAAAAAATATTAATTTTAACCCTCCTGTATGCTGACAGATTTCTTTGTACTCACTAGATTTAAGCTTTCAACTTTCACTTTAATATTAAATCATTATTATTTATCAGATAATAAATTTGGCCTTACTTGATAAATATTTTTGATTAAAAATTAAATAAATTTTAAAAAATCACATTTGATTTTTGCAATTATTTTAAAAATTAGATTTGAATCAAAACAAACCACGATTAAAGGAACAAGAGAGGAAAATGTGGTTAATGTCATACCAGATGAATTACAATCAGTACAGGAACAAGTTGATAGGAAATCAAATGTTATTATGCCCAATGGACAGATCTCAAATGTGCAAGCATACATTGCGAAGTTCATCCAAGTGAAATCATTCAAAGGGGACACTGGAGAAAATCTGAAAGCACATATTGAGAGTCTTCAAGAATTGTTCTGATTCCAACAGATCTCAGCACAAGATCAAGTAGCCTTGGCGATTCACTATCTAAATGGGTATGCAAAATCATGGTGGGAAAGCTATGAAAACAAGACACTAAATTTTGAACAGTATGCAGCAGCTCTGTTAAGGACCTTCTGGAATGAAGAGTGCCAAGATGGCATTTATCATTCGATTTTAAAAGAAATGTATGGTTCGGCTAATAAAAAAACACACACACACATTTTTTTAGGCAAGTGGCGCATCTCCAATCTCTGACTGCATTCCCATTTACAGAGACCCAGATTATCTGGGTAATCCAACAAACAATGCCACCATACATACATCAAATGATGGTAGGATGCTGAATAAGGAGAATCGAGGAAATGGCACAATTCCTCACCACCATTGACTACATGCCCATCGGCAAAGAACTTTATGAAAGAACACAGAAAAGTGAGCCAGCTAAATACCAATCAACCTATCATGATCAACCTAACTCCTGACAGGGTGATCAAACTCTAAATAAAAGATCATTCGAACCACCTGATCGGGGAAAATAGTAAGTAAGACAGAACAATAAATCACAGATGGATGGATAAGGAATTTGAACCACACTTGTAAAGAATGATATATGAATATAGTTTACTTTAAAAATTTTTGCCTTCAGGGATAGATAGGTAAAAAAAATTTAGCATATAGCAGCAAGAAAAAAAAAGGGGGGGGGTCAGTATTAGTCTGATAATTTGTTTTTATAAATAAATCACGTAATTCTTTCAAACCAGGTTATTCTTTTGTCACCGAAGATATTTTTTTACATTTTTTGTTTATCAATTGTAAGTCCGGGAAAATGAAGCAGAATCTAAGATTCAGATTGCACTTCACAGCCCATCTCAAATCTTCTGCTACCAAGCCAAATTCAAAATCTATTTTTTTGCATATATATTCCACTCACTAACACATTTTTTTTGTTTGTTTGTTCCCTTTCTTGATTATCATTAACTAAAATAATTCTTAACGAAGATATATGCATAGATATCTGAATTTAAACACACACACACAAAAAAGAAAAATAATATAATATTTAAAAGGGGAATACATATACGCAATAGGTAATGGAGGATTAATTGTAACAAACTTATAATATCAAAATATATTATGTTTTCTGTATTTTTTAAAAATTATAAAAGTTATAGTAATTATTTAGTAATTGCGGCTCAGATATATATGGATATTGTAGCTACAAACCTACTAAGCAAATATTTACTAGAAAAAGTTTGTTATATGTCAATCTATAAAATTTTGTATTTTAAATTATTTTTGCTATTAAACTATACTTTTCTTTTTAAATCCAAGATGGAAGATGTGATTGTAATTAATCAAAATTAATTAAAGGTGAGAAACTTAATCTTGTTTAATCTTCTAAAATAACTTTAATTAAAAGTTTCTCTAAAATCAAAATTAGAAACTAAACTAATTGATTTGCTTTTGTCATAAACATTTGCTATCAAGTTAATTTCGGTTTGAATACTTATCTAACAATAGCATCTTCCAGCACAATGGGTAAAAGCTTATGTAAAAATTTCTTTAAAATTAGATTAGAGAATGATTAGCAGTGACCAATCAAGAAAGCATTCCACAAATACCGGGGCATAGTATAAAATGGGATAATTTTGACCACAGAGAGAAACTAAAACAGTCAATGAAAGCAGTTGCCAAAGAAATCCATGCTTGTTTAATTTCAATGTGTTATGAGTAAATCCACTTCACCTTTCTCACCATTCGAGATGGCCTTCCCCAAAATCTGGGCCCAGGATCCCGATACTCATAAACTGTAACTATATGCCTATTTGTTGAATAATGAACTTACTACTTGCCTGAATAACTATGCTCATCAAACTAGATCTAGTTCTCCGAGGGAAATCTGAATATCGCCAAAAGAACAGCCTAGTTTGTACAGAGATAATAATTTCAAGTGCTGCTAGACTCTTAAATTTACCTTGAATAATTTTAAATCTCACCTATCTGTTTCTTTAAACATTTTGTAAAGCCTTCCTTGTAAAATTAATATTAATTATGAATTAATTTGTAAATTCTTACCTTGTTAGTCAAATGTACTTTGTTCTCTCTATATAACTTAGTAGTAATCTCTCCTACATTAAACCTCTCCTGAACAATTATTATTTCTTAATTTCACATGTTTGCAGCAATATTATATTTTCATTATTATATTTTATATTTTCATATACTAAATTATATGTCGATAATTCCCCCCAGAATCGCAAATGCTTATGCTATCTCTTTTAATAAAAAAAAACCTTCCTTACTTTTCAGAGGGTGATTAATCTAGTTTTTTAAAACAAATTTGTTATTCTTATTATAGTGGATGCCTGCAAGTCTGGGGAAGTAAAATAAAAATCAGATAATTATTGTACAATGTTATTTTCGAAAAACTAAGCAAAAATCTGTTTTCTTAGAAATGTTTTTTTATTAATTAAATAATAGTACCAACTTCTAAAAACTTTAAATATATTTATACAAATGAAATCAATATTATTTTCTTGAAATCACTACCTTCTTTATATATATCTAATAATCTGTAAGGTATTTATAAAAGCACTTAAAAACAAAGATTTGTATTTGTTATACGTTATGGAAAGTTTATGTGTAATTTAAAGTAATAAAAGGAAGGGGGGGGTAATCCTCTAGTTCTATGAGCTGTTATATTAGCCTTAATTTTATTTATCCCATATCCATGTAATAAATCAAATCATACCGATATGCTGGGTCTTTATTAATAAAGATAGGTGATAATTCTTTATTTCTTAGTTTTAAGTTTGTATCTTTATATTAATTCAAGCGTTACATGTATACTGGCCTTTAGTTTTCTATATATTTGTGCTTCATTTCCCGGCAGATCGAACAATCCGAGTCATGTCTCTTTTTACTTCCAATTCCAAGGACAAGGTTTGTAAACTCCTTGGGACTTCTTCAGCACTAGATATTATTGCGTAGGGTTCACTCTGGCATTCAATAAAGTGCATTTTCATTGTTTGTGACCCAATCCTGCCAACATTTGCAGAGAGTCACCTTCTTTAGCCATAAATTGAAGCACCCTCTTGGATCTTAGAATGGATCTCTTCATTGCCATCATACACATACCGCTCGCCTATATTTCATTATCGCTAAAGCCTATCAATGCTCATAAAGCATACTATTATGATTATACTAAATGGATTATCATTTTTATATTTTCATTCATACTTTCATATGTGCTATTTCTGCCACAATTATTGTTTTCTAAATTAAATTCCCACATACGTCCTTATTTTGCAAATGTGAATACTATTTTATTAATTAAATATAATTACCATTGCCATCAAACTAAATAATCTTATGTATTGGTTCAAGTGCTGATTTTGTATTAACCTTTTAACTGTTTGACTCGTTCTTAATCGAGGCAATTTGATACATATTCGTTTTTAATCAAGTAAATTCATTTTTAATCGAGTAAATTTGACATCGCTGTAAATTGCTTAGTTTTTGTACTACGTTTACGGTTTTGACGTCATTTTTTAGAACGCAAAAAGTTTTATAATATACTGCCATCTATTGAATTATTTTACAAGTAAAAAATCAATTAATTGATGAGTTATGTCAAACAAAAACTAAGCACTGCCTTTTCACATCTTTCTTGAATCTTATTGGCTGTTGAAATTTTGTAAACAAAAGAAAATGGAAAAGCTCCGCCTTCTCATCATCTTTTCTTGAATCTTATTGGCTGTTAAAATTTTTATATGGCTGCCAAAAATTAAAAATTTACGAACGCTTTTGTTTTATTTTGAAAATGATAAACGAATGTTTTAGAGCATTTTAAAAATATTTTTTGATGAAATACAAATAAAATACAAATTATTTTCATATAATATGTCAAAAATAAATATTATTTTACAAAAATAGTTACGATTTTAGCAAGAATTATTTATTTATTGCAAAGTCGGGAAAAAAAAATCATAACGTGAAATTATGATTGACGTTTCTTTTCATGTCAACCGTAACAAATATTTTTAAAATTAAAAATCAAAATTTATTTTTGAACAAACTTTCGTTTATTTTTATAATGTGAGAAATTACTAATATACTTTTTAAAAACGAAACTAAAGTGAATATATTTAAAAAACGGTCAATAACTTTTGAAAAATTGATACATTATTTTGTGCATCGGCCAATTAAAAGCTTTGAGTGATACCACCTGCTGCGAATGAACAACTAGATGCTTAAAGGGTTAATGGTAGATTTAAAGAACTTTAAATAACTGTAATCGAGTGTTATTAAAAAATCTTAGATATACCATGTAATCTGTTAAATATTGACATATAAATAGCCACATTAGAACAAAGCCATAAATTATTTGTTACTGCAGTGTAAATTGAATAAATACACTCATTTCATAATATTGTAAGAGGGGTTAATGTCCTCTAAGGGAGATAAATACCCATTTTATTTGTATTTTGACACAAATAACATAATCAATCATATATATATATCTCAAGTTAACTTAATAAATCTTATATAAATTTCTAAATATTAAAGTCATTGTTTCATTTATTGAATAATAATAATAATAATATTGATGTTATATAAAAGGTTTAATTTACCAGATGATCAAATCTCACTAACAATAATGTTCTATACATGAATAAATTCAAATTAGAGTCTTTTTGTGTCATGGCTTTGTGATGCCGGCAGTGAGAAATAAATTAGATCGATATCATTGGAATTGTTGCTCATAAGTTGGTAGATCTGGAAAATAGGAAAATAGGGCAGAGTTCATGAGTGTTCCTGACTTATGTATCTTGTGCATGATTGGACTTGAGGTACTTTTGCCTAGATGCTAGATCTGTTATATGAACAGACAAAACTGACCAGTACAATACCTATGTTGATCTTGTCAGTTTCACATCTCACACATAGGACCATAATATGTCCATTTAATTTTACAGAAGAGGGATATGCAGAATACAGGCTGAATATGTAATATTTAAATATATGTACATTGTCTATACTAAATGTAATTATAAGGGACTTGAATTCAGATTTTCAACTCCCCACAGCTATCCAATCCATCTTATACAACTGATGAACATGACTACATAGATATTTATATTGGAGATCATTTATCTTTTTCACATGTATGTGGTAATGTGTATCAGTTGCATAAGATGGATTGGATAGCTGTGGGGGAGTTTGAAAATCTGTGTTCAAGTCCCTTATAATTACATTAAATTTAGTATGGACAATATACATGTATTTAAATATTACATATTCAGTCTGTATTTTTTGTAACCCACTTCTGTACAATTAAATGGACCTATTAAGGTACTATGTGGGAAGGGTCAGACTGATTTAAGGTCAACATGGGTATAACAATAATATTGGCATCAACAAAAGTTTTGAGTATTTCATCCTCCGATTTTCATTGATATGGATGGTTGAGGAGTTGGAGAATGGACAAAATTAAAGTTTGTCCATTAAAATTTCAATATTTGCTATCTTAATATAAAAACTGAGCAGTGATTTTATATATATGTGGAAGATGTTGATCTGGACGAACTGATGAGTGCTAGTTCAGCACAAAATACATTTATTGAAGATCATTTATCTTTTTCACATGTATGTAATCATGTGTATCAATTGTACAAAATGAATGAAAGTTTGAGTTCAAGTCCCTTATAAATATATATCTTAAATATGTTATATTAATAATATACACATTAAAACACACATCTAATATATATATACTTCAAAATCACAATATATTTATTCATAGAGGTGTTATCAAACTAACGTAGTCTTATTCATAAGCATATATAAAATTACGTACATTCATATAACATAATTATCATTTTGAACAAAAACTACTTTCTTATAAAAAAATTATTTCTATTCTTTCTTCATGTAGCATTGTTAAAAATATTTTATTTTATTTTTTAATTTTATGATAAAATATTCATTGTTAATTAAATGAAAATTGTTCATTGAGATAATCTTTTAAGTTTATTTATGTTGAAGATATGCTTAAGAAGCTTCCGTAGAAGTCAGAGTCAATTTTAATCCAATGAATTTCCTTTACTGCCGCATGTCTTTTTGTAATCTAATTAAGTTACTATTCAGTTTAAGTTAGCATTTTAATAGAATAGATAAGATAACCAATATAATTTTATATTTCAAAATAATAAAATTAAAAATCTAATTAATTCACCTTAGTAGTTTAATTAAGTAATTATGATCGAACTTTATTTCCTTTGTAAGCATTTTTAAAAGTTTTTTTTTTTATCCCACCTATTTTATTTTTAGAATGAAATAAAAGAAAATTCAATAAATATTTCCGATTATTAATATAGACAATATTTCAACAAATTTCAACTTTGATATTTTATATTTAAAATAATTATATACTCATTTAGTTTTTTAAATATAATTATTTTTATAATCGAGTTTATTTACACCCTCACCATATAATATTAATATAAATGCATTTATGTATACTATTTAAGTTAATTAAGGAATCAGCCATTCAATTTGTTCTAATAATTTTTTATCAACTTTGACACTACGCTAAAATTGCCAGCGAATTTATTCATCTGGATCAATTGTTTATAGTTTACAACAGCAGTATTAAGCTGGCATTAAGCAAGAGTAGTGATAGTATCCCAATGCAGTATTCAATAAATTTTTTCTCTATATATATATTCCAAGTATTTAAATACCGTGGTGAAATAACCTAAGCAGATTTCAAAACAACTACAAAATTGTCTTAATTATTAATATTATTAACATATTATTAGCAGTTTAGTGTTATCCACATTTAGTCAATGATATAGTGTGTTATTAATTAATTTTAATTAATGTTTAAAATGATAATTTATAGTTGTTTTCAACTCTGCATTCCGATAATTATTCATAACATTTAAAAGCAATGTTTAATAAGACCACATTATGATTATTTCATGGTTTAGAATCTAATTGCTCTTAAGTTTACCATTTATATGAAAAAAATATTTGTACATTAGAGTAATATATTAGCAGTGGACTCTTTATCAAATGAAGAATGATCTTGTAAACTATGCAACAATTATCTTTAAAAAAATGATTGCCGGTCAAGTATTGGTGGTCGAGTGGTCAGCACAGCTGCGTTACAAGCAGTTGTCCCGGGTTTGTGGGTTTGCTTTCCCGGCCGATGCTTTGACACATGAAAAAAAAGATTGACTTCTTTAATATAGCCTTGTTGAGGAATAATTAACATATTATTTACCAATTAACTAATTTGTCCATTTTATTTATGCTATATTATTCAGTATTGTCATAATTCTTTATATATATATAATTTACGTATTATTGCATTTCATAAATAATTTTCTCCTTCAGAAACACTTCTAAAAAAATTATATATTTGAGTTATTTAAAATCTGTTTCTAATTTTTATTTATTTTATTTGTTCACATTCTCTCTATATAAAAATTGCAATAAATTATTGGTATGACTTCCAGACCTCTAACTTAGTTGATTTTATACAATTTTATACCATTCTGACATCAATCCATAATTTGTAATTGCTTGCTATCTGATTCAGAATCCAAAGCAGAGTTCTTAGATTCAAATGGATAGAGATATATTCATATATGGCAAATCTATAACCCATGGAATGTATTACAGAATATAAGAATTATAAGGAACCTAGAAATTTAAAATCTAATTTATAATAAATTTAAAAACAATTTTAGAAATGCTAATTGTTACAGAATATGATCATATATATATAAGACATATTTTGCAGGTTCATCCTACGGATGAATCCGCAAAGTATGTCTTTTATATATGCAACCCATGAAAATCTTCATATCAACATATATATATATATAATATAGGAATTTATACCATATAAAATATTGTGGAATGATTTTGCATATTACCAATTTGGAGAAGACTCTTACATTTACAGTGTTTATTTGATCTTTTATATATTATTAAATAATATAATAAATGAAACAGAATTGTTGTTAAGCATTGGATATCAGGAAAATTTTAATAGACAAGCTAATCTGAATACTTCTTATTAGAATATTTGACCTCAAACATTTGCTGTGGAAAATATGTCATCTACCATGAGCTACACATGTGAAGTGAAAGTACATTTGTTTGTGAAAACCTCAACATTATTGTCACATAATGATGAACAAAAGCACAATAATGTAATTTTTTTATTGTGGTAAAAATATAAATTATGCAAGATTTCATAGATTGACAATGAATGACCTTATTAAATTAGATATACTAGTGCAAACCCCACAAAAGCCTATCAACATGATGGAAGAGGCCTGGATGGAGGAAAGTTTAAGAATTTCAGAAGCCTTTAATGCAACAATATTTAAAGATCTTTATTTTTTACTGATCACTCGATTATTGTAGTGATTATGGATATAAATTGCACTCTCTACAGATTTCCAACAAACTTACTGTCCTGAAATGATTACAACAAACAACATGTAGGCCTACATATTATGGATTTCTGATCACTAAAATCACATATATTGCTATTGAATTTTTTGATGCAGGACAAAGAAATAGATTTGAAAAAACAATTTACACACTGGAAAAATATGTGCAAATTAAAGTAGATCAGAATACAAAAAAGTATGTAACTGGAATTATTAAAAAAAAACACCTATTTCAATTATGATATTAATGATTTTAAGAAATTAATGGAGCATTATGAATCAGGGATAACATTCCAATCCACATATCTAAAAGATATACCTACACCAATTTTAAGTAATAATTATTTTAAGCTGCATTTAAACAAAAACAATTCAAATGACATCCCTACACTAATTACTGACTAGGAATACATGGAATCAAACCACAATAGTTTAGTGCCTATACTGTGAAATGAGAGCCACATCAGTATGAAAAAAAATGATACAAATAATGTTATAGAATATTCAGCAGGGAAAAAGTCAATAACTGGTATAACTGATGTTAACATTGATGACTCATCATTATACACAAAATATATTAACAAATGCTAATATTCAAAGGCAATATCAACTTTTGGATCAAAACATTTCCCTACCACAAAAAGTGATAAGTAAAATAAATAAAATTCTTACAGAAGGAATTGTAATAAACAAGATTACACAGGATATTATAGAATCAACAATATCTTGTCTATTACACACAGACATGGATGTAAATGCACTGACTAAAAAACACAACACAGAATCGAGATCATATTAAAAAGGTTAAAAAGTCAAATAAAAACTTGCTAGATTCTGATGCAGTTGATATCTCAAATAAGCCAGTCATTGTAACAGAGGTAATTGTGTTATGTCCAAATGCAATTGCTTATGATGAATCTATAGAGTTGTTACATGAGGGCCTAATATTTTTAGATAGAACTAAGCAATTATCATAAATATATTTCTTGTATTTTTTATATCTATACACTAAATAAGATAATAAAAATACATCTATCAATGTCCACACATAATTGATTTTCTGGAAACTAAGATATATAAAAAAACAAAACCATCAAAATTTTATGATAATCAAGAATATTTATTATTTCCCAGAACAGCATACTCAATTTAAGATGAAACAGGAATTATAATAAACAAAACCTGTCCATTCAGCTCATTAAAAATAATATATATTGATGCATACATGCTAATTGTTACACTGAACCACAAAAGAATAACACTAAACATAGCATGCATGTACATTCCTCCTGTTAAAATAATAATTAATAGACTTATATATACATTAAACACAAAATTTGCATCCTTGATACATCCTATAAGTCTAATAAGAGGTTTCAATGTTATACAATAAATGTGTAAAAAATGGTTATATCTGCTGGCATTCCATCTTAAGTCTGGAACAGGACTTTTTCTACAGAACTCTATCTCCTTCAATAATAGCAAATACTCATCTTTGATTGATATTGCTTTTATTTACCACCATTGCATCATATGATAAACACTCGTCTTTTTCAGATCATTCTGCAGTGGTGGTCTGTTTTAAAAATGATTTTTCTCATAGATATACGATTACAACAAGTAAAACTATAAAAATACCATACCCACGTTGGACTAAAATATATATATATTTCTATGAAGAGATATTCAAAATTAATGACTTGGAAATAAACCCTGTTCAAACATGGATTGAAGTTTTGAATATAATCTCATATACAGTTGATACAATGCCAAGAAACCAAATCCCCTCAAAGACTTTAGTACTTTCAGATGAATTGCAAAAGACAATTATAATTTAGTGCTACTATAGCAGAGGGCTGTACAATTGTAATAGCCCTGAGTAAAGCATATTGGTCAGCTTGTGAGTCACTCAAAGAATAACTGGTGATAAAAAAGAGAAAAATATTCCTGAATCACTCCCTCATATGGTCTAGACAATACATTCATTGGACACTTCAACAACAATCAAAATAGAAGGGCAAATCATTGCAGGTGACAACATGCTAGAGCCACTTTATTCATATTACTTGCAAAAGGGGAAATATTTAACTCTTCACAAAAATTTTTGGGACTATCAGAAGACAATATAATTTGTTTGTTTTACAATAGCGTGTTGAAACCGCCAGAGGGCGGGCTCGGTTTGTAAACAAAGATAAATATAATGTTGCCGGGGCTGGGTTTCTTTTCTTTTTTTTGTTTTTTGTTGGCTTTGGTTTTTTTTTTTGTTGTTGTTTATCACATTTATAAAAGTAATATCAAATCAAATTTTTTTTTAAACATGACGAAAAAATAAAAATAAACAAATGCATAAACAAAAAAATTACAAATAAATGAATTTACCAAAAAAAGTACTTAACTTTTTTTTGCTTTTGATTCTTTTCATTATTTATATTTTCAAAGGGGACGGGTTTTTTTTCCGTATTTTTTTTTGTTGTTGTTGTTGTTGTTTATCACATTTAAAATAAAAGTACAGTGGCTATCAAATCTATTTTGGCTACCCCAAACACAAAAAAAAACAACAAAAAAAAAAAACGGATTGATTAAAAATGATTTTTAAAAAGTAGTTAACTGATTTTTTGTTTGTTTTGATTCTTCTCATTAAACCCTTTCTATTTTCGGTTCGGTATTGTACGACAAACAAAAAATCAGCCTATGCAACTACTTCTTCTTCCTTAGGGGGGGGGGTTGTTTTATTTTATTTTGATAAATTATAAATAAATCTATTGTCCATTTAACAGTAACATTTACAAGCCAAAGTCCAACTTTGGGAGATGGGGTGAAAGGGTGTTTGCAATTGCTAACAGAACGGAAAGCCAACAACCTGAAGATTGACCAAGTTTTATGGTAATCCCCCCCAAAAAACATCATACAGCAATTAAAAGCAACTTTTTGGGCTCTTCGGGCAAAAAAAACAAAAAAAAAAAAAACAGCAGGCATGCAGCTTCAAGGTGTTTTGTTTGATAAACTTCTGGTTCCAGCAGTCAGAGAAGAATCCTTGTTCTTTCTTTGACATTCAGAAAACAAGTTATCCTATTTCAGATATTTCATTAATCAGCTCGCAGTTGTTGTCGCATGAAACGTGACTTAGAGCGTGATTTGATGGGAATCGCGTTTTTAACTACACTTGGCCCATTTTTGCATCAGGAAATGGGGGCTAGGGAAGCATGAGACTCTGCTGATAATTGTTAGTAGACCTTCCTAAAACATGCGAGATAGAGGGGGAGGTGGTCTTAATGAATATTAAAATAGTTTCAACAATCGCAATTCCAGCCACCCTCAGACAATACTGTAAACAAAAGTGAAATATGATCGCTAGTCCAAAATGCTTAGCCCAAATCTGAGCTGTAAGCTGACATGATAGCTTCTGCTGCAAGATTGGCTAAATGTCACATTTCTGTGCAATAGCATAGAAATAAACACAGTCAGCCGGTACCCTCCCCCATATCAACGGACTATTTCTAGGCTTACGCGTTAGAAATAGAACATTCGATAGCGCCGGAGGCCACCCCAACGGCATATTTCTGTGTGCTAGCATAGAAATAACACCCGCCAGTGGTTTCAACATGCTATTGTAAAACAACCTATAATTTTTGTACCAAGAGAGTTTGAAGAAAAACATGCTCATGTCATCCAGGGATACATGGAATACCTTGTTTTGTATATAGACATTTAAGTCAATTCAAAGCAAAATACCTGATAAATTTAGCTAGTTTTCTAATAAAGTGAAACTATCATATACATGGGCTTTATCCCATCTCACTGGTTCCATTTGTTAAGAAGAAACCGCTAATTTTATCATTGGTTGTATCAGATAAAAATCAAATCTTTTAATTGGCCAACTCACAAACTGAAGACAAAGCCTATTGTTAAAACATATTCGCCTATAATATTAAATTCAACTCAGATACGTTTATAAAAAGTATATAATTAATTTTTCAGGTCATGAAGAAAACGAAAGTTCTTTCAAAAATAAATTGCTATTTATTTATTCTAAGATATTCTATATCCAACATAAGTTATAATTAAACAAAAAGATCGACTTTTACGTTATAGAAAAGTAAATATTTCTTTTTACTACATCTTCAATATATTTACTTAAATCTTCAATATTTTTCGAAAATAATTTTGTTTTTTATTATTCTCTCTGAAAATTATGTTTAATTTCCATAAATATTATTTAATAATAATTTAAATTATTCGAAATGAAAATCTCAGCGTTTTTCTTTATTTTCTTTGATCAGCAGTTTCTTTGTTCTTTCCAGCCAATCAGAATGTCTTTTTCTGAGAGCATGCTAGAACCAATCACAAATAATGTTCCTTCTTTGTTTGGTTTAAATGCGTTTTTTTATTTTTTCTTCTAAATAAATCGAAGATGTCCCATCGACAGAACTTTTAAAACGAATTCAATACGTATTTACGATTTTATCGTAAAAACGACGAGTTAAGATTTAGATGCGGAGCCGCGCGTGAAAAGGGAAGAAGAAAAATATAACCACATTCCAAAACCTCAAATCCATATCAATGAATCCACTTGGGATTAAGATTGTAGAATCACTGATTAACCCTAGATTTAAATTTTATATTTTGCCATTGCTGTCAAAAACACAGTTTGCAAAGAAAGATTCATCAACTGACAGGCAACATTTTTATATAAGACAGTAATTGATACAGTCAGAAACAATACAAAATATAGTTCAGTTGTACTTTGGCTGAATATTAAATCAGCATTTGATATGATATCAATTGATATTTTAATTAATCCATTCGCAGATACATCAATACTCAGGGCATTAATCTACATGATTATGAATCTTATAAATCGAAAAATTCAGATAGGTCTTAGTGGGAAGTACCTATCTTCATTCCATTTAACTTGATTCTAAGGTTCACCATTAAGTGCTCTTTTATTTACATTTTGTATCGATACTCTTCCTTTAAATTAAAAGTAAAATGACTTGAATGTTTATACCTGGAATAAAGACAATACCAAAAACAAGTAAAAATTCTAAATAATTATTGAGGCAAATATAAAATGGAGTTTAATTTAGAAAAATCATGTGCATGGTCTATGTACTCAGGATGCCAACATAAGCAATATTTCAAAGGCAAGCCTGAAAGGTGATGGCATATACAGGAAAAAATAATGAATAAGGTGAGAATATAATTAATTTTTTTTCCAAATCATATTTATCACTCTATGCCAAAGTGGTCCTTTTCAATCTCCTAATAATGACAGATGTTACATACTTTACATCTATAACAATATACACAAAAGCTTTTACATCTAAAATTTACTCAATGTAGTAGAAAATTACTGTCAGGGAAGAAAATGGTGTCAATATCCCTAAGTAAAATGGATTGGGTTTACATTCTATAAAAATTTTCCAAATTCCAAAAAAAACACTTAAACTTACATCACCATGTGCAATGATATTTCTATATTTAGAAATAGTTTTCAAAATTGCACCCATAGATATTCTAACACTCTATGCAATTACTAGAAAAAGTTAATTGTTCTTTTATTATGTATTCCCAATTTAATATATTGTCCTCCAAATAATAAAATAAAATACTGGGATGTATATTCAATCTGTGCTTCACTATCCAATAATAATAACAAACTCCTTTTAAATATAACCAATAAGCATTTGATGAAAAATTCAAATACTGATCATTAGAGCCAAAATACTACAAGTTTCTCCTAAAACTAAATTTTGAAGCACTTCACATCTTTATTTCTACAGATCTAAAAAGAATTGCACTAACAATGAATATATATGCAAATTATGTCAGAGAGAATCAAAAACACAATTATAGTTTCTATTCACATGCCCCATGTTTAATAATATCTGATGTGATATTCCCAAAATATTTAAAAATAGAATTACAACATACATACATTTCTTAATATATTTTAAAAAAAGGTATTTATGCACACATTTGAGCCAGCATATTTCTAATATTCTCATTATGGTGTACCAGATGTACATTTATGCACAGTTCAAACACAAGAAGACACTCTAATACATTTAGAAATAAAATGGATATTATACACATAAGTGATGAAAAAATTTCACCAAGTAACATTTACTCAGACACAGCTCACTAATGCAACTCCATTTAAATTTACGATATGACTTACTATTATAAAATAATAACTAGATAATTAAAAGCAAAAAATATATTAATGCATTGATGTACATAGAAAGACATAAATCCTATGCTGTAGTCAGAAAACTTTAAGCTGCTGTCAAGATTTTTTTTTCTGTTACACATAGATTTGTAATTTTCTCATCTCCAGTATGACATAAAGATACAGAGTATAATATAAACCACATATCTTCCTTTGCCTATGTATGTGGTATAAAGTACTGTTCTGTAAACTTATAGTTCAATAAAGCCTTTTGAAACTAAAATGTTCTAGAGGTCAACTACTTTTTGAACCTGTGCAATGTACCATATATGTTTAGTACCTATTTCTTAAACTCAAACACAGTCAATAATTGTGGGTTTATTTAAGGAATAAGCTTTAAGCAGAAATGGACCATCTATACTTTTAAAACATTTCATATGTGTAAAGAATAGTTGACTTTCATAATATTTCATATATATATTGTAACGGTCTGGTTGATGATGTGGCAAGAGAAGGTTACATCTGACTACAGTTGGACCTAGGGTCTTCATGTAGGATGCTGGAGATGATGCAATGAAGTACATGACTCATGATTACATCTATCTTAAATAGACTAGCCTAAGGCTTATCTATCAAATTTACATGTAATTTAAGTCAGTTCATCCACATCTCGCCATTCTCTTTTGGATCTGTTGCCTCAGTATTTGAACTGAGGAAGAATTTGTATTTGACTCTTTTAACAGGGATATAGTTATGCATACTCAAGGGCAGATCTGCTTACCAAAGTTAGCTTTCATAAATGACCCTTATCTAAGAACTTTCTATTATAGAGATAATATATATACGTATATATATAGGTATGGTGTTGGCTTTATGAGTGAATGCAAAGGCTTATTCATTAAATTAGAAAGATTTTAACTATTCAACAAAATTTGCAACATTTATTTATAAAAATAAACTCTAGGTAAATAGTAAATAAACTTGAACAAATTAAAGAGATATTAAAAATATTTACAAATGGATATGAGATTATTCATACATATTTACAATTTAAATGCCTGTAATGAGCATCTATCATATTAGGGATTTCCTTAATCTGAAGTTACTAACCCTTAATCCCCATGATAGATACTCATGTTGCAGACATTTCTAATTAAAATCATAATATTGATTTTATTATCCACGTAACAAACTAACTAAAATTCATTTAATGTTTAACATCAACATTGATTAAAGTCGTGGCTCAAGTTGTAATGACTTAACTTGCCTGGAGACCCCCCCCCCCCCATCATTTATCACATAATAAAGAAACACTATTTAATATGAAAGTATAGCAGATATATTTAGGAAGTTAATCATTTATACAGAAATACTTAAGTAACTATCATTAGTAAAACAAACAATATATAATGCAACTTTGCTTTCTTAAGTGTTTGTTGTTAATGTCAATAATAATAATAATAATAAATTCTTATCTCCAAACTTCAAGTAAATGGTCATGAACAATGGTCAAGCACTTAGGATGGGGAATTGAATCTAAATTTTATTTAAAAAAAAAGAATTTGGTCTAAATTGAACCTTCCCTTATCTCTTCACCTTCTGTTAAATTGAATTCTCCCAAAACGTTGAATATTAATAATAAACATTTCCACAAGATAAGAATGAGATAATAAATAATACATTCATAAAAATATTCATAATGCATAATATAAAAATATCTATATATATATTTCAGGAATCAATTATCAGGCTCATTCAATCATTAAAGTTTTTCACATTTTATAGTTCATACGGTTAATGTGCACTCCTCTCTCCATAGCATGAATCAATCATTCATCATTACTACTGTGGTATGCGCTGTGGACAATTTTGCCTCAATGGACTCTGACTTTCTTTCATTCTTCTCTCAAATATTCCATGCTGTATGAAGTAAGTCTATTAGATGCTATAAATGTAGAGATATAGATATATACTTTCCATGGTTATTGAATTGACGCTCTACCCCACAACAATCGATTGCTCTATCCAGGCCACATTGAGCTGTCCCCTTAAATGCTAAATTTAAGTTCAAATACGGCTTGAAGTCAAAATAAATATTTTTTAACCCGCTTGTCCTAGCGTCTACCGTATTAGCTATATATATTGGATTTTACTGGTTTCTTTAAAAGTTTGAAATGATTTCTTCAAAATTCACTGACTGCTTAATTTTATCGGCATAATTTGTTTATGTGCAAAGTCTCCAATTTGTTTTTCTAAATCCTGTGACAAACTTGTAAAAAAAAAAAAAACTTGTTGTACAAAGTTAAATAAAAAGAAGATTTCGAACGACAGTTTCCATGTTGTTCAAAATGCTTGTCAATATTTTCCTTTTTTTTTTTTTAAGTTGACTTTTCCATAGCAACCTTATTCTCTGTGTGTATTGTTGTATTTATTTGTGTATAACAATTATCGGTTCCTGAAGGACCTTTGTTCGTTACCATGATTAGTTTGTCATCGTTTAAATCATCGTTTAGTGTTTACTAATGATGTAAAATCATATAGCACAAAATAATTGACATCACACATATATGTTTGTACAAAACTTTTTTAGTATTTATTTTGAATTATTTAACAATTACTATCCAATTTACTTCATGTATATATATGTGCAAAATATAGTAATATACGGTTTCAAGTTCAATTATATAATAACCATTTAAATAATATCAATATAGCTATTCACATTTATTTCTTCAAACTTTGATCACAATATGTTAGCATTTTTTAAAATACTATCAGATATAAATTCTGATCAAAGTTTAGTTCAACATTTCCGATGGCTAAGGTCAGTGTGAGTGAGATTTCAAGCTACCCTCACAATATATATATATATCATTAAAAATCAGTCAACACTTAGACAATTCCAAAATCAATAACATTCAACAATTTCAAACTGTTGTCAAGGCAACATTCTTTTAACTATATATATCAATATATAAATAATAATAATAATATATATATAGGCACACGTATGTCACTATAGCCCAAAATTATTACAAAGAAATAAATAGCTAAATTTTATAACTGCTTTAATTGTCTAAATGATGATAGTAAGGTATACGTGTCTTAAACTTTAAATTTATATATGAAATAGTTGTACATTTTACTAAGTCATATATATATTACATTTTTTATATATAAATGTAAATATTGGCATTCAAATTCACAAAATTATTCAAAAAGAATTATATTCAAAAAATAAAGCCATTTATAATATAATATATTTAAAATGCCCTATAGCTATATTGTTTTCATGGGCAAAAGGTGTTTTATAAATCATATTTTCAGGAGCAACTGTATTTAATAAAATAAAAGTAAACATACTGTTATTTTATAGCATTTTCCCTCATCTAGGTAATAAAACAGCAATAATCACATGCTGAGACAACTATATTATATAATTATTGAATAGTTTGACTTAAGTTTGATAATATTTTTTATATTCATTTGTGTAAAGAAATGCTCCCAAATAGCTGGCTATTTTATTGTTTCATCACATTTGTTAATGCGATTTTTTCTCTTAAATATTTCTATAACCTCTGTAAATATTCTTTGGTCATGGTTGATTAGTGTTTGAGAAATCTATGTAATAGCTAGTGTAAAAAGCATGGATAACAAGTGCTGAAGATTTTGAAACTTCTCACTGCATTAAATTGTTTACCTCTTCTAGCACATATGTTGATTGCTCTTTTTCATGTATATAGTTGGGCATATGCCACATGGAATCTCATGTCTGCTTAGGTCTTCCAGAGGAAATACATTCTAAGGTTTTATCATAATATTAATGTTTTGTTCAGTAGAGAATGCTGTTTTGATGTCATAGCATCTCAGTTTCTTTCCACTCTTATCTGTTATTCTTTTTATATAAAAAATGCATATCCAATTAGAATTTTCTTCTTTTTCTTTTTATATGGCTTTTGCTTTGCATATTGTCATATTTATAGTGGGGATATTGTGAGTAGTCATTAATAAGACATCACATATGTATTTGTAAAGAAAAATGTCCTTGCAAAAAATGACTTATGTACAGAGAAGTTTGCTTGTTCTAGAAACAAGATCACCAAAAAAGGAGTTTTTTATTCTTTTCTACTTCCATAGTAAACTTAATTTGGGGATGTAGGTTATTAATATGCATTAATATGTTATAGAGTTGTTTTTAGCACATGTGACCAAACAACAAATATGTCACATTTATATCTAAGCCAGTAGATGGTTTGTATAATGCTGAGGTTAAAGCCTGTGTTTCAAACTTCCCCATGAATAAATAGGAGATAGAAGATCTCACTGGAGTTTGAATTACTTGTTTGTAGAATTGATCATTGTAAATGAAATAAGTATTATTAAGACAATGTTTAGCTAATGTGATAAAATGACTCTGTAAATTGTAATGTTTTGTAGCTATAACTAATGTTTCATTCATTGATATGTTAGTAAATGATGAATCAACATCAAAGCTCACAAGAATATCATTTGATGTGATATTTAAACAATTAATAATAGAAATAAAATGGGTAGTGTTTTTAATATATGATTTCATGGAAGAAATAATTAATTGTATTTGATTTTCTATGTATCTTGATAAGGCCCAAGTAGCTAACCTTATGGTTCTAACAATAGTGTAATGGGATATATATATATATATATATATATATATATATATATATATGCGTTACATTTAAATTTTAATACTAACTTCTTTGTAAATATTTAATACTGAATTTAAAGCACAAATAACAAATTATTAATTTATTATGTTTGATTTAAATATTAAAATAAGCTTTAAAAAAATTATAGAATCGAAACAAAGATTCTAGTGTTTGAATAGAATATAATAAAAAACCTTTTGATTTTAAAAATAACGAGAGTTTTAATCTTAAAAATAAAAATTACAAACAGATCCTTAGGGCAAAATGACCATTGAAAAAATGATTATGAAATAGATAAGAGTTCCCACCCAAAGATATAGACACAGACCTCAGTGGAAAACCCAAAATCTTACCTTGGACACAAACCCAATAAACCAATAAAATACAGACATGAAATATGTTTGATGAATCTTGCATTCCAGAGATAAGGTGCCTGGGGACTATAAAAAAAAATCCAACACAATAATTAATTAGTTGGAGAATTAGAAAATTAATGTTTTAAATTCAACTGTCTTTGCTAAAAGTAAACTAACTTAAAAATATTGTCGCCGTCGCTAAGAATGTAATCCGTTTCATCGTGCTTCCTTTGATTCGGCCGGCCGAAGGGAGTTTTCATCTCCCCGGATCCCAGCATAGAACCACTAGTAATGTCTTTCAGAAATCTTCATAAAATCGTCATCGTCCACAAGAAATGGCCCTTGCATAAACTCAGATCTTCGTCGTGAAGGAACAAGCATGGATAAAAAGAGGTATAAATTTATAAATGATCAACTTAAATATAAACTCTCTTAAGCTTAAAATCTTTCGGACTTTATTTGTGTCTAAAAAAAAATGAACTATAAACTTTCTTTCCTGAATAAACCTGAACTTTCTGTATCTTTAATAACTTTGCAATTTTAAAACTCTGATCTAAAATTAAAACGTAATCTCTTAAAATATGTGTTATAATTTTTTTTTTATTCAGCTTAGTTTAAGGTCTGTTTGTAATAGGGTAGGGGTTTGTGATTGTAAACATAAAATTGAAAGATATACACATCATTATTTGTGCATTATGAGATTTTAAAAATATGTCAAAAATATTATTTGTGTAAAAAAGAAAAAAATAAGTTGAATGCAATATAATTTTAAAATAGGTTAAATACTGTAAACTAAATATTTTATTTTTATTAAATTAATAAAATGATTTAAATGTTAGTTGAGTATAGATGGCTACTAGATTAGTTTAAATATATGTTAGTTTAAAGGGGTTTTGATTTTGGACTATTTGTTTCGTAGTTGTGTCAATGCTGGTGGAGAGATATATAGACGTTTATATCAATGTAATGTGAAGTGTTTTAGCACCTAGAGCAATGAGTCCAACTGAATGCATGACCCCAAAGAGGTAGTCATATCATTGAAATAGACACAGACATATTTCCTGCACCATTGACCCATTCCAGCTCTATGGATTGAGAAGATAAGTTGGCAAGATAAGACCGCTCTCCCATCCATATGTAGCATTTTTCTCTTTATATTACGTGCATTATTCTTCACCAGACAGAAGTATATTCCCATACTGGTTGAAGCTCATGTTTTTTCCAATAATATCATGCTGTTCAGATACACATTCCTGTTGGCGTGATTCTATGCTAACATGTTCACATTGCATTGGTTGCTGATATATATCTGGAAGCGAGCATTGGTGTGGCTGCGGACTTTTAGCCTGGAATCAAATGTTTGAAAGTCTTTTAGGTGCTTCATCTGGGTAGCTCATAAGATTAAAAATAAAAGTTAAAAACAAATAAAATAACTAATGAAACAGAATAAAACAACTTTCTTCTTTTGTTATAAATTTTTTTTTTTTTTTAAAGTTTGTGCAATATTAATTATATACGTAAATAAAATCTTTTTTGTGTTATTAATACTGACAGTGATTGCTTTTATTATTATTTATTAAAATAAATGTATTTAATAAATGTTTTAAACCTCTGCTACTTCATGAGCTAGTGACTTGGGCTGGCGGTCATGATCTTAACTGTGCGTATCTGCCTACTCTATAAATTTTCTAGGTTCGAATGGCCTAGTGGCGCCCTCATATGGCAGATACGGTAAGATTGTAAATTTCATTTCATTCTCGACTGTTATAATAGGTATATTTTATTTTATTTTATTAAACATGGGTGCTCCCAAAAATATGATTTATTATATAATGCTGAGATTAAATCCTGTGTTTCAAACTCCCCCATGAATAAATTGGAGATAGGAGATCCCATTGGGATTCCAATTACTTGTTTGTAGAATTGACCATTGTCTTGCACTTTTCGATATTATTTTTTTCTAAAAGCTTAATTAGAGACTTCCATACATTGTGTATTACCACACTTGTTGGACTTATAGAATTATGTGCTATTATCATATAAGCAGCTTCCTTGAATTTTCTTTTTTGGATCTTTTTTTTTTCTATCCAATATTTTTGCAGTTTTCCAATTGAAAATATGGTCATTAGTGCATACATAGTCTGCTACTGTAGACAAATCTGTTTTTCTCTTTTACCCATTAGTTTGGGTTCTTTCAAATGCTGTTCAACAGTGTACAGGTCTCATCAATATATTTCCTTCCACATTTACATGGTATTTAAAAGATGAAGAAGGATTTGAACTAACTCTCATATGAAATTTCCACTATCTGTTGTCTTTGACAGAATAGCTCAGTTGATTAGAGTGTTGTTTTAATATTCAATATTGTAGAATCTAAAGGTGTAAGTTTGACTTCTGTGCTAATATTGTCACTGGTCAGGCCAGGAACATCTGAAGAAGCATAGAGAATAATGCAGCTGAAAACATTCTGTAATTACTAAACTGTACCATATATTTGTGTGTTATTACTAACAACTTGTTTGTATTTGAAAAGTTTAAATAAAGTTTATAATTTTTTATACATTCAACATTTAATGATAGATGGATAGATGATGGAAATAGTCCAACATATCACATCTGACTGTATATATTTTTATGAAAGTTAAATTACAAAAGTGTAGACTGGTAAAAGTGCTAAAGAAATTTTGCAAGCCACTTATAATAATCTTTTCAAGATAAGCCTATTTGTGATACCTATATTAAAAAGAGATCAAATCCCAGAGTGTGATGATTATTTATTAAACTACAGTGTAATACATATGTAAATTAAAGAAATAGGAGCTAACATTATGGCTGATAATGGATAGAAACATGTTTTAATTCATCATGTGATGATTGTGATGTCATAATGTTTTATAACTGGCAGTCATTAATATGAAAATCCTTGAAAATCATATTTCCAACAGTTAAATACAACCAGATAAATATTTTTTTAAAAATAGGGTCAGTCAGTTCTTTATAAAAGGTATATTTATTGATGGTATGTTATGAGAATAATATTACAGATCACTTATTTGCCAACACATGGTTCCATTATATTTATAGTAGCAACTTGGGGTGATAAAACTCATGTGTGTATACACATCCTGTTACATTTGGCTCAATCATTTCATCATATATATGCAAATTCCAGGTTCATTGTGCTTGGTCATGTAAGTGTTGCCAGATTAAAATATCTTAGTTCCATTCTGCTGTTTTTGATGCCCAATGTGGGGCAGAGTATATTATGCTGTATTGCAAATAGGATTCATATAGTTTAATCAAATTTAAGTTCATATTGAAATAAAATTATATATACAATAAGACTCTAAAATATGAGTAAGAATATTTATAAATCTTAATAAAGTATAAATGGCATCACCCACTCAGATATATACTGTACCAAATAGGAAATAAAGAAAAATTTATCATTATCATAATATAAATAAAAGTAAAGTCTGATAATTAAAAAATATGTTATAAAATAAACAGATTATAAAAGGGTAAATTAAGCAGGAATGTTTCTGAAGAACATCTAAGTGGGTAGGTGAGCTTCTTTTTGTTGGGTTAGATCAGTCGGTACTTATTCCTTCATAACAAAATTATAAAAAGTTGTTAAGGAATATTTTGATTGTGCAAAAAAAAATGAAAAATAATATGCTTTTTTCATCAATGATTGAAGTAAACAAATAAATGATCATTAGACCAGGATGTAGTAAAATGGATTAGAAAACCAATGAATGTGAAAATACAGAGCAGATGGAAGAACAGTCAGCAGAAACTATGAATAAGCCTGCAAACAAGTACACTGGCTATCACATTTAGAGTGTTACAAAAAATGCTGTTGGAAATTACAGAAATGATACAGAAAATGCAAAATAGAAAAAAGGTTGCATGAAATGCAGCTGGAAAATAAAGAAAGTCTAAAGAAAATTGATGAAAAATGGGTGGCATTTCAAGAATAGTTTTTAGAAAATGAAAAAAACAAATAACCAAATTATATAAGATGCTGTAAAAAGCATGAAAGAAAATATGATGTCATAAGTAAAAGAACAGTTACATCAGGAATGGGAAGTAATATCTGTTAACATGGAGAAAATTTGATAAAGGGGTGAAAGCCAGATTCAAATAGAAGAGGTTATTTGGACTATTATAGAAAGGTTGGAAAAGCTTGAAGGCAGAAAAATATAAAATAATTTGAAAAGCAGAACTGTTGGAGAGTCAACAAGAGAATATAAGGGAGCTCCAAAGAGAAGTAACACAAATAGCAAATGATTTGAAAACAAAATACAGAAAAAGGAAAGAGGATAATCAAAATAGGTTGGAAATCTAGAAATCAAAACTGGTTGAAAACCTAGTATGAAAAAAAATAAAAGAGAGAATCAGATGTAGACAATGCCAAAGGAATTAAGTAAAAGCACTAATATATTGAAATGGTATATATTGGCACACATCCCATTTCACTTACTATGCTCCATAGTAATGTTTATTCTAAGTTTAAACCTTGCCAAGTGCATATATATATATATCCATATACATGTATAATATGTATATTTAATCATATTTCATATGTTATGTTAAATGCTTATTTGTATAAACATTGTTATATATGTATTAGAGCACTTATATATATATATATATATATATATATATATATATATATATATAGAGAGAGAGAGAGAGAGAGCATATATATATATATGCAAGTGAAACTGTATTGTAATAGATTTAATATTATGCAGTTATATTTTAAATCTTTAATTTATTATAAATTTAATGTAGGAATTTTTTCATTATTTCACTTAAGACTCATATACATAATTTCAATTCCAGGGATAACCAACATACATATATAGTGAAATATTTACACAAAAATAATTTAGTTTTAAAATATTAAATAATTCTTGGTAAAAATATCATGCCACATGCACCTGTGTTAGATTTATGTGGAGGTCAAGTATAGATTTTAAAAATAAATTTAAAATATATCTTGGAGAAAAAGAAATCATCCAAGCAGCACTATTTTTAATTTGCTAGAGATTTTCTTTTGTCTTTACTAAGATGCTAATGTAAAATTTAAAAGATACTAAATTTAAAGATTGAAATTTAAAAGTTGTAAACAAGTTAATAGGTTTACAGGGCGAGATCAGAAATCTCATATTAAACCCCCCCAAATTTTCAGCATTAAAACTCTCTCTCTCTGATAAAGTTAAGCAATTACTTCCAGGATCTATGCGCATTTTAAAATTAACATGAGTGGTTGGGAAGGCCCAGCTTTGCCATCATCCTTCAGAAGAATGGAATCCTTCCACCAGCTGCAAGTTCTCATCATTGTTGCAGAATAGAGACCAGTTCCACCAGTTGCAAGAAGACACTGATGAGAGAAACCTATTCAAGAGTGCCAGTACCTATTTCAAATGACAGACAACTCAGCCTAGAAGAAGGTTGGTAATATTTCTTCTCCACAGAGCTCTATAAATCTCTCTTTAAATATTCCTAACAAATTCCTTAAGCTAGCTATCTATAAAGAACATTCATAAACTTATAAAGTAAAAATTCTTAAATTATTAAACCTGTTAAACAAATTTCTATAAATGTAACTTTAAAATAAATCTAACTGTAATGATCTTAACTATAAATATAAATGTAATTTTAAAATAAACTCTTTTGTAAATGTAATAACTGTAATCAGTTATTATTTAACTTTTATAATCTGTGGTCATGCCTATTCTATTTTGATTATTTTATTTTATTCTTAATTTATATATTGTGATATGCCGTAATTTCAAAGCAGAGATAAGTAACCTAGTAAATTTTTGAAAGAGACAATTAGAAGCTCTCCAATAGAATATTTATTTGCTGTTTTTAGCAAACATAAATGTTTTGAAATCTATTCTTATATAAAACAAAAGACCGCTATGCACTTATTGTTATACATGTATGTTTATTTAAGCTATTATGTACTAGCTTGTCAGTAAGGTTTCAAATTATTAATATATATCTTAGTTAGATAATGGCAGGGATGATACTTAAGGGCATATTAGTAATTATTAATTAAACTCCTAAATTTGCTTTCCTCTTCCCCTAGTTTATTATACGAAATATACAAATTCAATATTTCTAAACTAGAGTGCTTTTAATGAAACCCCTTTTAGCATGATTAAGGTATGCTAATATGAAAGCTGAGTCAAGGTAGTTTCATTAAATAAAACTATAGAATTTTGTACATATAAATTTATCTTAAATTTTAATATTAGTATTATTTAGTAAGTGCTACAAATGTATTTTTAGTAAACACTATTTGCATATTTACACCTTGGCAAGGTTTCCTTTTTTAAAATGGGCTGATGGTGATCACCCCCCTCCATTATTTAGTTCAAACAGCCATATTTAAAACTGGAACATGAGGATCCAAAAACAATTTTCAAAACTGCTCTGACACCTCAAACTAATGTTCTATATTATGCTAGCAAGTCATATGGTCTATGTGAACCGAGTATTTGATACTGAATACCATGAACCATTATTTTAGTATTTAGCACCATAGTATCAGAAGCTTCGTTACAGTCACCAGTTCATTCCATGTTATTATTAACTTCAGCATTAGTCTGAACATGGAATCTGGTTCACTTAGAGAATCTGTATGTAGAGCAAAATTTGTTGCTCATAATTAATATGTTAGAATGAATAAATTAATGTTTTATCATATATCATCTCTGTAATATTCGGCTTCTCATTAGCAAACCAAAGAATAGTTGGCATACCATATATATGTAAGCATGAATATGAATCACAGATGATAAACTATTATAATAGTATATATAAAATGTATTTCTAAAGATGAGATTCCTGTAACCTACATCATCTCATCATTGTTGTAACACATGTGTGTGTAAGACCAAACCAATGCACATTCATTTGTTTTTATATTAATTAGGTTGTTTGAATTATATAGTAAAGATATTAAAATTATAATATTGTCTAGTGTTATCTCTCACAGTCCACCTCAAATCACTCCAAATCCATCTAAATTAATATTAATTTATTGATATAAGCATTAGTTTATTTAGCCATAATTGTGTGTTTATTTAATACTATTAGTAATTTATTGGCCATCCCCAAGACTCATGTTTCACCCTTTTCTATGCCAGCTTATGAATTAAATTGAGCCTGTGTGTAACCTTATATATGTCATCCATAGGGTATTAAATCATAGATCATTGGTAAAGGAATTGAAGATTAGTCAGATTTGAGGTCTCAAAACCTCATTTGGATCAGCTTTAGTGTAATTTTCCAGAACTCTGGATATTTTGTGTGAATGTACAAATATAACCATTACAATATAATGCATTCATATAAAAATCCAAATGTATATTGCAATATAAACCAGTTTTCCAAAATTCAAGCAAATGAAAGACCAATGCAGTATCTCAAGATCTTGAATAACTAAAATACATTGAAAGATAATAATAAGTGGCTGCAGAATATAATCATCTCCAAGATCCTTAAAGTTGTGATACAGGCAATAATAACCATTCTATCCTCTTATGCAGAATATCATGATGCAAGTCTTAACAATAACTTCTGGAATGAAGAGCAGCAAGAAGGAATCTGATGTGAGGTGAGGCAAAACATATTTCAGATTGATATTGGTGAGGGGTATAAACAATTTTTAAATGTTACATGCAAAATTAATAACATTTAATGCTTGTGCATTGATTGAAAGTCAAATTATCTTGACAGTCCATTACAATATATCATTTAGAAGTGAAGCAGATGCTTTTAAGCACTGAAATAAAGACCAACAAACAGATGGCATAATTTTTCAATGCTATTGATCTAAGTATGCAGCATCAGGATACTATTGGCAGGAATGAAAATAAGACCTTTAATAAATTTTAAAAAGAACCTAAAATAAAATATATGGAAAGAACTTAAAATAAAATATATGAATGTTAGGGAATGATAAGATATTCCAACCATATTGGAAAAGAAAAAAGAGACAAAGAATCACTGGTAGTATATGAAGAAAAAGAATTGTAAGATGGTCTACAAGACACCCAATTCCAAGATGATCAACCAATCCAGCTTGATCACCACATGGAACTCCATTGCTTGGTACAAGCATTATGCCAGAAAAATTCAGCAACAAAAATAAAGATGAAAAGGAGTGATCAGTAACTTAGATAATGGCAGAACATATGTCAAAGCAACCCAGATGAGGACACTATTACCTATAAAAAATTAGCTGGACTGATAGCAAGGAATAATCTGTATTGGAGAGGCAACAGATGGCTCTTGATGACCTTGAGTATATTAAAATAATAAATGCTTTAAAGTTAATGACAAATTTATAAAATTCACACACACACACACACACACACATATATATATATATATATATATATATAATCCTGATCAAGACTTTATTTACAGAACCCTATGTTTGAATTTTAAAACCATTTAAACATGAGTATAAAAACTTATGATGAATTGGGGAAGATGGAGAGAGTTGATGTGTGTTTGATATTTTTAGAGCTACTGAAGAACTCAGGATTGTGCTATGCTGGTGTGTACTCTTAGGACAACTGAGTGCTACATAATGGGAGTTTTGTGTTTTTTAAATTATTATGAGAGTTTTAAAGCACCAGATGGGATCTACAACCAATCATTTTCTATAAAGAGCAGTATTATGTATGAATCAAAGATGCATATTTCAGTAGACAGCAGATGAATTTCTGGCATGGTTTGGATTTTAATAATAGGTGACCCTAGGGTGGTCTGCTTTCACATATTGACATGATTACTCTGTGACACTTGGCTCTTGCTGTAAAAATATTTCAGATGTTTACAGGGGTGTACATTTGCATGGTTCAGTCATATGGTTTGATGGAAAATCTGGATGTAGAGCCTTTTTGGAACTCACTACAATTTATCAATGTCAAGCAAGTTTTAAAGAGTGAAATGATGGTAAATAATAAATTAGATCAATAATTGAAGATTAGGTGAACAAATTAAATTAATTAGTGAATAAAAGAAAAATGGGTACAGAATGAGTTATCCACTATGACCATTTTTATTTCATTTTTGGTGGAGATATTGCAGCAGTACATTATGATACATTGATTCAAACCCATACATTTTATCTCATTAGAATAAATAGGCAATTTCTTAGTAAAAAAAAAATTAAATAAAATTTAGCTAATGTCATTTGCATTATATATTTAAAGATATAGGAAGTCATCTGTGGTTCCATTACTATTGTAAAAAAATAAATATATAAATAAATGTATTCAGGTTTATTAAACTTTGAAATAAAAAAATAAGATGTTTTGGGGGATTAAATAATTTTTCTTTTTAGTTTTATTTAAAATATCTCTTCTGATAATTTCAGAATGAATAAGTAACTGATTAATTACAAATAGTTTTGGGTTATTAATGTGTTTATATTTTTTAAATGAAAGATAATATTAATTCAAAAAAAAAAAGGAAAATCAAAACGTGGAAAAAATCTAAGGTATTTTTAGTGTTGTTATCTGTTTTAATCATCTCTTGTCATGGATTCATTGGATATAAATAATCTCTATCTTGCAAAAAAGTGTAGTGAAAATTATATTACAGAAATATTATTCTTTAAATGGATTATCTCTAATCTAATGAATAAGTAGGCTAATAAAAATAATTAATATATATATATATAAGATTATTTTTCTTTGCTCTTTTCTGTTTTCTGAGTCATTTAGGAGGACAGTTGAGAAACAAAACTTCTACCAGGCCACAATTTAAAAATCAAATATGCAGCAAGTTATCTGTCAATTGCTGATGATAATCTCTAGTGAATAGAATTTCATTCACTTTCAAATATATAACAAGAAAAATATTCAGTTTTATAGCCACCTTAATAATGAAAGGCTAAAGTTTTTTAAGTGCCAACTGCAAAGATTTGTCAAGTTTTTAACAATATGAAAAGTATAAATTTGCACACAAAAATAATAAACACATTAGGATACTAAATAAATGCTTGTAGTTGTGACTTTTCAATATGGCATTCTGCTGTTGCAAATACAGGCTGCAGGTTTAATATATAAGTGCCCCTCCCATATATACCACTGGGTGGTCGGATTTTAGTAGCTTGGCTAAAATAAGATTTTTTAAATAATCTACCAAAGAAGAGAGCAAAAGTGAGTGGATGAAAGAGAACCACTAAGATAAATACCATAATACCCAGTATGATGAGATCTATGAAATTATAAAAATTAAATTTGAAAAGTATAGATTGATAAAAGTATTAAGATACTTTTGTAAGCCATTCATAATGATATCTTTAAGCAGAAGAGAAACAATAGAAGCCTATGTGCAACATATACTAAGAATAACATCAAATCTCATATTGTGATGATTATTGCTAAACTACAGGGTAATTTACATATACACATATAAAATATGAACTGATAGATATAAAAGTATATACATTTCTAGTTCTCTTTGCTAGTTGAGCTCAATATAAAACGATGAGATATTTTTAAATTTATTTTTTCATATATCTTCAAATTAAGTAATTTTTAATGTACATTTTTTATTTCTCATGTGCAAGCATGAATGTAAGTAATATTTTTTTGTTTGTACATACATTTTTGTGCATGCTATTTTATATATTTTACATGCCAGACAATGGAGAACAAACTATAATTAAAGTTATTAATAATGAAATATTGTGGCAGTAATTTAAGAAGGGGGGAACTAAAGAAAATGCTTACTTATTTGTTACATGGATGAGATCTAAACTACATTTGTATTTTCTTATTTTATTAAATTATTCCTTTTTATTGAAATTTAATGCTGTGCATGTCTTTCTTCTTTGTACTATATAGCTTACCAAAATAGATTTAAATATTCTGTGATCTAAAATATAAATTTAGAGGGGGGGGGCATTTTTAAAATTAGTTATACATATGTAAATTATATCACATGATCACCATATAGTATTGATACTTTTCAAGCCCAAGTAATCAGTGGTTGCAAGAAGGCTTGTGCATAAAATCATCATCTGGTGCCTACTCATCCAATATCCCCAGAATAGTTTCTGGTTTGTGACCTTCATCAGTGAGGAGTCTTGGATCTGAGAGCACTGCACCTAGATCTTAGGATCTAATGCAACCCTTCATTTATCTCTTCTTAACTACAAAACTATGTGTCTTAAATTGAAAATACAATAATATTTTTATTCCAAGCTCATTAGCTTGCAAAGTGGCAATACTGTATTGAAAGTTTTGCCTGTTTTAATAACAGTTATAAGCAAGCATAAGAAATGATAACCATGTGATGTTTATTGGCATAAAACCAATGCTGCCTAATAGGATAGTGGTGGCTATTGTTATTAAAGAATCAAAGTCACCAAAATGTATTAGTATTGAACTGAGTTCAGACCTATATGATTAAATAAGCTAATGAGCTTGAATTGTTTTCAATTTAAGATTCATAGTTTTGTAGTTAAGTAGAGATTAAAGGTGGCTTCTGGAGGGTTGCATTAAATCCTAAGATCCATGTGCAGTGCTCTCAGAACCAAGGCTACTCACTGATGAAGGCCACAAGCCAGAAACTAGTCTGAGGATATTGGATGAGTAGAAACTAGATGGGGATTTTATGCACAAGCCTTCTGCATCCATTGATTATTTTGGCTTGCAAAGTGACAATACTATATGGAGAGTTTTGCCTGTTTTACATATGTAAATTAAAGATATAAGCTAGTACTTTGAGTGATAACAGATATAAAAAGAGTTTAATTTAATATGTGATTATTGGGATGCCATAATGTTTTAAGACTGGTACCCATTAATACACAAATCCTCCAACATCACATTTCCCATAGTCCAAGCACCAGAGAAATCTTATTAAGAAATAAGATGTCAGTTAATTAAAGAAAGTATATTTACTGATGTCATGTGGCAAAGACAATTTACCAATACCTGATTTAATTATATTTATAATGGCAACTTGGTGTCATATAGCTCATGCATGTATATACATCCCATTATGTTTGGCTTGATCATATCATCATGTGCATGTAATTACCAAACCCATTACATTAGTCTTTACAAGTGTGCCAGATTAAATTATCTAATTTCTTCCATTATAATATATACATAGCAGATATTTCTACTTCATATATGAGAGATGTGACTTGAACCAAGTGAAGGGTGTTGGATAAGAAAAAAAATCATTTTAGATTGTCATTTTTTTTTCAGTTGACTTCATTTATGTAATTAAAGTATATGTGTTGAAGTGGAAAGTTATTGATATTTTTTGAGATATTACACATAAAAAAAGAATATAATTAAATTAATTATCCCATACGCTTGTGTTTAATAATAAGATATATTAATCTTTAAGTAAAATGTAAAGTCTATATCATGGTATAACTTTTAGCCTAATAAATGATTAGTAATTAAATTATAAGCATTATAAACATTAAATAAGACAAGTTTAATTGTAAAAGTTTATTATAATCTTATGTTAAACCATTTTCGATATTTTGATCTTGATATCATATTCATAGCAATGATTGGTGGAAAAGAGGTGGTAGATGTAAATTTATGTAAATGCATACAAATGTTTTAAATTACCCACTTTTTAGAGAATGGAAAACAGGATTTCTTTTTGTTTATAAAAATTGAATTATTAGCGATGTGTAATGCTTCCTTTATTTTGCACTTAAGAATCATTTCTTTCAGTGCACATGGTACTGGATAATGTATATTCAAATGTATGGTCAAATTTATTTTGGTGTTCCAGAAATATAGATTTGTGGTCAGGATTGCTTTTAGCCCTTCTGTAGAGGTACTAATGTTGGGAGAAGTTGTCATGAAGCTGGCATGTGATTCTCTATAGTAGACTGCATTGCAGCAAGTTTGAGTGCAGCCAATTTTTTAAACAATGGAGGAAGATATATGTTCAGTAGAAAGTTTGTTTTTGGAGTTATTGATCAATCTGTTTATAGAGAGTAGAAAGTGGACTGTGAAGGCTGATTTTTTATGAATTTGAGCATATTTTATTTATATTCCTGGAGACTTTAGGAATATAGGGGAGCGATATCCTGAGCTTGATGTCTGGGGAAAATTATCCAATATATATATATAAAGTGATTAGCAATGATCTTCACAATATTTATCTGAGAATCGTGACTTATTTATGAATGCAGAAAGGTTGGGACTTTTATATATATGTATGTGTGTGTTATATATAGAGCTCGCAAATAAACTCTTAACAAGCTTTGCAGAATATCCCCAACCCTGGACTAGTTTCTGCTACTGGATTCCTCAGTAAAGGGTTAGGATATTCAAGCATTAGATTAAAAATACCAGGACAAGCCCAACACTTTATCTAATTGATAACTATTAAGTAGAAAATCTGAAATTTTCAGATATTCATATGTTTTTCAATCCAGCTATCTAACTTAAATAGCCATATGGGATTGAACTAAGTTCAGATATACTATATATTAATAGCTTTAGCAATATAAATTGCCAAAGCCTTAATAGAAAAATCGAAAATTACAAAGAAATCAAATAAGATGTCACATGACCTAATTTAATAAGCTATTAATATATGGTGTATCTAAACTTTGTTCAGTCCTATATGGCTATTTAAGTTAGATAGCTAGATTGGAAGACATATGCATGTCTGAAATTTTCACATTTTCTAATTAATAGTTATCCATTAAATAAAGTACTGGGCTTGTCCAGGTATTTTTAATCTAATGCTTGAATATCCTAGTATTTCACTGAGGAAGCCAGTAGCAGAAACCGGTCTGGGATTAGGGATATTCTGCAAAGCTTGTTAAGAGCTTATTTAACATTTGTAATACAAGCATATTAAATTAGGTCATGTGACATCTTACTTGATTTCTTTGCAATATATATATATTGCAATTTAATTTTGATATACAACTGTCAAAATTTCCTACTCAAAACTTTAACACCATCTAACTCAGATAAATATGGTAATAATTATTAGTAATTAATTGTTAGGTTAATGATTATCATATTATTCCTAGGTGAAATGCAATTTGTAAAACTAGTAAAAAAATGATACTATATGTTTTATTAATTAAACATAAGATCATAAAATAATTAATCAAATTTCATCTTTCATTTTCCATGTTAATATATTTTTGGAGAATACTTAAAACTTCCATGCCATCAAATATTTTTTTAAATATATGAAGAAAGACATTTGAAATCAAATATATAATTTCCAAAATCCATTTCAAATGAGTAAGAACTATTCAGTTGACCCCCTTATCCCCAGTCATTTTCTCTTCAACATGTCTTTGTCATTTGTTTAGTGTTTATCAATATTAAATTATTATTTGTTTAATGTTTTTCAGGACTTACATCTTTGTCATCATTCACTTCAGATAAATACATTCATGATTATTACCAGTTCTTTATTAGGCTAGAATTTATCATATTATTCTTAAATCAAATATAATTTTAAACTCAGTTAAAGGCATGCATATGTTTCTAATAAAATATAAACATACAGAATAATGAATCTCATGTTTGTTTTTTCATGAGTAATATTAATAATGCTTTTTGTGCTGAACAAGCATATTTTTTAATTAACTCAGATTACAATCTTTTACATGTTTTCCTCATTTGTTCAGTATTTATCAACATCAATTATTACAATTTAGTTTACAAAAGATAATTTTTTTGCACTCATAACTTTTATGTCACTTACTTCATATATATATTGAAACGGAAACCTCCAATCCCTTTCCGTTTCACCATCAACCTAATGACCTACTCGTCTGAACTAGTTTCGAAACTATCTTAAATGTAGAAATGTCATATTAAAAATTTATATATAAGTTGAGCAAAACTTTCTACAATCCACTTGAATCATCATCCATTTACTTACAACACTATAATTAGACAGTTTGATAAAATTATACGAAAATCTCATAAATTATTATAAAATGTTTTATAAATTTTCAGTCAATTTTTAATTATATTCGCTATAATATTCGTATGTGGATGGATAATTTAAACCTTGGAATAGCAGCAAAATGATTTATATATATATTTAAGTTAAAATAAAAAAGATATACTATAATTAAAATTTTTCTTTAAAATATATTTAACCTTTCTGATTTAATGTTTCACATATATAATTGAAACTAAATATTTTCTTTAAATTTCTTTTTTAAACAAATAATTTGGTAAAAACAAATATTTAAAAGTTAATTATTTCAGTAAAATAAAAATCCGTTTATAATTAAAAATGAGAATTTTGTGTAAACAAGAAATCAATTAGTGCCACCCGGGTAAAAAGTAAAATCTAGTTTACTGATTGATTTTGTTTGCACAAAGACTTTATCATTGAATCAGAATACCATTCTTTCTGCTGGCCTTAACATTCTTTAACACTTAAAAGGAATTTAATTAATGAAACTGAATCAAATTATATAATTTATATATTTTAATAATTTTAAGTAATTAAATGTAACACCTGGAGACGTTATCTGTTGCAGAAATTGGATTATATTATTTTATTTAATTAAAAGTCAATTGGTCCCGAGGCAAACGAAATTCCAAAAAGGTGTTAGGTTTAGTGGAAATGGATAAATAGGCCTTATTTTAAGCGGAAGATAGACTCCATCTTGCTTTGAATAGCTTTAATATCAGAAGTCAAAATTGTTTAATTTTACCATGTCTGCTAAATCAGCAAGAATTCTCAATTCCTGTGATGGACCAGTTCAATCCATCAAATCCAACAACAACCACACCAAATAAAAGATTCATAGCCACTAAAAGAATCACCTTCATTCCAGCTCGAATATCTCCAGTTCAGCTATAGGAGAACTGTTTTAATATTATTTAAAATCGAGCTCTTGTAATTTCAACAACAATCATTATTTCTTCAAAATCAGTTACTAACCATATTATTGTAATTTCTTTCTAAATTATTTTCCAAATAATATTTAAATTCTCTAAAATAAATACTTTTCAAACTTTTTTATTAATTCAATATTTAAACTCTGTCTAAATCGTATTTAAATCTATAAATGAAATATTTTTCTAAATTTCTTTGTTAATTAATATTTCTATATAATTTAATCACTGCAGTTATATTTTCTTTTCTTTTCTTATTTTTAATTATTGTTAATTATGCCTATGTTTCAAACACTCATTTAATTACCAATATGTATTTTTAAAAAGATATCATTTAAAATCTCCTATTATTATTTATATACTCATTTGTGTTTCGAACCCAAATTCATATTTTTTCATTTAGTAAATTAATTAATATAAATATAAAATTCTTTTCAACCTTTATTTTGTTACTAAAGATTAAACTACCTGGAGTGCAATCATAAGTATATTTTTTAGTTAAGTATTCAAGTCCCCTATTAAATATCTTTCCCCCTTTTAAAAGTTGAGTAGTTATAGATAACTAAAGAGATTGAACGGGATAAAGTAAGTTTGTAGCTATATATTCCTGTCAGTAGCATATCGTATTTCTCATCTACAGAAGAGTTGCTCTTTTGATCAAGCTGATGATCTAGTGTTCATTTAATATATGATCTTTAATTTATAATATTCTTCACTTGGCAGATGTGGGATTTATTAATATTTTTCTGTTGTTCTTTTTGATATATATATAAGATGGAGCCACGGTGTTGCCACACATCTTCTCTTATGGGTAGCAGTAGCGAAGTCTGAGCTACGGGCCAGATTAGCATGTAAGTCCCCCGCCTCTGAACCAAATAAGGTTCCCCATACACATGACGACCGTTATTGGGTAAACCGTTGTTTTCACAAAAACCCTAAAACTATTCTTCCATCCCAGGGCCACTTTATTATTATACTTTACTTGTGCCTACATATTAGTAAAATCATTATAGCCAACTCTTTCCTCCCTAATATCAATCTTCGCATTGAACGAACATTCTTGAAAACCCATTCGATCTTAAGCTATCTGGGATGCTTTATAAGCCCATAGTTAATATATAAATTGATTATAGTCAGATGTATTAAGTTTCCTCCAGACTTGGTTTGATTTTACGTAAAAGAGCCACTCAACTGATTATCAAAGGACATAACAAATAAGTTAATGTACTGATTAGTTGTATAGCAGGATATTTGCTCCATTAAATCATACCACAAACCTATTTTCCAACATCAATTATTGTTCAAATAGCCTAGAGAATGTTACTTTATAAATGAAATGCCTGTGTGCATTTGCAACAACAATTGTCAATAAATATATTTTAATTCATCATATATCAGTTTCTGTCTCATTATTAAATCAATCCAATTCACTAATTGCCCATAAGTATTCATTAGTAAAGCCCCTATTATTTAAATATGTTAGATTTTATCCGTGGAATGTCTAGTATTTACATTGTTTATATATATGTTTAAGTCCATGAGTCTTATTGTTTTCTCCGATTTGCTAGTGGGCCGGATGAAGAATTAAATCTCGTGTGCTACCATTGTTATGTTATCCATTGGGTGTTAGATCTGGTGCTTGGAGAGTGGGTTCGAATCCAGGCTGGTCCCTGACCTAAATCTCGGGCTTGACTGGGTTTGAAGTACATTTTGTGAGTTCCAGCTCATGTTAGATGGATAAGCATGTTTTGACTGGCACAATATATATATGTGTGTGTGTGTTCAATTTTTGATAATATAGCTTTATATATGTGTGTGTGTGCTTAAGTAGTGCTCTTGCACAATATTATATATTTATAATAAACCCATTTAGCCTTGAGCATTATTACACTTATTAGTTAAGTAATACTTTGGGTGCAATTTGAATTTTATAATAGCAATTTGTAATGTTATAATTGCCTATTTATTAGTCCGCATTTAGAACAGGTTATATTTTCCTGTTTAAAGAGATTTATTTATACTTCTTTGCATCAATAATTTCAATTTTTGTGGTCAAGTTGCAATCTTTAGTATTTTATATAAGAATATTAAACCATTAGTAAAGATGAGATTCCACCTTTATTATTAAAAGGTTTCCATGACAACAGATTGAAATTGTTGCTGGTTTTTAATAATATATAATAAAGAATTAATAATAATTAAAAATAAGACTATAAATATATGTAAATAAATGAAATATGTTTTGAAGTTTTTGACTTTTAATTCTAATTCTTAATTCTGATTATAAATATATCCATTACGCTTTCGAAACTTAAAGTTAATAATCAATAGATAGATTCAAAAATATTAATTTTTTATCTGTGTTATAACAAACTTTATCATATTTGTAATTATTTTTTATATTATTGTAAAGACTAAAAAAAGTTTGCTAGTTTTAGTTCACAGTTAAATACATTTTATCACTATGTATCAAATACAAAATTATAATTTTCACATAAATTTCAAATGACCTTTTTGAATTTTTTTTCTTATTTAATCTGATATTCACAACTCAACAGAAGGATCATGTTAAAATATCATCTGTCTACTTTTTTGTTTTTTATCTTTCTTCTTTTAACTATTTTCAATTTTTCAAATGAAAATAAAAATATCATATATCAATCTCTAATTTTATAATAATACAAATCATTATTTTTTAAAGTTTCTTCAATAAATAATTTTCTTTTATTTTACTACAACCATCTATATATTATCTTTGACATTTTATTTGTATATATTTCTTTATCTTTAAAAAATCATACATCTTTTACTTTATGTATTTTTAAATTGTTAAAAAATTATTGATTACATTATTATTTATTGCTAAAATAACATTTATGAATGTTTACTAGAGACCTTCTTCATAAAATATTTTGATAAGTCAATAAAATTTAGTTTAAACCACTAAACATCACATGATCACCATCTCATACTAGCACATAATTGTTGTAAACAAAAGCAAAACTCTCCATACAGTAGTGCCACCCTGTGCTAACCAGAGTAATTAATAGATGCCAGATTGTTTTATTTATAAACTTTTTATACATTTTCATATAATCCAATTTTTATCATGCTATTATTTTGGGCAGATTATTTAAAGTTTCTCAAAAGAATAAGTTTCTAAAGTTTTATTATTAATATCATTTTTTTAAAAAATTATTTTGATAACAGAGTGATAATATAATATAGATATTTATTATTTAATTTTTATTTTATAAATATATAAATTTGTAATTCAATGTTGAGTATTATTTTATTTACGCAATTATTTTTTTGAATAAAACCTTATATATATATTCAAATTTGCATATGTTTGTTTATTTGCATAATGAGGTGGTTTCTTTTTTCTTTATAACCTAAAGCTGAGTGCACTTTCAATGAAATTCATCATAATCGTAGTTCTCTTAAATTGATTATTATTACTGCTTTATTTATACTGTAATGTAATTATGCATGCATTTTTATTTAACTTAGTCCATTTAAATATTCCACCAGTTAGACAATTGTATGTATATGTATGATATTTTTAATGAATATTTAGATGTAAACATTTAAAGTGTGAAATTATTCATTTATAGTTACTTAATTAGCAAACAATTTACCTAGAACAGACAACTGCCCCAAGCTTAGAGTGAAAGTAAAATTGTCAAGCTCAGCATCAGTCAGTTAGTTTTATTTTCAATGTTAGCTTGGAGCAGTTGTATTTCATTGGCTACAGTTTTCAGTAAAATGCTTTCTAATTAAGTAATTATATATGGAAAAGTCTACACATTAAATATAAATATTGTAATGGTATAAAATATGGGGTGAACCTGGGGTGATGGCATTCATCATTGTCAACTTCAGTTAAAGATTTGAATTCAAACATACAAAATATATAATGAATAACTACAAGGAATGAGCATGAGTATGAGAGATCAGCAAGTAAAAAATCTAACTATGTTAATTATAAGTTCACCAAGATTACACAGAAGTAATAATCATTCATCATCATGAATGGTCAACAATAAAAAATAAGTCAATAGTCAATCTTGTGACTGGATTTGAAATGAGTCCATTATAGACCAGGATAATTTTTTAGTGCTTGCCAGCTTGTGGCAGATTATTAAATAATAATTTGGATGCACAAACTTAAGTTATAATCCATAAAAATATAACAATTAAAAAATAATTCTGGGATACTAAAACATGCTGATCATCATCAATGATCTGGCCATTTAGTACCAATAATGTTCTGGCCAACTATAAACTTAATTTTTAAATATATAATTAAAATGACATGTAGTGCATGGATTTAAATATCTCTTTTGCACCATACAGCATTAGGGAAATAATAAAATCAATAACTGAACATCCATAAGCACTAAATATAAACCCCTTTTATATAATTGACCATTATGCACAAATCCAGCTCAGGGAGCAAAAGTTTTATAACTGTTACTGTGAACAAGAAATATAATACAATTACATAATAATATATAATATTTTAGGATTAAATAAATTCACTGAAATAATTTAAACAATGAAATATAAATTTATTAATTAGAAACAATAAAATGAAATTAAGACCTGCTGATCATGCTATAAATATAAATTTGGCATTCTGATTTTGAGTAAGACAAAAAGGAATGAGCTAGCACGTTGTAATTTACAAATATCTCAATAGGTTTACATAAAACACATTATATCTGTATACAGACATTCCTGTATAATGTAAAATGAGCATATTTAAATTGTCATAAACTAATAGTAAAAATATGATTAATTTTAACATGTATGTGACTACTTGATGTGCATCTATATAAGCACGCAAATGTGCTATAACATATGGAAATTGTCATATAATAATAAAAAATAAGCTATCACATCTTAATGATATATAAATGATGACTGTTTTTACATATTTATGTGGGTACTCATGGAAATGTGTGTGCACTCTGACATTTATATCATATTGTATTTTAATTTTTCAAAATAATAAACTTATTAAAAAAATTATATATTTTACAAGATACAATTAATTCAATGTTGAAAATATACATAAAATTCACACATGCACGTGTATATAAAAATCGATAGTATGAATCAAAGTTATTAATTCATTATTTCTAGTGCTAAAAAAAGTTATTTTTCTTTTTTTTTTTTAGAAAATATATTACTTTTTGACAGTCCATAAAAGTTTTTTTTTTTTTCAGGTTACTCTTAATTAATTGTATATGTCTTTAAAAATATTCTAGCAAATTTTTTTGTTCAATATAAAAGATTTTGGGAATTTTCCTTTTTTAATAAAATATACTGGAAATGCATCTTATGTGTAATTTAATATCTTAGAGAAAAATTATTTGCTTTCAAATCTTGTAAAGATTTTAATTGCAAACATATTTAAAACAATGTCATTTTTTAATAATAATGTCATTCTCAATATATAGCTTATTTTACTCACCAGCTGTCCTTTATATGTATGTGATGCAGTACCTTTATCTGCTTCTCTGCATATAGATAAATCAGTATACATATATACTACTTTGGCAAACTGATAGAATCTCTAGGTTAGCTGGTCCATTCTAAAATAGTAGACTGGCTTATTGTCATCTTTCGGAAAGGTATAATCTTATAACTGTTGGCATACATATAATCAGCTCCATTTAGACCAGAATTTAATAGACTTCAGGCATACTGGTTAGTACACAATATATGTGCTAATGAACAACAGAAAAACTGGTGTGACCTCCATGTGAACCAAAACTCATCCATTATAGCACTAGAAACAATATCTGGATACCCTGCCTTTTCCCTTCACTCATAATTTCATAGTAATAGTTTTCAACCTTTTTATAGTAAGGATGGAATTTTAAAAAACACATAATTAAAAGTAAGTTTTCTTTAGCTTGATTGAAAAAAGTTAGTGACTATTTTCAATTTACCTTAATCCTTTCAAAAACAACTTTGGAAGATTTTATTAAACTATATTATACAAAATTTAATTATAGTTCTTTATTCAATTAAAATAGATAGTGGAATTTTATAATTACCAGTATATCTGTTGTAACATAATACCATGCTTGTTATAATTTCAAAATCAGAATTAATAAAGCACTAGACCTTTTAAATATTTGATTTAAAACTACAGTTTATAATAATTTTAAATTCAAAAATTATTATTTAATTTTAACTGTTATTCCAGTGTAATATAGAAAATATCTACAAAAAGGTTGTGTTTCTATTTAACTTTGTTTTCAATTTTTTTATATATGCACATACACACTACTATATTTTTGTACGCCATGTGACACAAAACTGTCTCAATATATATATAATATTAATATACATGTATATTTTCTATACTAATCTTAATGTAATTATAAGGGACTTGAACTCAGATTTTCAAGCTTCCTACAGCTATCCAATCTATCTTATACAACTGTTACACATGACCACATAAATGTGAAAAAGATGAATGATCTCCAATATACACATTTTGTGCTAAACCAGCACATGTCTGTTGGTCCAGATCACCATCTCCCACACATATATACAACCAGTGTTCAGTTTATATTAAGATAGCATAATATTCAAACTTTAATGGACAAATTTTAATCTTCTCCATTTTCCAACTTTTCAGTTATCCATGTCATTGATAATTCAAGTATAGAACATTCAACATGGCTATGACAATAATATTGGCATCAACAAGGGCTTTGAGTATTCTATCCTCAGATTTTCAATGATATTGGCAGCTGAAAAGTTGGACAGTGAAGAAGATTGAAGCTTGTTCAGTAGAGTTTGAAGATTTGCTATCTTAATATAAACTGAACACTGATTATATGTGTGTGGAAGATGGTGATCTGGACCAATTGGTGTGTGCTGATCCTGCATGAAATACACATATATTGGAGATCATTTATCTTTTTCACATATATGTGGGCATGTGTATCATTTGTATAAGATAAAATGGATAGCTATAGTGAGCTTGACAATCTGAGTTCAAGGTTTAAGTCACTTATAATTGCATTAATATATATAGATAGATGGATGGATGTATAGATAGATAAATAGACAGACATACAGATAGATGGATGGATGGATAGATAGATAGATAAATAGATAGATAGATAGATAGATAGATAGATAGATAGATAGATAGATAGATAGATAGATAGATAGATAGATAGATAGATAGATAGATAGATAGATAGATAGATAGATAGATAGATAGATAGATAGATAGATAGATAGATAGATAGATAGATAGATAGATAGATAGATAGATAGATAGATAGATAGATAGATAGATAGATAGATAGATAGATAGATAGATAGATAGATAGATAGATAGATAGATAGATAGATAGATAGATAGATAAGTGTAAGAATGCATGTTATTTAAACCTAATTTTTTTTATACATATAAACATTTTTCTTTATGAAGTAAAATTGAAATTAACATTACATCTGGGATTGTAAGTGCTATTGTTCCCTTGGTTTTAATTCATTTGTGGCTATTTTAAAAATTTGTTTGCTGATTTTGTCTTCATTTGATGTCAAAAACTGTAACTAAATTAATATTAACTTCTTATTTTAAAAAATACATCAAGATAATAGTATTAAACAGAATAACTCATTACAAATGAGCTGGCACCCTGCTCATAACATCACTCATTGGTGGGTTTTTAAGTTTTTTACATGATAGCACTTACAAATGTGTTTGAGTATAGTTCTTTTGTTTCAGTTTTGAAATTGATAACTTATATCTTCATAGTTTGTTTACATATTTATAATTTTTTTCCAAAATATTTATATAATAGTTATTATTTTATAAGAATATTGAAATTAGATTCAGATTTTATTTGAAAATATTCCCTTTTAGAAGAAGTGAAGAGACATCAATAGCTTATATCTGCAACCTGTAATTTACTGAAAAAGAACCTTTTATATTGAATATGGGAGAATTTTTGCCAGCTCTTTAAAAATACATGTACAATTTAAAATTTTAAGTAGAATTTCATTATTTTTAAGTATTCTAAACAATAATTTGTTTGTGTTTTACAAACTGAATTAAAATCTTAACCAGCAATAGAGTAATTATCAAATATTATTATTACAATTTTACGTATTTTAATTTAATTTTTTTTACATATTTGCAAAGTTGAAATAATATTTTTAAAAGTAATTTTCATTTGTAAGCATATACATTTTGAAGAAATAATTTGAAATTTTCTGAAAATAAAGTTAGATTTGAATAAATAAAAATTTGTGAATTTAATCTAATAGGCTTAGAGCATTTTTTTAAAAGTATATAAATGGTTAATTTAAAAAATAATTATAATATTTAAAATTTAAAAATAAGCTTCAAAGATAAAATTCAATTAATGAAAGTATTAATTATTTGCAATTCAAATACTATCATTTATATTCTTTATTATTTTTATAATGCTTCATGTAACGACAGTTTTGATTGTTGGGGCAATAGAAACCATCTTATATGAAGCATTGTCTAGTAATAGAAACCATCTTAGATAAAGCATGGTAACAATAATAAAGAACATAAATGATATTAATATTATATGGATTTTGCAATGCAATAAGAAAGATAAAGTCAATTAGAAATATTGGTTAAGTATTTAAAATTCAAAAACAGTAAATATTATTATCAAGTTTAACATAATGATTATAAGGATAGAGATGTATTTCAGTTAGTAATGATTCTTTTGGGGAAAAAATACTTGAAAACTGAAAAAAAAAATTAACTAAATTTAAAAAAATAAAAAAGTTAGTTTTACTGAAATAAAACTGTACATATTCAATATTTAAATAATCTATCAAAAAGAGTACGTAAAAAGACACACATTAGTTTCATATTTTAAAAAAAGAAAAAATGAATTGAATATATGTATATTATATAAAACAAACTTAGATAGTATGTAAATAGGAAGGAATTAAAGTATTAAGACACAATATCATTCAACCACTTCAGAAGTAAAATGGACCATAATTGTAAGACAAATTTAAACAAACTACCACTGAAGAAGTGAATAAAAATGTCAGTAGAATTAAACAATAAACTAAACTGATAAAAATGTTAGTCAGTTACAACACAAATTTAAATATAAGTCATCCGCTTTAATATAATTGTTATAAATAAAACTAAGAATAAAAACTTATTCATCTAAAACTTTGTAGATGATTTAGATTAAATCTGTAATTAAAGACAACAAATTAATTTATAGAACACACACAAAAAAGAAACTTTGACAACAATGAATATAAATGTAATTGAAAAAATAAAATCCTGCGTTATTATAAATAAAATTTAAATTACTTTTAAAACATAGTTATTAACTTTTTAAAAAATATTCATAATGGTGTGAGTATGCAATAGACTAAGCCCTTGTTTATCAGTTTACTTAACAACATGTTAATAACAAGGATTTATTGACTTACCAAAAGCCCTGTCAAAAATATAACAACTTTTACATTATGTAAATAGCACACATATAGTAATAATCTTATTAATGCGCATTTCCACTTTAAGATTTATTATTAATCTAGGAAAGTTTTTGGCTAATTTTTTGTAGACATTAGGTATTTATAAATATGTCTTATTTCTTCAGTTTCTGCAAATTTATGTATTTTTTTTATTGATACACATTTTTTTTTTTACAAATAAGTAATTGAATGACTTAGAAGAAAGATTTATTATAATTGATAATTGCTGTAAGACAAAGAAAAAAATAATAAACAATTGAACATTGTTAATAAGGATATGGAAAACCAAACAGAAATTATTTTGACAAATAAAATTAAAATTGTTTATATTTACGAATCAGAAAATAAATTACAAAACTTAGTTTTCAATAGCATTGCAATTATGAATCACATTCTATATGAAATTATGTTTTTGAAACAAAAAGTAAAAAGTAGAAACAAGAAAAGAGTGATTAAAGATCTAAATTTATGCAGTTCTTTTTAAAAATAAAGCGTAAAAACGATCAAATATATATAAAATTGAAGTGATTTTAGTGCAAAATAAGTTTGTTTACTAAAAAAAATATTGCTTAATTTTATTTAATTAAATAGTAAAGTAATGCTAAATTATCTAACTTTCAGATTAAAATGCAATATCTAAAAAACATAACTTATTAAAGTACTTATTGCATAATTAAAATCTTCAAACGTTATATAGAATCAGAAATTATCTAAGGAAATTGATTAATAGTTGTCAGTAAATATTGAGTATGAAAATTCATTAATATTACTTTTTAACTAAATTAATTATTTTAAATAATATTTAAAAATTAAGTCTAACCAAACATTTTAATTCTTTATAAAAGTATCTTTTCACATGTAATGTTAAGTTTAATACATTTTTCTTATTTTCCATTAAAAGTGTTTTCTATTTTTCCAAAAATGGTATGAGACAATTAGGTTCTATTTATCTAACATCCATTCAGAAAAGATCTTAAAATAATATCGCTTTCTGCCAATGACTGATAATAATAATGATGATGATGATAATGATGAAAGTAAGATATCTCAATTCGTAAACGTAATGTGAATGCTAGAATATGGTTTAATTAATTTGATTAGTTTCAAAAAAATGCACTTATAAAATTTGTAATTTATTCCTGGCTCAACTTTTACAATCCTCAATCAAAATATATATAACCATATAAATGTATATACGTGTCAAGATATATTTTATTTAAATAATAAACTAAAAATAAAAAAAGATTGTATATTATTAACGGTCAATTTTAATAAATTATTAAAAAAAAATTAATATCAAAACGCAAATAAAGTATATTCAAAAAATTTATATAAAATTAATTAATTAATTTAAAATATTAAAATTTTTACAAAGCATTAATGAATATCGAATAGTTTTAAAACAATTGAGCATGATTTGAGAAATACAAAAGTTATTGTTGAAACTTAATGAATAATATTTCTGTGGCGTGTTTCCATTACATCTCTCTCATGCAAGGTAGGGACTGGTTTCAATTAAACTGTAGTAATTGGCTATTTATATATATTGAACAATAATAAATATATGTGTAAGAGATTGTGGTCTAGGCCAACTGATGTGGTTCAGCATGTAATGTGCATCCTGGGAATTATATAACTTTTTCAAATGTCTTTGGTCATATGTTTATGATTACATCCATCCACCAGGTGTTAAACACCAATAGTAACCACTTCATAACTTGTGTGAAAGTGGTGTAAAGGAAATTACACTACAGTAATATTATTCATTAAGTATATAATCTCTAGTCTAATGAATGACTGATAAAAATTATTAATTTATTTTTGGAATGTTTTATAATCAGACATCTTAGTATTTTTAAGCTTATTATTGTTATTCTCACTTTAAAAAAATCATTAGATTAATTTAGTCAAAAATTTTATATTTTCATATTAATATTAAAGTACATAATTAATATTATTTAGTAATCATTTTATGATTAATTAATCCCATATTTAAAATTATTTCAATTATTAGAGTATCCTGTTAAGATTCTAAAACATTTATTCTATATCAGTTCCTTTATGAATACTTTATCCATACCATCTTCGGTAAAGGAAATTGAAAAGCGTATATTGATAACTTAAAACCGCATCATTTTCATAATTCAAACATTAAAAGTGAGTTTAAAATGACAAAACCACTCAAATGTCAAAAGCACAAAATTAAATTTGTAGTCGTTAAAAATCAGTAATCTTATTAATGGACTTTTTAATAATGGTTTTAATGTAATCATAAGTTATTTAGCCATAAATTTGTTAATAATTATGTTTTGCTTTTTGAGCTCTTATATATATATATATTGTTTATCAATTGCAGTATTTTTCTATGATAACAACATTTGATATTGTATCTATTGGAGAGTTTTGTGTGCAGGAAATTTTCATACCAAATGAGTAACAACAATTGGAATAAATCAGATATCCACTTTCTAATATATATATATATATACAAAATAAATTTATATATATATAACATACAAAATAAATTGTTTTATTTTTTGTATTTTAAAGTTATTTTATCATTGGTTTATTATATCCAAGAGCAAGGATATACTTTTTCACCACTTTATTGATATGTCATGAACTAAATTAAATTATAATCAAACGCTTTATTGTGTTACTATTTTATTATTTGTGGTTCTCTTTTAAAATAGTAGAATGTGTATTAGTAATAATTAAATTTGTCTTTAATTTACAAATCTATCAATTATTATCATATGCTGCATCTCATATTGGTAATTTATAAATAAAAAAAAGTTATTCTTCAGAGCATTTACAAATTTAAAACAAATACATTAAAGTTATTTTCTAATTAAGAAATATTTTATTTCTATGTTTTAATTTCCACTACATTTAATAACTGACACATATTAATTCAGACTGATTAAAAATGATTGCCAGATAATTATTATTTATAAAACATAAATAGCTTAAACATTATATTTATGTAAATAATTGATCAAACTTATATATATATATATATATATAGTATTATTTCTCGTAGTTTCTGTATAATAAAAATATAATAGCAAAGTAGCTGATGTTTCAGTACAATAACAAGTACTTTCCTCAGAGCTTATTCTCGCTCAAATTATAAGAATGTGTGTGGAGAAATTGCAAAAGAAAATTTTGATATCAACAGTTAAAAAATAATTTATATTGCTGAGGTATGTTGTTATCGTAAGCATGCTCTTGATGATTTTTTAATTTTCTTAAATTATTTTTACAACAACATTAAATTTATTATGGAAGTAGAAAATAATAACCAACTTTCATTCTTAGATATTTTAATTGAAAGAATGATAGTTCTTTATCCCTTGGTATATATAGAAAGCAAACATATACTGGGAGATATCTACATTTTTATTGTCATCATCATCTAGCACAATTATTTTCAATGGCAAATAAATTTTTAGATAGGTCTAAGAGACTTTCTGACGATGGTTATTTTCACAAAGATAACTATATTACTAAAAAAAATGCTTCTTCATAATGATTTTGATCACAGGATTATTAATAGGATTTTTTTAGATAAAAAAAAAAGATTTTGATATTTCAAAAATTAAGACTCTTCTACCATGGGAGTAACTGATAAAATTGGTAATATTTAAAAAAAAAAAATATCCACACAATTTATACTACATTTTAAAATATTAACAAAGTATTTCCACACCCTAAAGATAAAATTCCTTTGGAGTGTCATAGTGTATACAAAATTCCATATTTAGTTTGTTTACATTCATACATTGAATCGTAGAATAAATGTAAAAAAGGAAGAACACATTTTGACAGTTTGAGAAAAATCTAATTCATCAGCCCTTTATTCACACCTTACATTAATTAACCATGACATCAATTTTAATATGACACACATTCTGGCAAAAATTGAACAATGTGACCTGATATTTCTAAAGCAAGCTATAGAAATTTTTAAAAGGCCTAAGAGCATAAAGTGTGAGTTAAAGAAAAATAATAATATTTGGAAAAAACCATTGGAACATAAAATATTTTTTAAAACTTCTCAACCAATAGAATTTGAGAATGAGGAGCAAGTAATAAAGGAAAAAAAATAATGATTTTAAATCTCACCACACACATCACAAACCTTCAGAAAAACACATTCTTATGATTTGAGAAAGAAGAAGCTCTGAGAAAAGCAATTGTTATTGTAATGAAACATCAGCTATTATATTTTATTATTCAGAAGTTCCAAGAAATAATACTATGCATTCATTATTTATCCATGAGAATATTATAATTAATATATTGTAAACTTACAATCCTATCAAAACCAGCCTATATTTGTTCACACCACCAAACCAAGCCTGTTCAAAACATAAGCTTGAGTAATAGGCAGTTAGATATTTGCTAACCTTTCTTTTAAGTATATATATATGGTGGATGTTTTCTTTGTTAAAAATCAAGTTAAATAAAATGTCTGCAATGAACTGATTTTTATTACTTAGTGAAAAATAAAAGCCCATTTAAAGAAATCATATATATATATTAACAATAGACTAATAATCAATGTTTTGTACATCACGAATTAAACATCACAAATTAAGACAGAGACTGAGTAAACATTGTGATGACCCAATGTCAAGCCAATCACTCAGCAAACAAATGTGAAAATGAAATTAGAATTCTATTACATAATTTTATTATTTATTTTTTATTAACTACAACCAAGATAACTTGAGCAACAATAGGCAGTTACGGCAATGTTGAATGAAATGGTAAAGCTAGCATACCAAACACCAGAAGCTAAGCTTGATATAAAAGCAAATCCAGTTCATTTCCATCGTCTTTTATTATTTTCTAAAATAATACATCAACCATAGAAAGCCAACAACCTGAGATTGAATGTTTGAATGCAAAGGAAAATGGATGACACATTTGAATACTGTGAATTATTCATATAAATCTCTTAGCACTAAACCAGACACAGGTATATAATAAGCCTGTGTTTCAGTTATTACATTTGAATTAAGAGAAGTTTGATAAATTCATGCAATTTAATAAAATTAGTGAACTGTTTTTAAATTGACATTGGAAAAAACTGCCTTATTATTTGAACATGAACAAAGAAGGAATAGAATATTGTCAGTACTTGAACAAAGTGATGAAGTAATTTTTTTTCTTATAATCCATTAAATGCCAAATTGCAAATAAAGAAAAATTAAATGTTATAAACTTCTGTGCAATGAATTCTGGTTAAATTGACAATGCCATAGGACTGAACATCACTATCCTGATTCCAGATGTACAGTGCATTAATCTACTTACTCTTTTAATGCCTAAAGGAGTCCCAATTGTCCTATACTAAATATCTACATAAATCGAGAATAAGATCAACTGCAGAGAATGGATGTAATACTATTTCAAGCATGTTGCATAGGAATTCCAATGTGTGATGGATGTGAACCAAGGAGAGTGGTCCAAAAAAGAGATAGGCTGTATCCATGAAGGACATTATTGCCAATCTCATGGACATTAATCAAAATAATTTAATTAAGGTTGTGATTTTGTTATATATTCTTGTTATTTATATATTTGTAAAATTCTTTTTTTTATTTTCTTTCTAAACTTGGAAACATAAGTGTCTATAATTAGTCATTATAAGTCAAAGTCATAAAACAGGGTGGGGATCATTAAGTTAGATAATTTTTTTTTTGTTTTGTTAAACAGTTTAGATCAACTTTCCCTCTATAGTGACTTGACATTGATTATCATGATATGGAATAAAGTAAGATATTTAAGATTATTCCATATTAATTACATGCACTTATTACAGAACACAGTTCATGTTATTTGTTTGTTGTTAACTAATAATTGGTTATGTTTATTTTTTGTATAAATGACAAATCTTCTAGTGTGGATGTTCTTTTCTGTCAACCTTAGGGAACCATACATAGATAGGGGATCCCCAAATAAGATGGAACATCACTAATTTAAATTGGACAATGCTATTACAGATATACTTGTGTAATATTGTAAATTAGATAATTAGTTTCATGGTTGATTTAATAATAATTTTTTTTATGTTTTTATTTGCTTTGTAAATAATTAGTGGCATGTCATGTATTTCTACTATTGTGTAAGGGTTTGGAGTCATGAATGATATTTAATTCTTGATATGGTAGAAATCCATCCTTGACATACATTTATACTACTTTAACAAAACAGGCAAAACTCTCCATACAGTAGTGCCACTCAGTGCCAGCCAGAGTAATCAATGGATGTCAGCACTACTGTATGGAGAGTTTTGCCTGTGTTAATAACAGTTATGTGCAAGCATAAGAGATGGTGGTCATGTGATGTTTAGGGTTTATACTACTTTATCTTGTTAAAGAGTTTTAAATTTTTCTTTTAATTTTATTTTGATATTTAATAAACATTGTCAAATTCATTTACATTAAATTAGTCTCTAGTTTATCAAAATTATTTATGCATTACTGAGGATATACACACATACCTTATGCTTATATAATAGTGTAGAAATATGCTTGGGTGAAAGATTAAATCAATTGTAACCTATATAGAGGTGTATAAGTTGCTATCCCATATAAGTTTATCTCTGAAGAGAGACAAAGGCAGATTTCTCCCTGAGTTTGAATACTAAGGTGTAACAGAGCCTGAAAGATGGGGGAGATATGTATGAACAAGCCCAAATTGTATCCCTTTAGTTTGAATACTAAGAGCTAGTCCATTGGAGGTGGATATGATCACAGTTTATATACTTCACCCATCAGTGACATCATCCTACCAGAAGACCCTAGGTCTGACCATAGTGAGATGTGTTTCTCCTCTCTTGTGGTAAATCCTGGCCTGTCACAATATATATATATATAATTTCAACAAATTTATGTTTGATGATAGCTCAATGTATATATAATTAAAGAGAAAAAGTCATTTTTCCCAAAGCTATAAAATAAAAGCACTAAATACTGAGCAAAGGATCAAGAATAAAATAAATCCATCTATTCCTGGAGCTCTGATGTTTATAAGCATACCTTTGTCAATACTGATGATAGTTCAGAAATAAATAAATTTATAGCCAGCTGGAATTTATTAAACTCATAATTATACAAGGCTGGAGACAGAATCTTATTTTAACACCTTAATTTTAATAATTAAATAAGATTTAATATATAAATAAATTAAACATAGATCAATGTCCAATCTTGTGTATGTGTGTATTTGATTATCAGTTTAATAACTCTTAAGTATTCCATCTGGCTAATAAATTGATCTTACTCTGAATTATCAACAGTGTTGACAATGGTATGCTTATAAACATCAGAGCTCCAGGAATATATGAATTCATTCCATTCTTGGTTCTTTCTTCAGCATTTAGAGTGATTTTAATTCATAGCCTGGGGAAGGTTGTGTGTGAAATATTTAAAAGTTTGAAAATGGAATTACACTTGTAATAATATATTTGTCCATTTCTAACAACTAATTTTGATTGTTAAATGTTTTTTAAAAAATTCAAACTTTATACTTTTAAATATGCATTTAACTGTTAGTAACAACACATGAGTCACAGTAACACAATGTTTCAAATGATGTTGTTCATTTTCATCAGGATTTGCTGATCTCAATATTAAATTTAAAATGACACACTAGCAAACAGAGTAATCTAGTTTATTAAAGCATTACTTTAAATTTTTTATTGATTAATCTAAATTATATGATTAACAATTAGTAGGAGGGAGTGGTAAAGTGCTTATCAATAGTGTTTTCAAGGCTACATATTATCTTTATAATTATAAATATTATTTCAAGGTAATTTACAAGCATTTTTTAATTAAACATAAATATTTGGAATAATTTAATTCATTTAGTATTTTTTGCTATGTGCAATGTTTTTATAGATACATTTAAAACTTCCAACTCATCACATAGTTTTGAAACATATGGATAAAAACATTTGAAAAGTATAAACAACCTCCAAGATGCATTTAATACTGAACCACCATTTTTCAGTTGGCAAAAGTTACAATTTTTCACACATTTTTACTATTTGTTCACTATAATTATTACATGTGCCAAATCTTTGATATTCATAACTTTGAGAATGACTTCAGATAAATACATTATTAATCATTTATTAACTAGAGAATATCCTATGTTCAAATATAAATTTCAAACCTGATCAGAAATTAATATTTTTTATTTAAAAAAAAAACATAAAGACATGGAAGAAACTCAATTCTGTTACACTTTTTTCATATCTAATATCTTTTTGAATATACTTTAAACTTACAATCCACAAATTTTTGAAATCTATAAATAAAGTAATTAATTAAAAAATATAATTGTTAATTATTAACAAAAATATAATATTTATATCTAGACTAAGAATAATATCTAGTTTAACAACTTATTAGTGGTAATTAATATATTTACCTTAACAGCATCGAGTCAGCACTGAATTAGCTTGATCAATTTTTTTTTCAATTGTAAATTTTCAATATATCTAGAAAAATATTACATATTAAAAAAAGAAATTAAGTTGAGTTATTCTACATGCTTATGTTAATGAAAAACCAGATATATTAATCTATAACTAAGATTTAATGTTTACATATACATAATCTCTAATTTAATAAATTAGTAGCAGTTGTAAATACAGAATATTGATAAATACTTAACAACTGATGAAGACGTGAGAAATTGTAACATAGATCAAATGAGAATTACAGATTCAGGATGAAATGAATCTTGAGATCATTGTCTTTTACAAATGCCTTTATTCATATGTTCAAGGATGTGTGATGCATTGGAATTTTTAAGAATATCTTTAAAAATTATAAGTATGTGAATAGATGAAGTTATATATTTCTATATACTTTAAAAATTATCTCTGATAATATTGTTCATGCTATAAAATAACAAAGCAGGCTTGATGGTGTTACTTTGATACATCCAAAGCTTTTGGCAAAATAGACAGTAATATTTTTTTAGCCAAATTATTTAATTTAGGGCTTGTAAAACCATCAGTCAAATGGTTTGAATTATTCATATATTACAGAACTGCTTTTGCGAAATATAGATATATTTTCACTCTACTCTTACTTAATTGGAGTACCCCAAGATACCATTCTGTTCCCATTGTTGATCAGTATATATTGTGATGGAACTATTTTAATGCTATGATTAGGCCATATATGGATGCAAATGTAACTGGCTCCAAAAATAAGATAATGTCTCACTAATCCAATCATCCATAGTGAAAAATATTATCAGTTTAAAGCCTATTGCTGATAATATGAACTTCACAATAGTGATATTTTTTGCTCACCATATGTATATAACCTATGATATCTAAATCAACTAGAATATTTTATTTTTATTTTGGCTGATTATATTATTAAAACCTAGATTTGTGCCACTAGCAACCTACATTTGAATTTATATCCTTTTGCAAAAATTATGTTAGTACTGAATTATATTGTTGGGGATCATAATGTTGCATAACTCAATGAACTTGGTGAAATGTAGAAATGAAAAACGAATAAAGCATATATATATATATTGTACCCTGCCAATAGAAGGATGACCCCTAGAAGATATGGCAAGTCCCTACATTAGGATATACTATGACTTTATCTAGGTACCATTTAATACTCTTATTATTTTCTCAACTATATTTAGTCAATATTAACAATTGTGAGACTCACCTATCCTATTAACAAGATTACATACTCTTTAACATTTAATAAAGACTAAAATATTTATCCAATGGCATAAGAATACCTAGACAATCCTTATTCAGTCTCCAAATACTCTCATGACTAACAAAAATGCTTAAATAAATAGAACAAACATCTATAATTGTGAAATTTAAATTAATCTGCTCATTAAGTTGTATTATTATTTTTATTGTATGGTAATTTTTTATTATTATTACTTTTATAACACAATCATTAAGAATAACCATAATAACAATATTATTATTCTAAAGAGATCTCAGGATTGTCATTGATTTTAATTAACTATTTATACCACCTACAAAATATCAAGAGGGATTTTACTTAACTGTATAGGAAGTGTGACATTTTAAAGATGCCCTCATAACATTCTTCTATAATTACAACTACATCATCATTTTATTTTATGGTCTCTATTATTGAATAACAAATCACTTTTTTTTATTTAAACTGTAATCATCATGTCGAAGTTTAAATAAAAACTAATTCCTAATAAATGCAGGTTTAAGCATGTACAATATATTAATTCCTAATATGATTTCTTAACAATAAGTATACTTTATTACGTTTGCAATGTATTTGAGCAATGACTGATGTGATCAAGGCAGTTTGCAATAATTTAATATTCAATTTATTAAACATTTATCTAGATAACTGTGATACAATATTTTATACTGGATCAAATTTTCTTCCAAATTTCAAATCATATTTGTAGTTAATATACATACTTTCTGATGATGATGTAGTGATGATGATTCCCCACAAAAGAAATGCAATTTTAAACACTTAGTGTAACTTTAAAACATTAATTTTAATAACACCTTATGTACAATGTTTAATAATGCAATAGAATTAAAGAATAAAACCTTTATACAATAATATAATATAATAAGATACTTAAAAGAATTCAACATTTATATTCACCTTACTTGCAATGAGCTATTCAAAATAAAATCTCTTGATAATACAATCAAGTATTATGCAATATTGAATTTTGTTACTTGTACTATCAAATAAGGTGTGTTTTGAACAATCAATCCCTTTTTAATAACCAATACCTTTTTCATAGATTGTAATGAAAACAAAAAAAAATTAAAAAAAAAACATGGATTGATATTTTACTCTTAAGTAAAATTATTTTATTATAATATTGTGACCGATTATATTTTATCTGTATTTATCTTATGATATTAGCCATTTGATCTCTCCCTTTATCTTACTTAATTTTTTATAGGTTATCACTCAAGGACATCATAAAACTACAATAAATACCTTTTATTCTATGTCATATCTAATCTGAATATTTATCTCATCCTTCACTAATCTTTATTTACCATTCAGAATATTTGCTGAATATATATGAGCCACTCTCTAGTTCTATCTGCATCGAATAAAAAAATATTTATCCCAATCTTATCTAATAATTTAAATCATATTTTCCGATTTCAAATTTCTATTTGTCTTATGCCCTATTATGAATACTGCTCACGAAGATTTATAAATTAAAATTCTCTAACTATATTATAATGCTATTATAGGATTACTAATTCAACATCAGATCAAATTTTAAATAACACCATTCGTTATTTAATATTATACTGGAATACAGATACACCCCTCTTTCTTCTAATATTTTTCTTTACTATTTTTGGTGTGTAATTTACTAGCTCATAACATATAGATATTTATTTAATAGTTTACTGACATTCAATCAAATAAAACTTTATACAATTAATAGCATAGATAAAAAAATTATGTTAATTATTGATTTTCCTATCTTGATTTATTCCCTCCCCGTATTAATAATTATTATTTTAGAACGTGAACTTAATTACATATACTAACATCACATTACCCATTTTCTCTTCTTTTGAACATACACATTTATCAAAAAAATATACATAAATTTTATTAATAATATTTCAATTGTTCTTCTTCCTTTTCATTCTTCCTACTTGTCACATACCAATCTTCTTATCCTTTTTTCTCTTTTTATATTTATCTGAACATTAGTAAAACTATGGAATTTTTAATGCTCTCATTTTTTTCAAAATCACAGGTTACTTTTCATCTATATGATATATTTTATTTAGCTCCATTTCCCATTGATAATACTGATCATATTATTTTCAATGTATTCCTTAGTAATATTCACATGTAAAAGATCACAGATTGTGCCATCTTCTTAAATGTAATAAAATAAAATTATCTTCAACATAGTTTGGATTTTCCTGGAAGCTAATGTCACTGATCATGATTTTTTTTTACTTCCTTTACATATTGTTTTTTTCCCCCATTGACAGTACTAATAATTAAATATTTCAATCTCCCAGTAAACCTCTATAATTTTTTCTCTATAAATATGAATCCTTAGTCAGAATTTTCCATTTCCATTGAACCCTATCTATAGTTTATCATAAAATTTTCCTTATACTTAAAAGTTAGTTTCACTGATGAGAATCTCTTTAATTTTTTTTTCTATTTGCAAAATTTTTATTCAGAGAAACATTCATAACTTGCACTTGAATATTAACCACATTTTTTAATACACAAATATTTCCATTTGGGCTTATTTTTAACTTAATTTCAATTATCTTGATAATCATAATTTTAGCTTTGTCACAACTGATTTTTCTATTATTCATGTATCTATTCCATTTTAGTTTTTCATAAATATGATGACATTTAATAAGCCTATTTGATCTGGCTTATTCCTACAATTATATATTAACATATTACTTACAGTTTATTCCTCTTGTTTTGATATTTCTTGGTAAAACATTTGTACATATATACATATGTTTCTTTCCATTGGTTTATTTTATTAATATAATGATTTTAGAATACTCCAGCGAATTTATTGATGGTCATTTTTAGCCAGCAGAGATTTTCTTTGTTTTAACGATTCATCTTACTAAAAATTTGCTACTATAAAATTTAAAGTCCTTAAATTAATCATCCTTAATTACTTGTTTGTTTGTTTTTTTAAAAAAAAATAATGTTTAAAAAACTTCAGCAAATTTTTCCCCCAACAAAACTCAGTTACTTAGTTCTGTAACTGATTTCTTTCCTACAAAAAAAATTTTTTTTTCCAACAAATATTGTCTGCTTGCTCATGTACTTCAAATGGTGCATTCTCATTGGTTAATTTTCATAACTTCTTTGATTCTGAATATTTAATGACTTGCTTTTAGTGAACTATTTTTAAAAACAAACATTTTTTTAAAAAAATATTTATTAGTTTAAAAAAAAAAACAATGCCTTTAGTGAATTTAATAAAACTACAATTTATATCCTTTTTTATTTCATGCAGATTAAATTTGAGATTAATCCTATGATCATAAAATTCTACAAATGAATATTAATCATTTATTTTAGAAATTAACTTAAGATTTCACTGGAAACAGTTATTGATAAATAATCCCAGATGTGCGTAGACCTAATTTTTCATCTATATAATGCATCTTTCCCTTTATCAGATTATGTTTAAACTCCCTTCACATTTTAATTATTATCAGATGATTATTGATTATAAAATATTATTAACTTATAATTTTTTATTTTATCATTTAGATACCTTTAAAAATAAATATCTTAACAAAATTTAACTTTTATACTAGTTTAAATTAATTAAGTCCAAGTTCAAATTCTAAGGTAATTAAAATAATTATTATTTTTCACAGTTTAATAAGTGAATATTATTTTATTTTATAAAATGTAAAATTCTACATGCTAAAGTTTATCCCCAATTTGTTTTTACGATAAGGTGTACATATATAGCAATAACAGTTTTATTCCAATAATAATAACATGTAAATTATTTCAAACAATGTTGTTATAACCCTTGATAAACCATCAGCATCACTAGGTAATGATGAATTACATTATCTTTTTTCATTTTTTTTTTTAATCTTATAAATTAAAACTATGCACACATAACAAAATTTTTAATAGCCGAGATGCCCATCAAGGTTGAATTACATACATGAATAATGATAATTTATAAGACATGTATCCAATTCCTCAATTAGAAAATTAGATAATGCACACACAAAAAAATATAAACATATTCCTTACTCTAAAGCAAACATATATATATAATATTTAGAATATATTGGTTAATGTAAAGAAAAAATGACATAAGTTAAACATTAACCCACTAAGAAAAAAAAATTATATAATATAATAATGAAATAATCATTCTTATTTTTAGTTTTTGTTCATCTTTTTTTAGAGAACAGGTAGGTATATAAAAATAACAACTGACACTTTGATAGTCTGATTGTAATAATCATTGGAATGATTTTTTTTATTTCTGAATTGTCAATGAAGTTTTAAGTAAGTTTTTTGTCCACTGATGGTTCCTATACATTTTTTGACTGGATAACTGAACAATTTTATTCATGTGGTTCTTTAATAATTACTGATTCTGCAGGTTAACAAAATAGCTTGTAGCATTTTTCCATTGATCGGTTCCATAAGTGAATTATTAATATCTTTTAGTTTGGCTGGTCATTATCAGGCAAGAGTTGATTTCTTTTTTGAATCAGTAATATGTATGACAACATATATGATAGAGCTGGGATGTAGCAATAAAGTTTTCTTCTTCATGCTAGGTAATTTTGTTTATGTACAAGCTGGACAATATCATTTCTTTCTCCATTGAGTGCTACATTGCTACAGATAGATCACAAGAGTTTTTAGAAATTCATTCTGGTATAATTTAAACCATATACATGTGAAGCCATCACATATTTTAATAATAATATACTTTTTGTAATATTCCAACTTCTGATACACAGTCTAAATTGTCTTCACTATAAAATCACCCATGCTCTCTGTGAACATAAAATGTATTCTATTTCAAAATACATTTTGACCCAAATTTACAAAAACAGCTTTTTAGAGGTTATTAAATGCATTTGAGCAACAACATAATTGTTTCCATCCTACTCTAATAAGTTGTGTAATGAAAAACAGTGTAATTACCCCCCTACAAATGATATCAATGACTGTTTTTTGAAAATGTGATAAATAAAACAGATGATGATAAATCACAATTGAAAACAAAAAAGGAAAATGGAAAATAATATTCTCAAACCCTGCATAAATGAAATTTAGTTACAGCTTCTATTGTAGAGTTGATAACTTATATGAACTGTTTCTCTTCCTTTTTTCTCTTTCCAAAAGTTAAAATAATAAACAAAAACTCATTTTTTTATTTTTTTATATTGAAATATTTGTTTGAGATGAAATGTGAAACAACTTACATGCACACTGAATAAAACTTAACATTTTATCTACTGAGGATTTCATCCTATTTGGTTCTTATATTTGGACTATTGTAGCTGGCTATGCATTACTACAGTACCTCCATGTAACACAGTGAATGAAATTGTATTGAACTGTATCAAAAATCTATGATTGTTTCAACCAATTTCATCTTGCCATGCTCAGCTATTTTCATCATTATCACAGACTTATGAGCTAGTATTATAACACCACTTTGGGTTATCCTGATAGTATTAGTTTGTATCTTTATGATTAATTTGTTTCTTGAAATTGAGATGACCCACAGAAACTCAATAGTATGAATACTGACCCAAATACCATGATGGATCAAAAAATTCAATCACAGGTCACAAGCACAAAATACAGGGTGAACACCAAGAAAGCTTTCTCACTGTAAGTACATTATGCAACTTACAACCCATATAGTATAATAAAATAAAATGTTTGGCATAATGAAGCTTTGCTCATTTGATGTTTATAAGTCTTAGAGGCCTGTGGCCCAAAGCACAGTACTTCCCATAGTAAGCACCACAGAAAATAGATAATATTAGGTCCTGTTCCCTTGAGATTTGTTGCCTAATTTTGATGACTTTGGACCTTCAATTCTGGTAGATGCAGTGCAGAGATATATAAATGTATGGAGAATCATGAACACATTGCATCCTCATGCCAATGCCAAAATCCCCATTCATAAACATGACTAGAACACAAAACATACACAGGCAGCTAAAAATCACATTTCAAAGAAATTTTGTCAGATTACTTTCATAGAAGTCACTTTCAGTGTAGTCATAATTTTGAATTTATATTTTTTATATTATTCTCTTAATATCATTTACTCTTTTTTGGCAGATCTATCAGAAAATAGGCCATTTTCTGTTCCATAAAGTTTAATTTTCAACCATTTCGAGTATTTATTCAGTGATAGAGAAACTAAGAAATATTTCATTCTCCTAACTCTGGAATGTATATTCTTCTTGTCTTGCTCTACTATTTTCTTTTCTTGTGCCTGCATTTTGTATTTATTTACACAGTAAGAAATAGCAAACACATATATGTTTAACTTCTTTTCTTTGATAATATTGGTGTTTGACTGTTTTATAATTTTCAATCTTCTCAGAATAATTCTATTTTTGCTTATGTGTTTTACAGTATGCAACACCTTTACCTTTGATATTTTGAAGTACTTTTTCATTATTTCTATCTTTAAATTGCAGGTAACAGTATTCACTTTCTAAGTAAATCCATTTTATAATTAATTCTTAAATTAATATTTGCATTTATGAAGAGTCCCTTCTATTATTCATCATTATCATTTTTTCATCAATTTCCCATTCAAGAGTTTCTGCTTGATATTTTCAACCAAATATTCAGAGATAACATAAACATCACAATCATTTTTATCATCAACCAAGATTTTAATATTTTATGCTGTACTCATTTATATCATCACTATCATTGCTGGCATCATCTGTGTCTTGCTTATTTATTTTATCTTTATCACTATTTACTATATCACTATTTTATTCCAAATAACATGATATGGTTTCATTACTCTCTCTTTAACTAATTCACTCTGGCATTTATATTTACTTCCATTTGTTTTCTGCAACATGGGGCTAATCTTTATTTCTTGTGACAACAGTGCTTCACCATTTGCGACTTGCTTTTTGCTCCAGTATTCTGTTCATCTTCTTTGAGAAACTTCTTCATTTTCTAATTATGATCTTTTATCATTTTTATTATTTCTTTCATTATCAACTTAAAGCCTATTGCTAGTGATATCAACTCCCCAACAATATTTCCTGCTCATTAATATATATATATATACCCCATGATAACTAATTTGGATGGAATATTTATTAATGGTTGGTAGAATTCTATTAGTACTGAATGATGATTTTGGGGTTCATAAAACTCACTGATAATGCGGCACTATTCAATCAATTTAGTGAAATCCATAAACAGAAGATGAATAAAGCACAAACACACACACATATATATATATTGTAACGTTTTTCGTTTTGCTAGGCCCCTATACGCCTCAAATTTATATTTGAGCGTGAGTTGATCAAGCTGTATCAAAAGAAAAAAGAAAGTTGTATTTCTATTCTCAACACAGCTATTTTTCCTGATCAACTTCGGCCTAGAACTATTACCGAGTACAATCGTGAGCAGAAACAGTTTTTAATTTCTACTTGAGGGCGCCAGAGTCGTTAGACCCACTGGGATTGCGTCAAACATATTGTAACTCGTAAACTAAACAGAAAAAAAGTGCTTTTAAACTAATCGGTATTGCATCTTACCGTAACGAGAATTAATTTTTTAAGATTATTATTCCTGGGCTTATTCAAACATATTGGCAAAGGTAAATTACATTTTTAAATCTTATTAAACTACTAATAGATTTAATAATAAAAAATAATAACTACTATTAATAACGCACAATGAAAAGGTTGATAAAAGTATAATCTTTATTCTAACAAACTAAAATATTTATAAGTTAAATTACGAATTAACTAAACTGGAAAGTACACACATGCTAATCCAGATAATGAATCGATTAACAAAAACAGTTAGATTAAATAATGAACGCAATTTAATAATGTTCCAAGATCTTGTATAAAATTCTTTATAAGAATTTCCCTTGAATGTGAAAGTAAAGTCTATATCAGGATGGTAGTCTAAGCTTAGATAAATAATTGTTTGCAAACTTTTAAGTCACTATCAGGAAAATTTATTCTTAACTTACCGGTAAGTTCATGTAGGTTTATGGGATCCCAGATCATGAGAATTTTCATTGGTCTCTCCTGCCGGCATCTTCCATTATTGTTCCGTTCTATAGCTGGAGAAAAGGCACGGTTGTAATGACCTTTTTATTGCAAAAAGCGGTCTTCACAAGTTCCGTTTCCATGCTTGCGTGACAGCTTGGTACAGCAAGGGGCATACCTGTGTAGAAGTATATTTCTTGCCACAGGTTATGCTCGTGGAAACCTCCAACTTTCAGAGACGTAACTAGAAGTTAAAGAGAAGACCCAGATTGAAGTTGTCATCTCCTTTTATATCGCGCTCCATTTTGGAACTTCTGTGCACTCTTTTGTCTTTTTATCAGCGTATAAGATAATAATCTTATACACTCTCTCTTAAATTTATTACAAGTTCTCTTTTTTTTTAGCATTATTCTTCCATCTTTAATTAGCTAAAATATTTTTCTTTTAGCTTATACTTTTGGAATTCTTTTAATTTATCTGGATTAGTAATCTGTATGTCATTTATTCTTTCCAATTAGATAAAAAAAAAATAAGAATGACAATTTTAACCTTCATTGCACGTTTTAACAAAAATTATACTAATCAAAAAAAAAATCTAAATTTACTTTTTTAGCTTTTACCAAATGCCAATATATTTGTAACGTATATAAATAAACGTTACAATATATAATATACAAATCAATATATATATCAAAATACAGTAAATTTACATAAATTATATTATTTTTAGAAGTACTTTCGACTATACATTTTGTAGTCTTTATCAACTACATAACATTGAATAATCAAAACGAGACAACCTTTAACCCTTAAACCGCTAATTATATTATTGGTTGTATGAGGTAAAAATCAAATCTTTTAATTGGCCAACTCACAAACTGAAGACAAAGCCTATTGTTAAAACATATTCGCCTATAATATTAAATTCAACTCAGATACGTTTATAAAAAGTATATTACTAATTTTTCAGGGTATTGAAAGAGAATGAAAGTTCTTTCAAAAATAAATTGTTATTTATTTATTATAAAATATATTCAATTTCGGCAAATATAAAGTGAATGTCTAAACAAAAAAGTGGTGACGCAAACGCTTTTTTTCAATATTACGTTCTGGAAAAGTAAAGATTTCTTTTTGCTAAATCTTAAATATTTTTACAAAAATCTTCAATATTTTTCGAAAATAATTTTGTTTTTTTAGTATATTTTTTAAAAAACTAGTTTAATTTCTGAAATTATATTTTTTTAATACTTAAAATTGCCTTTGAAATGAAAATCTCAGCGTTTTTCTTTATTTTCTTTGATCAGGCGGTTTCTTTGTTCTTTCCAGCCAATCAGAATGTCTTTTTCAGCTGAGAGCTCGCTGACAATCAATGACTGACAATGTTTTTTCTTTGTTTAGGTTTAAATGTGGTTTTTTTGATTTTTTACTTGTAAAATAATTCGGAAGAGGGCACCATCTTACAGAACTTTTAAAAACCTAATCAATACCTGTCAAACGAATATTTTAGCATAAGAACTGGCAGAGTTAGAGTGACATCAGATGTCGATGAGAAGCCTCGTAAGAGGCAGTTTATGGGTTAACAATACTCATAGTTCAATTCAGATTTCCCACAATTCTGTTATCTTAACATTTGATGACTGGCGATTCATTAATATTTGATGATTTCTTGAAACCAACATAGCCTCTTTTATTTTACGTTTATTATGACAACGTACAATTTGAATAATTTGTATGTTGTCATAATAAACGTAAAATAAAAGAGGCTATGTTGGTTTCAAGAAATCGTCAAATGTTAATGAATCGCCAGTCATCAAATGTTAAGATAACAGAATTGTGGGAAATCTGAATTGAACTATGAGTATTGTTAAAGGTTGTCTCGTTTTGATTATTCAATGTTATGTAGTTGATAAAGACTACAAAATGTATAGTCGAAAGTACTTCTAAAAATAATATAATTTATGTAAATTTTACTGTATTTTGATATATATATTGATTTGTCTATTACATATATTGTGGAACGAATACAGATATCAAACTTAATTTATTACATATATATATATAATAACATGTAAATTATATTTACATTCTCTCATACAATGATTGGTATAACTCTTGACAAAGCTTCTGCATCACTACAATAATAAATTGCATTACCGTTTTTCTTTTTTTTTTAATCATATAAATTAGATAAATATGCACACAACAAAATATTTTATTACCTCAGATGCCCTATCAAGGTTGAAATGCATATGTGAATAATAATAATTAATAAGACATGTATCCAATTTCTCAACTAGAAAATTAGATACTGCATACAAAAAATATAATATACATCTTACTCTTGAGTAAACATATATATAATATTTAGAGTAGATGGTTAATATAAAGAAAAATTGATATAGGTTATTAATTAACCAAATAAGAATTTTTTATATAATATAATAATGAAATAATTATTCTAATTTTTAGGTTTTGTCTGTCTTTTGTCAGAAAACAGGTATATATATATTTGTCTGCATTCAGAACAGGTTATATTTACCTGTTTAAGGAGGTTTATTTAAATTTCTTCCAATCAATAATTTCAATCTCTGTAGTCAAGTTGCAATCTTTAGTGTCTTTATAAATATATGAGACCATTAATGGTGATGGGATTCCACCGCTATTTTTAAAAGGAGTTTGCCTTGATTACAGTTTGAAATTCTTGATTTTTATCTATATTGGGAATGTCTAAGTGTTGTCTGGTTTCTAATGGTTATATATATATAATGATTATATATATATATATATAAAAACTGACTTGACTGTAATAATCCTTGGGATTTTTTTTTATTTCCTAGTGGTTAACAAAGCTTTAGATGTGTTTTTAATCCATTGATAACTCCTATACATTTTGTGGCTTGATTAGAACTGAACAATTATATCCATGTGGGTCTTTAACAGTTATTGATTTTTGCAGGTTAACAAAATAGCTTGTAGTGTTTTTCCAATGATTGGTTTGTGTTCAAAGTTTGGCTGAATATTATCAGGCATCAGAAAATTTTCTCTTCTTTTTTAGGTCAGTCACATGTATATATATATAATATTACTATTATTACTATTTCCGGAATATTCCGTGTAGTGAAAAAGCTAAACGCTGATGTTTCAGTACAATATCAAGTACCTTCCTCAGAGCATCCTCTTTTTCAAATCATAAGAATGCGTGTGAGATTTAAAATCATTTTTATCATTTTCTTTCTCCTCATATTTAAATTCTATTGGTTAAGAAGTTTTAAAATTTATTTTCTCTTCCAGTATATATATATATGATCAAGCTATGAGGGAGAAATTACATTAATGAAATTACATTAATTTCACACAATTAATGCTATCCTATGATGATCTTAGGGATCATGAGCATTCTACATTAAAACCAATCTTTCTATTAGATTGATACTTAAATAGTTGTATCAGAAAAGGGATTTTACTGGGATCCAACCATTTAAGTAAAGCTTACCAATGCCAACAATAATTACTATAGAACACTTGTTTTAGTATAAACCAAGCTTCATTACATTATTATTATTATTATCAAGTGTAACTTACTTAAATATTCTCTTCAATTAATTAGCATTAACTTACTATCACTAAATCTTCCAGAGTTGCAGACTTTCAGATGCATTTAGTTAGTAATTGACACTATTTAAATGTTATACAACTTTAAATTTACGGTCTTACAGATATTTTTTAAGTTATAAAATTAGAATGCGACTCTCCAATGCCCTATTGATCCTATCGTATGCTCTCCATTTTGCAGTATTGAACAGAAGTTCTCATATAAGGTCTGCAATTAAAATATAATAGATATCATTCTATGTGGATATGTTTTCTTGATGTGACTTTGTAATAGTAATGACGCTTGGACACAATGAGACTAATATTACACAGTTAAATTAATATGTTCTTTTATTTGCAATAAGAATGATAAACAATAACTACACTTGATTAAATATTTCATTAATAATAACAAAAAAAAAAGTAACAAAGATAAGACTATTTATGCATAAATAACTTATTTACATTTTATACAATTAATCTTAGTGTTTCTGATATCCCATTACCCTTTCCTAGTTTATATTTCTCTTTTAAACTTATTATTTATTCCTTTATTATTATTTACGATTTTATACTAGTCTGCTATGTACATCATTCATGAATTATTCAATTCCTTCATCGTCATTTACATTTAAATTGACTTTGAAAATTTACATTTTAATCATATTACAAAGTTATTTTTTACTGATATGATAAAATATATATATATATATATAAATAAGTACAATATTTATAATATGTCAAAAAAAATAATAATATGGTTAGGATTCTTTGTTATGTTATGACAATCATTTCATCTCTTCATTCTATCTCTTACATTCATTTTCTCTTTTGATATTAGATCTCAGTATTATATTCAGAGAGGCATTTATTTTAGTAAATATTCCACTATCTATGATTTTTATTTTATACATGATTCAACTACTTGTAGACCACTCTGTCCAGACTTAACTAGAAAATCCATACAATCCTTCAAAATGTCATCTTTACCTTTAATGTACAATAGATTAATATTTACCCTAACTTTAGAAAGATGAGCCACTGACTTATTTGCTATTATCCTAATAAAGGAATAGGGTTTTCATTTATCACGATGTTTTATTTTGTTAGGTAACCATTTTATTAATGAACTTACCTCAATTCTACTCTGGCTTCTCTAATAAGCACTTACAGTACTTACACAATAATTTCTTTATTGAAAATCCTCCTATTTTTTCGTATAAATTACCTGAGCATTACAAAGATTTAACTCAGCTTACCCTTCATCAATTCTTCAGGATGCTATTCCATATTGTCTATCCGGAAATTTGACTTATATTCTACTTCAGTATAGGCAGTTTTTAATATTCTATCTATTTCTAGACCCCTCCTATAGTCTACCCTTTTCATGCAATATTCCCCTACATGAACCTATCATCATGTCCCAAAACAAATAATCTATTTTATTATCAGTCAGATGCTTTACATAATATTTATTTTTATTAATAAATGAGATTCTCATATGGTCTTACATCACATTCACTCATTCTTGTAATTATTAATATTATATATTTTTTTATTTTATTTTTTATAATCCGATCAGAATATATATGACTTAAATATCATTTCCCACACACATACTCTTTCGCATTATAATTCGTGAGTATACATTGTATAGCAGGTTGTAAACATAAAAAGTTTTTTTTTGTTTTTTTTCCTTTCACTCATATGACTTTATCATGTGTTTGAAGTGTTTGTATTCATTTATTTTATAGTTAAAATCCAAAGCGCATGTGCAACAGTTTAATGCTGTTTAAAATATTACATTAGTATTTCTTATAAAAAAAAATAAAAAATCTTTAACACTAATAAATGTAAAATTAAAATCCCTTTTACCTTTTTTTTTTTCATTTCAAAACAATTTTTTTAAATTTTATTTAGCATTACTGTGGTTACCCTGTATGTAGATTTTTGTTCCTAGGGTACTAGGGCACTGAGTGTCTTTCTTCTCTTCATCTTGCTCTATACGTAAAAATATAAACAAAATCTTAAGCATACAAGTACAATTAACTGAACAAAACTTAACTTGGTTAGTTTCTTGTTCTATGCACATAATCTGGCTCTCCACAAAAATACCATGAGAAAAAGTTTCCTACTTCTTAGTAAATCTTTACATTATAATAATTATTATTAACTGAAACACACAGGCTGTGCTCATATACCCTGTATAATAATTATTATTATATCTTTTCTTTTCAATGCATACTTTAACAAGTTTCGTTAAGATTTAGGTATTTTTTTTTCTTCAACATTTCTCCTTCTCTGGTTATTTACTATACTTGGAAGATTTGTAAATATATTTTTAATAAGTTTGTCTAATCCTTGGGCTCCAAATATTCTTTTTCTGAGTATTCATCATCATCATTATCAACCATTATCAATCCACTGCAGGATGAAGGTCTCTCCAAGTTTAATCCATCTTCTCCAATCTTTAGCTTCTCTTCTCCACATCACCCCTACACATTTTCTTATTTCATCCATCCATCTTACATGTGGTCTCCTTCTGGGTCTTTTACAATCTCTTGGAATCCAGTTTAAAATTTCAATTGTCCATCTATTATCATCTCTTCTAGCAATATGTCCAGCCCAACTCCACTTCAATCTTTTAATTTTTTCAATGAGGTCAGTAACACCTGTTTGTTCTCTTACCCATACATTGCGTTTTCAATCTCTTCTTGTTACTCCCAACATACATCTCTCCATACTTCTTTGAGTGGTCTGAAGTCTCTGTATTGATCTTCTATTAAGTGTCCAAGTCTCAGATCCATAAGTAAGAACTGGTAAAACACATTTGTTAAAAACCTTTCTTTTCAAACACATAGGCATATTTCCTTTTAATATCAAGTTATTTCTACCAAAAGCACTCCAACCAAGTTTAATTCTATGATTAATTTCCTCTATTATGTTTCCATCTGTATTAATAATCTGACCAAGGTATTTGTAACTCTTAACTTCTTCTAATTCATCATAATCAATCTTTATTTTCATATTTTGAGCAAATCGATTAAACATTACTTTAGTCTTTTTAACATTTATCTTTAGTCCTACTTTCCTACTTTCATCTGATAACTCCTGCAACATTTCCTGCAGCTCGGAAGCATTATTTGCAAAAACAACTACATCATCTCGCGAAATCTAAATGACTTAAATAATCTCCATTTACTTTCACTCCTTTAGTTTCCCATTTTAATCCACAAAATACTTCTTGCAGCACTGCTGTAAAAAGTTTTGGAGATATGGAGTCACCTTGTCTTACACCTTTCTCAATGTTGACTTTCCCAGTATCATTATGTAATCTAATTGTTGCTGTTGCATTTTTATAAATATTCTTTAAAATATGACAATATCCTGGATCTATACCTTGATGATCCAATGCTTTAATCACTGAAGAAATGTTTATAGAATCAAATGCCTTTTCATAATCTACAAATCCAAAACATAATGACAACTCATATTCATTTGTCCTTTCTATAACTTCTCTCAATACTTGAATATGATCTACTGTACTAAAACCACTTTTAAATCCAGCTTGTTCTCTTGGTTGGTCAAAATCCAAGGTTCTCTGTAGACGAGTTGTAATTATCTTGGTAAAAATTTTATATAAAACTGATAAAAGGCTGATAGGTCTGTAATTTCTAATATCTTCTTTATCACCTTTTTTAAATATTAATATTATTACTGCATTCTTCCAATCATCCGGTACATCTTTATCATTTAGACATTTGGTATATAACTTTGCTAATATTTTTTCTGTTTCTTCACCTGCTTCTTTTAATATATCAATTATAATTCCATCATTACCTGGAGCCTTTCCTTTTTTTCATACATTTAATTGCATTTCTCACTTCTTCATTTTAAAATTCTGGGCAATTCGGAAGATGTAATAGATATAGGAGGTACTTGTTCTTTATTACTATATAATTCTTGATAAAAATCTTCTACCAATTTCATAATGTCATCCCTCTTTTTAGTAATAATTCCATCTTTTTTCCTTATTGCAGATATAAATTTCCTACCAATACCAAAATGTTGTTTTACATTCTTAAGACTTTTATTTTCTTCTACAGCTTTTCTTGCTAGTTCACAGTTATACTTTCTTATATCATTTTCAACTCTTTTCCGCACCATTTTACAAAATTCGAGATATTCAATTCTTTTTAATGCATCATTCTTGCATATCTTCATATTCCTTCTTTTCTTCATAAGTTCTCTAGTCTCAGTAGAAATTTTATTAGTCAATTGCTGCTTTTTTCTACCAGCTATCTTTGTTGCAGTTTTTAAAAGTGTATCAGTTATTTTCATATTAATTTCATTCAAATCTGAATCATGTTCAAAATCTACTAATACTTGAAACCGATTTGTAAGTTCTAATTTAAATTCATTAGAATGTTTCTGAAGATTAGGAATATCAACTGTAAATATAGTTTTTCTTAATAATTTTTGTCTCTCTAGTTTTACATTAACATGTATCTTACCCCTTACTAATCGATGATCACTTCCTGTGTTAAATTTATTAAGAACATTACAATCTTGAAATATGTATTTCCTGTTAGTCAAAATATAATCCAATTCTGCTGTACCTTCATTTGGATGCTTCCATGTCCATTTCCTTCTAACATTTTTCTCAAAAAAAAAGAATTCATAATATAAAGTTTTTCCTTCTCTGCAAACTCCACAAGTCTATGTCCTCTCTCATTTCTATTACCATAACCAAAATTACCTACAACACTTTCATCTTTCATTTGTTTACCAATTCTAGCATTAAAATCTCCCATAACAATTTTAAAATGTTGTTTACTCTGATCAAAGCCTTTTGTACATCCATATAAAAATCTTCTACTACTTCATCACTGTGAGAACTTGTTGGGGCATAAACCTGAATTATCTGCATTTGATATTTGCTATTAAGTTGTATAACTAATCTTGCCACTCTGTCTGATACACCATCAATCTCCACAATATTGTTCTTCCACTTTTTATTTATAATGAATCCTACTCCACTTGTATTTCCAATATTTGTGCCTTTATAATAGAGCATATGTCCACTTTTTTAAATCAATTGTCTCTTCACCTTTTCTTCTAACTTCACAAAGTCCAATAATATCCCATTTAATATAAGAGAGTTCTTCTTCTAATTCTTGCAATCTTCCTTCACTTGAAAGTGATCTGCAGTTGTAAGTACCTAAATAAAAAGTCGTTATCAAATGGCAGCCTGGGTCCGCCTCCAGGATATTCTTAGCACCCTCCGCCTTCGGCCACCAACCGCTGCCTTGGTTGGTGACTTTACAGCCTCCTGGGATTAAGGGCCATGCTTTATTTTTGTCTGTCATAATTGTATAATTGGGAAAAATCTTTATCATTTACACAAACATTCATTCTGCCTTATCAGGCACTGAGAAGAAAGACCATGGTGTTTCTTGATCTTAAACTCAGAGGTAAAAAGCCAATAAACTTACCACGCTGGCTAATGCGTGTTGGTGAGCAGCCCATCCATGTTCGTATACTATATGAATAAACATATAGTAATAACAGCTGCAACGACAAGAACGTATGGAGTGGACATTAGGAATTTGCCCTGCTCGGTTCCTTTAAGGCCTCCAAGAGGAATCAAAGGGTCTCCTTTCAGTTAATAGCAAACTCCTTTCTGCAGCCTCTGAGTATTAATGACTACGAAAAATCTTAATTCAAATTTCTAATTTTTTCTTTCAAGTGGAAACTTAATCTTTATTGCTTAAATATTAGTCAAATGAATATTTGTTTCCTCAACTTATCATTATTAATTCTTGAATTATTTTTAGGATTTGAGTAAGTAGCTTCTTAGGCTAAAAAAAATAGCATTGTTTTTCCTTTTTCTTGGTTATTCTGGCAAGGATAGCAACTTTTGTTTTTTTTACTTAAGCTGATTGTCAAGACTGGAAATAAGACCGCAACGAAGAAATTGGTTTATTCAGTCCACAGTATTAAGAACTTTTTAAAAATATTTCATCTCTTTAGATAGCTGTATAAATACAACTTTTTAAAAAAAATTAATGAGTTAAGACTTCAATATTTTAACTTTTAAAACAAACAAACAAAAAAAAAGCTTAACAGCACTATCTGACTTTCATAATTTTTTTTTTTTGAAAACAAAAAATTTTCTGATATTTTTCTCTTTGGAAAGAAAATCGGGAAATGTAACATTAGAAAGTCATTTACTGTAATCTGATTGGTTGACTCTTCCATCACTTTCTCCAAGTTTTTTAAACAAATGTTTCAGTTATTTCTGTTTAAAATAATATTGAAATATAAACATTTTTAATAAATGAAATTGATTTAAATCAAAACTTACAAACCAAGTTTTATTTCTGATTGTATTTTGTGATATGATTAACTAATTTAACCTATAAACTTTATAATAAATATTTCTATTTTATTATTAAGCTAAATTTTGAAATTAAAACAATTATCTTGTGGTAAATAATTGTTCTTTCTTTCGTTGAATACAATTCTATTTTTAACTTTTGAAGAAACACCGCGTTAAATAATTCAATATCAGATTTGTACACAACAATGTTTATTTAGATTTACCACTCTTTTAAATTATACAGTTAGAATTTTAAAATTTATATAAATATAACTGATTATAATTAATAACCATTGTGTTAATCTCTACAGAATTATCCTTAATAAAATTATACATATTACGTCATTTATTGCTATAATATCCAAATTTATAGATTTAATATTATCTTGATTATAAATTTAAAATTTTGGAATTATAATTTACGTTTTATATGCCGTTCAGACCATGGATAACCAATCAAAAGCTTGCAATATATATATTAAGATTTATTGTATTTACTTATTTGTTGGTAAATGTTTGTTATAAAGTAATATTTTTTTTTTTTTACTTTGTTAAATAAAAATCAGTTTGTTTAATAAATATCTTATAATAAATAGTTAAATTAATTAATATTTATATATGCTACTTTAGTTATTCAAAACAAGCTTCTTTATAATCAGAGAATCTAGTAAAAATGGATTGTTTTCTTATTATATATATATTGTCTAACATTAAGTGGGAGTGTATATCATTTATTATAACAGAAATTACTCCTTAAAAGTTGCATAAAATGTTAAATATATATTCACATTGTA
>JAQFVV010012897.1:291367-452191 GCA_028023455.1 Epiperipatus broadwayi
ATGAAGAAAATACAATTTCTTGTATTTACATATATATTGTAATGGTCAAACACAGATTCTCTTTAAATAATCTAGTTCTCGCGATGGTTAAGTAGTGGACATGTTTAAGCAGAAAGAGGCCATATGTTTTAAATACTGTGCTAAGGTAGTTATTAATAATTCAGTTTAAAGCCATCAGATTTTATTAGAGCCTGGGAAATGATTTATTCTCTTTAAACATTTTCATGTCAAATAACAATTAAATATTGACCTTTAAATACTTCTTACCCTTTCTTCCTTTCATCTACAACCATCACACTATCAAATTATATCTGGTATAGAACTGGATCTTGTGATTTTCTTCTGTTTATGATAAAATGAAATATTAATAAAAAAAACAAGGCAGGAGATAACATTAATTGGAAACAGATTTTAATAAATTTATTTACACATAATAACACAAAATCATCATTCGATCAATGATTCAATATTTAACATTAATCTTTTTCTTAATATTAGAATATGATGATTTTCTGACATAATCTCATATTTATTATATATTAGTTCCAACTGATTAGGTGAATGATATCATGAACATCACACATGTTTTTATGATTTAACATAATAATTACCTAAAATCATCATCAATTTTAAAAACATGTCCATGCTGCATAACACACTGAAATGTACTAAGGTTGGAAAATTTTTGCAAATCAACAAACAAACTTATAAGAAAGTGATTCCATCACATCATTAGCAACACATCTTAAACACAATAATGTATGCACCCAAAAACATACAATTTTAATCTCTTAGCCATAAAACCAACCATACAACAACAAAATCCTTTGAAATATCATTGGAAAGGCACATATAACAGAGCAAAATTAACTGCATATACCAAAGAGTCTTATCATAAATATATTAATACAATATTTATTATTTATACATAACACAGAATTCAAGGTACAGGGTATAATAAACTGACATAAAAACTAAATAAAAAGAATTAAAATTATTGATTATCATTTCTTAGATTATGGGTATTGCCATTAGTGAAATAGATTTTCCAACAATGAATGACAATGTTTACATTAATTTATATTTGTGTATGACATAAATATATATGCAACCTTGTATTCAATAATATCTTATTTTCACACTATATAGCACTAGTAGTAAAGCATTAGTTATTAAGATGACATTTTTTTATTAAATGCCATCTTTTTCTTTAACTTTATTACATTTTAAGTAAGATGATATTCTAGAAATTGTAAATCATATAAATTTTTCAAAATTACCAAATTTAATTAATTTCAAAAGCATACACTTTATACCTAAATGTATTTTGTTAACATATATTCACACACAAACAAAGCTAAACATTCACATATTACTATTAAAAAAAATTTGTTTTTTGATAATGAGTTAAAATTTAAGTAAATTCTTTTATATATGTATAGAAAGCTCATTACAATTTAACCTTATAATATATAGGTATATGAGCACAAACTTTCACATGACCCACCACTCTCCACACTATCTCATAACACTGATACACTTGAACACATATATGTTGAAAAGATAAATAATCACCAATATATGTATTTCATGCTAAACTAGCAATCATCAGTTGGTCCAGATTATCATCTATACACATATATGCTATAAGTGCTCAGATATATATTAAGATAGCCAAACCTCATACTTTAATGGACAGGCTTTAATCTACTCCACACTCCAACTCTTCAACCATCCATCCAATTGAAAGATGAAATGCCCAAAGACCACCATGAAACCAAGATTCTTGTCACACCCACATTGACCTAAGATCAATCTGACCCCTCATGTACAAGTCATAATCCATTTAATACATATACAAGGGATGGGAAGATATCTCTACTATGTAATAACTGAAACACACAGGCTTATTATATACCTGAACCAACTGATGATTGCTGGTTTAGCATGAAATATTTATATTGGTGATTATTTATCTTTTCAACATATATGTGTTCAAGTTTATCAGTGTTATGAGATAATGTGGAGAGTGGTGGGTCATGTGAAAGTCTATGTTCATATACTCTATATATTACATATATATACACAGGTATATAATAAGCCTGTGTGTTTCAGTTATTACATAGTAGAGATGTATGCCCATTCCTTGTATAAGTATTAAATGGATTATGTCCTGTACATGAAAGGTAAGATTGACCTTAGGTCAATGTGGGTGTGACAAGAATCTCAGTTTCAGGGTGGCCTTTGAGCATTTCATCATCAGATTTTTAATTGGATGGACGGTTGAAGAGTTGGAGTGTGGAGTAGATTGAAGCCTGTCCATTAAAGTATGAGGTTTGTCTATCTTAATATATATCTGAGCACTTATAGCATATATGTGTAGAGATGGTAATCTGGACCAACTGATGATTGCTGGTTTAGCATGAAATACATATATTGGTGATTATTTATTTTTTCAATATATATGTGTTCAAGTGTATCAGTGTTATGAGCTAGTGTGAAGAGTGGTGGGTTATGTGAAAGTCTGTGCTCATATACCCTATATTTTATATATATAGACACAGGTATATAATAAGCCTGTGTGTTTCAGTAATTTAACCTTATATATATACATATAATTATAATCCCAGTACTAACACTAAACTATAATAAAAATCCAAATATTAAATCATCCCACATGGTTAATAAACCCAAAAACTGCCCTCTATGAAATAAGTATATTACAGTCCATATTTTAAAATATCATTTTGAGGCTGACTATTTTGAAATATAGACTCTAATATATTTATTTTACAGAAGATGGTGCTGGATTTATTAACCATGTGGAGTGATTTAATATTTGGATTTTTTATTATGCATTTTTAAATTTAAATTACTGTTATTACTGGTAGTGCTGATGAAAATAAACAACTTCCACAAGAAAGTGATTAATATTAAATAAAGAAAATCCATTCAAAGATATTTCTGTCCTTTATGTTATTAGGCTCTTCCACTATTAAATTAAGATGGCGTTGAGCTGCACAATTTCTCATTTTGATTTCCCTTCTACCCCCAATGCATATTTTTGAAGATTTTGCAATGACACTTAGTCACAACACAAATATAAAATAATAAAAAGGAAAATCATGATCGCAAGTGGAAAGAATAAAATGAGATAGAAACTCTTTTCTTTAAAATAAACCAATTAAGACCAAATAAAAATAAATTTATGTTTGGAAACATATTACTCTGTTTCTTTTTTAAATGATTGATTATTTTCCTTTCTTTTCTTAAGTATAATTCTTCTCTGCATGAAAGTCTAAATAAAAATATATGGAAAAGACTTAACAAGTTTTTTTCTTTTCCAGGCAATACAGAAGTACTCTGAATTCATATTATTAAAGGTATTATTGAGGCTGTTGATTCTTGCACAAAGTAGGGTATTTATGTCATAGATACATTTTTTCAATGTCAGTTGATTTGTGTAGTTTGGAGATAATTCATGATCAATAGTCATAAATGTAATACAACTTTAGTTGATACAGACAATCTGAAAGAGAGCATATTTTTAAAGATCTTTTATCTACTCATTCATGAATGAGCAGTGATTTTAGGTAACTTAAAACTTTTTCTGTTGTTTTACAAAGTTCTTTTTCAAATTACCTCCGTTGGAAAGAGATAAATCTTAGAGAAGCAATGTAATTTGATGATTTCTTAAAGCTGATAATATAGCAAGTAAGAAGCAGTACAAGAACAAGAATAATAAAAACGTATTAGTTTGCACTTTTATATAACTTTTATCATGCTTTGAGTCATCTTGGAAGGAATTTTATAAACAAGCAGAGGTTATTTATTAAGTACACATATCAATAGGGATTAAGTATAATTAAAATAATTATACTGCTTTTTCAAAAAACATAATTACAAAGATTGTTTGATTTAAAACATTTCTAATTAACATTATAAAAATAGACTGAGTTTGAATCTACAAATAATTTTAAGTTTTGAAAAAAAAAAACCTATTTAATTGCATTATTTGATTAAATTTTGGTTTTTAATTTTCCTTAATTAAATCTGTTTAACAAAAATGTAAAAAAAAAGCAAACAAAAGAAAACAGATTTAACTATAAGGAAATAATCTGTTTTAAATTTTAATTAGAATTTAGAATTGATATGAATTTGTTTAAGTATATATATTATTTAAACTACTATTTGAAACTGTTTTAACATTCAACGCATAACAAAATGTACTCACAAATAATTGAATGGGTCTATTAATGGGCACAAACTTATGAGACTGAATTTTAAGTTATGCTGATGTTTATTTAAGTTACACTATACCAATAATCCTTCTGAAAAATCATGCACTATTCCATCTCTTTGTCAATCTGACCTTAATAACTATTTCAATATATACATATATATTCAATGGACAGTTAATAAGAATAGGATTCCATTCTTGTTATTAAAAGGTGTGAAGGTTGCCTTGACAGCAGTTAGAAATATTGATTACTCTATTTTACTGTGAATGTTTAGGTGGTTACTGGTTAGAACTTAATTATATATATATATAGTAAGTCAGAATTTAAATATGTTTATTAAATTATTAGCAACAATTATACTTTTCATGCTTTTGCACCATTATTTTTTGCTGATTTTAATATTATTTGTTCTCTGATTAATTATGTATTCATTTTTTATAATGTTCCACACTTTTTCCATTTTTTTGTTTCTGATTATTTCACTACATTATTTTAATACAACATAGATCAGAACTGTGGCCATGTATTCTTTCATGATTGTATTAATGCCTTGGTCTGTCATTTTTTATAAATTAAACAATGCTACTTCATTTTTGTTTTAAAATTTGCCTTGGTCTTACCATAGTATATATATGAACAGTCATTAAGAAATGTTGTTGTTGTTTTTTTGAAGAATAATCACGAATACGACAGGAGAGCATTGAAAATATACTTATGCTAATAATTTAATAAGCATATTTAAATTTTGACTTAGTATTTCTTTTTTTATATTAGTGTTAATTTGGCAGAGTAGCAAAATATATTTATATAAATAATAATAATCATCATCATTATCAATCCACTGCAGGCTGAAGGTCTCTCCAAGTTCAATCCATCTTCCTGATCTTCTCCACATCACCCCTGCACATTTTCTTATTTCATCCATCCATCTCACATGTGGTCTCTTTCTGGGTCTTTTACAATCTCTTCGAATCCAGTTTAAGATTTCAATTGTCCATCTACTTTCATCTCTTCTAGCAATATGTCCCACCCAACTCCACTTCAATCTTTTAATAGTGATCTATATACATAAATTGTGGAAGCACATGTGGTTAGTAATTTCTTTTCACAAATTTATACATACACACACATATATATATAATAGTTAATCATAGCATATTTCAAAAACTTAATATTAGATAATAAAATTTTTAATGTTATTTGATAGCCATTTTTACCCATTGTGATATCTTTCTTTAAGTTTTTACAGATATTTTACAATGATCATATAGCAATGTTATAGTTTATTTATGTAGATACATAAAAATTAACTTACAATACTTAATTTTAATTAGCTTTCATTCACAATAAGAATCATTCAGTAAAATACAAATGATCATTAATCATTCTTTATTAGATTAAAAATTATAATATTTATTTTTATTTTAAATATAGATATTAAATTTTATTAAAAATGCTATATGTCTACTATTCTTTAGAAACTTGTTGAGAGTAAATGTTTTTAACAAGTTTATTTTTATTCCTGCTATCAGACTTTTATCTCTATAAAAATATTATTATATTTCAAACAATTAGTTATATATATATTAAAAAAATATATATTGATATTTTTTAATCAAGTAAAAATAATTATGATTAATGATCATTCTGAGTATTTGGAGTATTTTTTGAAGGATTATTATTGTAAATAAAAGCTTATTGAAAGTTAAGTTTAAGCAATATATACACTCTAAAACGAATGTCTTTTGATGACAAATATAATTCTTAATATTTATTTTACTCTACTATCAATTGTAAGCACATCCTTAGAAAATAAAAGCACTGCGAGATATGAATTGTAAAATTAAACATTTACTCAAGAATTTAAAGAGAAGGGAAATTTAAGATTTGTTAAATTTTCTTCTTTCTTTCTCAATATTTTCTTAATCTGCTATGTTTCTATTAGTCAGACAACGAGTGTAATAAACAATTTGCCAAATTTTTGCAACGTTTTCATCAAATCTACTTTTTATTGGCCATCCTGGCCTCTCTTTATCAGGAATATTTTCTCCATCTTCAAAAATGTTTAATCTAGTTGTACACTGCTGTTTTCTTCATTGTATCATTGCCATAAACATAATCGAACATGTCCTTGATCTTGCCAAGTTTAACAAAAAATTTAATAAATATAGCTTTACTTCTCACTATATGTAAAATATATAATTGTTAATTAGAGAAGATATTAATTAGTATTAAAGTTTATCAGCTTAACGTTTTTGAGGATCCATGCCTCATATTCATAGCCTTCATAAAATGTATAATAAAATATATGCAAATACAAATATTCAAATAAGCTAGTATTACGTAGCCCATTTCTTCGAGATCTCGAAGCAAGTGTCCCTTCTATTAACGGCATGGATGTTTCCATTGATGTAAAATGCCTCCTTTATTTTTCTTTTGTGATCATTTGATTTTGAGCACAATATTATGGGATTGGTGGGTGTGAAGTTGTGTCCAGATTGTTTAGCATGCCCCAAGAATACAGAGGATGCTGAGCTCTGTTAAATGTGTAAATATGTTGAGCCAGTCTAGTATTGATTGCAGCTTTCATTTCATCATAATATATAGCATGGCATCTGGCCTGAGGGCAGGCAATAGAGTACACCATGTGTGGGGTGAATGATCGATCAATGTGGGCTTTAGAGTTGTTAAGCAATCTATTAGAATTAGGTGGAGTTCTAACTGCTATGTTAAATTTATCGTTTAATGCTTTCATTTAATACTTGTTTATTGCTCTCATTCAAGCTTTGACATTCTTCTGACAGCATAAAAAATACACAACCACAATAATGAATATCTTGATAAAGACACTACCACATTTTAATACAAACATAACTTTGAGACACTTGTATAGTAAAATTATGATTGTACAGTGCTTCCAATATAATTTCATAGTAGCAAGTTCACAAACTTAAATTAATACTCAGATCTTGTATTTTTGTGTTGGGGACAAATTTTGGGGTAGTAGTAAATAGTCTCCAGAGATTTTCATTTATTAATCAAAGTATTTGTCTGTAAGTGAAATCAAAGAGAGGGGAATGGAAAAAAGTTTAATATTTAATATTATATTAAATTTTATAATATGTATTCTCAAAGACTAAAAATTTCACTATTCACTTTAGTGAATGGTAATTTAGACTTTAAAATTTTGTAGGAGTAAGTTTGGTTAATTAATTAATAAAACTGCCAAATCTATACATTTAAGATGACGAAGACTGTGAAATAATAATTTATGTTCTGAAATACTTATACAAAATTTATTTTGTTAAAGCTATAATAGGTTTTTAATTCTTATAAAATCAAAAGCATGAAAAGATATATAGAAAACAATCTACTGTTCTCAGAATTAATATCCCAAAAACTTTAATAATAAAGGTGAAAGATGAAAAATGTTTTTAAACAAACATCCTGGTGAGATTAGCAATCAGCTTTTGAATTTTGGAAAAACAGTTTTTTGATAAGCAGGTGATTGGCAATATAAAAAGGTTTTAAATAGTTTTTCAGGAAAAATGTTATTATTCTATTTCATTATAGTGGACTAAATCATAGTATTCTGATTACTTATTTATGACAAATATCAACAACATTCACTTACAGGATGTAACAGTAAAACTCAGTAACATCAACAGACAATTGTTTGTAATTGTTCTCTCTCTCTCTCCCTCTCCCTCTCTCCCTCTCTCTCTCTCTCTCTCTCTCTCTCTCTCTCTCTCTCTCTCTCTCTCTGTAACTGATATTAGAATCCATTACATTAATACTTAATTTGATCAAATGTGAGTTACAAAGAATCATAATATTTTCAAATAATTAGCAAATTCTAGCATTAATTTGCTATTTTTGAAGAAGTATCATATGTTAATATTAAATTTCTTAGTAGTTTTATCTCTCTAACTTTGAATATATTCACATTGTACAGCTCACTAATTGATAATCACTTTCTGGGTTAAATCTATTTAAAATTTTTATACTATTAGAAAATGTATCTGTCATTTCAAATATAATCCAATTATGTTATACCTTCAACAGATATTTCCATGTCCAGACCACTATGGAATTTTTTGAAAAAAAATCATAGTATACAGATTATATTTTTATGCAAATTTGATACTTTTTAAAATCTTTTTCCACATTTCCATATCCATGATCACTATAGGTTTTTTTTAAAAAAAATTGTAATATACAGATATTTTTATGCAAATTCAACACTTACTTTATATTTCTTTTTTTCACATTCATTTTGCAATCATTTTTCAATTATTTCATTAAAGTACTTCAACAAATTTTCAAATAATTTTGGTCTGATCAAAACATTTTAAATACCCATATAAAAATCACTTACTTCTTCATTAGTATGAGAATATGTTGAACATAAATTCTTAATTAAGTTTAAATGCCAATATTGCCTTTCTTGATGATATATTATTAGTCTTTACAATTTTATTTCTTTTAAAATTTTGCATAACTTGTTATTCCAACATTTTAACTTATCCATTTTAAGATTCATTGTTTTTCCCATTTGACATTATCTCATTTTTATTTCATAACATTTTCTTTAATTTTTGCTATTTTCCTTTCCTTGAAAATTATATATATTTGTTGTTAATTGAATAACAGTGTTTAGGTCTATATTCTAGTCATTTTATCACCCTATCTTTCACTCTTTAATCACTATCTTGAATGATGTAATTTTCAATATTTGAAGACCATAATTTATTTGCTTATTATAATTGTAAACATAAAATATAATTAAAACCTGAATATGAATATCAGAGTGCTTGTTAGTCTTAAATCTGCAGATAAAAAAAAAAGGATATTTGTGAGCAGCTGATTTATTTGACATTTTTAAAGACTGTTAACAAGAATAATAAACAATTAAATAATTTTATTATATAAGTTTATTTAACTAAACAATGATAAAAAAAAACATATAATATAAAAAAATAAATATAAATGAAAGAAAATAAAATATTAACTAGTGATTTAATTGATAGCCCAATGTCTATTATAACATAAAACAGTCAAAGTAAATTTATAAAAAAAAATATAACACCAACAAAAAAATATTAACTATAACTATTCATAGGCTTACAGAGATTTTATTGGGTCCATACAATTCATTACACTACATTATTGCTTTTGATTTGGCTTTAGAATTATATTTTGGATTCTTATTAATTTGATAGATTGTTTAGCCTAGTTTTATCTTCTTTTCAATCAGTAGGTGTTCTTTTGGATATATTTGCCACAGCATTTTTTTAAACAGGTGATGTTACTTTATATATATATGTTTGCTTCCATTACTTGAATTTAATGGCAATTGATGCAGGTTAAGAAATTAACCAAAAGTACTTCTGTGGATTAATATAAGACTGTGTATAATAGTTTATTACCATTACATTTATTAATTTTATTGTTATTACAATAGTTTTTTTTAATTAATGGACAGTTTATTTTTATTATATATATATATTAAGCAGCAGGCTATACAGTTAGAGCATAATATGTGTTATCTGGAAAAACATGGCTTTCACCATATTTGTCTGAGGGAGACAATAACTATATAGTCACTTAGAAAGTTTTAACACATACCATGAATATAGACCACCACCACATATGAATTGATATTAAGCATGGCCAAATAAACTATGAACACAAAAATATAATTTTGTACAGCCACATTATGCTCCAATTTTTTCATTTTTTTTCTCTTATTACACTGCTTACAAGTCTATCTAGCAGTGATAGCTTTTCACTATGTTTTTCTCTTTTTTTAATATCCACTGTGCAACTCATTCACTGACCACATAATTATTAATGCTTTCATATGTAATCTTTGAAATGCCTCTGTATTTAATTAACATTGCAGTCCAAAATTAAAACTATTATATTTTAATAATAAGCTTTTCTATATTCCAGATCAAAATTAAAAGTATTATATCTAAAAAACAGGATAATATCATATAAACATGGTCTGAATTATCTTAGATAAGTTTTTAATTAAACTTTTTAATTCAACAAAAATTCTTAATTAAATTTTTATTCACTAATTTAATTTTTTTCTATCTTTTCTCTCTTCTTAATTATTGCATAAAGAGAATTTCAAAAGATATCTGTTTGCATTACCTCCCCCCTTCTCCATTATTGAAAAAGTTTAAAGTAAACAGAGCAAAACTCTCCATACAGTATTGCCACCTGTGCTAAACAGAGTAATCAATGGATGCCAGAAGGCTTGTGCATAAAATCCCTATCTAATGCCTACTCATCCAATATCCCCAGACTAGTTTCTGGCTTGTGGCCTTCGTCAGTGAGGAGCTTTGGATCTGAGAGCACTGCATCTAGATCTTAGGATCTAATGCAACCCTCTAGCAACCACCTTTTATCTCTACTTAACTACAAAACTATGAGAATGAAATTGAAAACACAAAAAATATTTTCAATCTAAGCTCAATAGCACAAGCTTTCTGGCATCCATTGATTACTCTGTTTAGCACAGGTGGCAATACTGTATGGAGAGTTTTGCTCTGTTTATCAACAATTAATGTGCTAGTATAGGAAATGTGATCATATGAAGTTTAAAGTAACTTAACTTTAAAACAGTATACTTTTTCAGTGATTGATGTCTTATTAATGAAATGTATGCCACTAGATAGAGCTTTTCATTATATTTAAAATGATATAATAGATTTTTGTGGCTCTTATTGTTCATCTGAAATTTAAACTCAGCCTTATTTTAAAAATAAGTTCAAAAACAGATATTAACAATATACACAATATAATTTTTTTTTACACATTACCAAATATATGTATTAGTTAAAATGTTATATTAAAATAACTTGGAAAAATTTACAACAATTTCTACATAAAGGCACAAGGATTCTAAGTCTTTTTATTGCATATTGGCCATTAAACATTATATAAAATTTATAGTGTTCTTAAATATACCTCCTATTTTCTTTTGTTTTATTTTTTTATATAATAAAATGTACTTTGTGTCTTATCTATACTAAAACATGGTGAATCAGAAAAGTGCCTGTCAATCAATGTATATACAGTTTATCATTTTAAACATAATTTCTAATTTTCTATAATTTAAAAATCTATATACCTGAATGTAGTCATGCATCATAAATTACTTATGATGATGACAATGATTAGAATTATCTCATCATAATATATATGCATTGCAGTAGGTAAATGTGTGAACAATAAGTCTTCTTTGTTCATCAATTTAAAAATTGATCATTTATATTTTATATTCTGAAATATTTAAAATATTAATTCATCGTCCGGTGTGTTCATGGTAAATGCTGACCTTTATTTTACCAAAAGTGGAATATCCTACAATCATGAGATGTATAAGTATTCAATCATTGGTTAATAAATGCATTATGCAGCATAAATAAACCAGGAAGTCACTTCACTTTAAATGCTATGATCTAGCTTAATCTTCATTATGAATTATTAACAAAATCATTTGACTTCTAAATCTGGTTCATAAGGAGTGGTTTAGAAGTAGAAACTAATTCTGATAAAAGTAAAAAAATAGAAAGTTGGAATTTATTAAAAGTTAAGCCTTGCTCTTCTTGGAGATTTATAATCTGGTTTATATGCAAATATTATTAAATGTTAAATCTAGTTGATTTTAAAATTAAACACTGATATAACAAACTTATAAGTAAGTTGGTACCATATCTGAGATAAAAACATTTATAGAATCACATGGTAACATTACATACTTAAATTGAAAACAAAATACTCCATTCATCACCATTATCTAAAAGTATGGCCAAATAAACTTCAACAATCAAAAATTCTATCCAATTTCCAAGAATCTTGGTTCCTTTTTCTTTTATACTTAAAGTATAAAATTTTGTCCATATGTTCATCCAATATCAGTATATCTATAAATAAATTTATATCATTCAATGACCAAATCTTTACATATTCTTGTCTTATATTTTATTATTAATTTAAATTTTTATAGCTTTTGTGAACTTAAATATATTTAGGCTCTTCAGTATCATATTAAATTTCCAAGTTGTGAAGCCATTTTAAGATACTTCCCACAAGATTCACCATTTGAAATGGATTTAAAAAAATAAGATCACTAATAAACATGTCATCATCATTATCATGTCTTATGTTGAACAGTTTATTGTAATAGAATGAAATATGCAACAAACATCAAAATATATATAATGGAGTATGATAAGATAAATTATAATGCTAAAAGTACATATAATTGATCATGGAATTAATACTAGAAAATGGGTATTAAATGCTTAGATCATTAACTGAAATCATGAAGATAAAAGCTCAGGACTCACTAATATTATATTTTTATCAGCCATAATAAAAACATAACAGTAGCCATATTTAAATAAAGGGTGAAGCCTTTAATATGACTTTTACTATTAGTACAAAATCAGTTTATAACATCTGTTATATATCATCTGCATAATCCTATAATATATCACGTTTTGTTATTGACACAAGAATAAAATCACAAACAATGATTCTAGCAGTTAAATACATTCACTAAAAGTAATTAAAATAACGATTTAATTAAAATATGACATCAATATTTTCTAATAATAAAATAAATTATTTTGATTCTGATTTATTAAAAATACCAAATAGACATTAATTATTTCAATAAATTAAAACTAAAGGAATAAATCAATAATACTGTTTAAATTGTAGTTCACAAATATATAAATGATAAATGTCTTTTAAATACAACATGTTTGTATACATGCACATTCACGTATATGGTATTCTAAAAAGTACTCTATTTAATTGTCACTTGCTTTAAATCGGTAGGCTATAATATTGAATTTCATCAATATATAAATAATTCTTTGAACCTAGATTTGGTAAATAAATATATAGCCATGTGCATTTTATAATGTTATATTATTTTAACAAATATAAATATATTTATTACTTCAGAATTTAAATCTTCGTCCATAATTTAGCATAAAAAATAACACGAGGCAGTAAAGGGAAAACATTTGATAGTTATATTTTTTTAACAATAAAAGTAATTGAGAGACTTTTGTGAACATTTACTCAATCGAACTTAAGAAACTCTAAAAGAAAACTAATATTTTGACAGTTCTTTTCTTTTGAGACTTGAAACCATTCTAATTTTTTTTTTGTTTTTCTTCGTTCAAAATGGATTTTCGGAAAATAATTCCATTAGCCTCTTTTTGGTATGGATCAGTCATTCAAAGTTGTTTATTAGTCTTTTTTTAAGGCACGCTATGGTAATAGTTCTTTAGGATATAAAGAAATGAGTTTTTCTTCTTCATTAAGACTAAAATTAATTTCAGATAATAAAATGCCTAATATGTATATATTTAAATAGTAATTTTATTTATCCATGATTTTTATGTACAAAAAATTGACTTCATGCAGCCATAGATATATATTTGATGAATGATATCTTTAACAACAGATTTCTTCCTACTAGATGTACCTAAAAAACTTTATATATAATTAACGTTATAAAACATTTTACATATCAGCCTCAAATATAAACTACTTTATTAAGTGGCACAGATAACTCAACTGCTTGCAACTTTCAATTCAATTTAGATTTTATACTATGTGATCCTTTCAGGTATAGCATATGATGAGTGCCACACTTATATTAATCTATAGATCAATATACAGATTACTCATATATAAATTTTTGCTTGACCATACTTTTTTAGGCTAGTTTCTATTAACAATCATTTTCTTTTTGACTCTGCAAGATTTAATTAATTTAAATCTCAATGTTTATATCATGTAATACTGAATTATAAATTGATAAATATACAGACCTATAGAGGTCTCTACTATCGCATTTTTACACGCATATTCTTGAGGTTACAGCCTTAGTAAATATTATTTACATAATCAATGTGTGTTTAAATAAATTTATAATTATAACTTTAAATTATCGTAATAGATTTCTAACTATAAAACCTTTCCATTGACTCGTAAATCGAAAGATTTAGCGAGTATTAATGTGTAATAAGAAATATAAACTTAATCAGTGAAGTATTGAATAACTGCTTCAGCTTCACCTATTTATATAGAAAGTAGGTTGTAAGCTTGTGGTTAAGACCTGTAGAGGTCCCCTACTATCATATTTTTACATGCATATTCTTGAGGTTACAGCCTTAGTAAATATTACTTCTTCATTAATAAAAAGAATATATCTTTAATACAATGATTTTTTTCCATAAACTTACATTCATCAAAGATAATAGATTTAAAAAGAGTTTTTTTTTTTAATATTTTAAATTTATAATTACATGTTTATTAAAATAAACACTTCATTTTGTTGCATTAAAAATTTAGATTTTTGTCTGAATCAGAAATTAAATCAAATAGTCAGACTATATCAGAGGATATCAAAAATATCTACTTAATTAAATATTTAATTAATTAGACTTTATTTTAACATTTACATAAATAATTTGTCACATATTCTCCTATATAATTGATGTGATGATGAAACTCTGCTCCTGTTTCAGTTTTTATTATAACATTTTGGATTAGCAGTAATTATTAGAAAACTTGTCACGCAACCTATTAATAAACTCACAAGTGTTCTTAATGACTATTGGTTCTCCATTTTTATTCCAGTACAGTCAATATTGTGATGAGTTTCTTGTTCAACATTGATGTATAAAGTGCTTGCTTTATTTGGATATCTTTCTTATGGATTGTTTATGTAAACTAGTATACAGATTTTATGGGTGGCCCATTTGACTCCAGATATAATAAAAATATGGGTTTCATAGATGGACATGTCTGATCTATGTCAGCTAATTGTTATGAATTAACTCCATTGATCCATAATGTACATGCCCATGATTTTTGATTTTTTTTTTTGCCTAAAATGTGGCCCACAAATTTATTATCATTTCAATTTCTCTATCATTTTTATGTAGCAGATGTAAGATCATTCTAAAGCTTTTGCTTATTTGATTTTAGCTGTTTTTCTTGAATTAATTTTTTATGTCCTTTAGAGGGAATTAGTCCCCAATTTCCAATGTATGCACATTTTTTTATTTAATGATATTTCTTTTATTTTTTTCCAAAATGATATTGGAAAGATATTTGGCTACACTTTTACAGAATCAATTTAGAATAATTTGTGCCCACTGCTTCACTGTTTAGCACATGTAATTCAAGAGTATCAATACAATTAATGAAGACTTGTTTATTGCAGTAGTCTCATTTTTTGGCATTTGAATAATGTTTTAGCATTTGTTATCAAGTTTTCATTTTTATTCTCAAATATATAAACATATCCAGATAGATTTCTTTTGACATTTTTCTAATTTTATGTAGTGGTTTGTGATCAGTTATAGCTATAAATTTCATACTTTATGTGTACTAAAAATTTTTTTAATTCTAAATATAGTTGCTTTAAGGGTTTTGTACAATTGCATATAGTTTGTTTCATCTTTGAAAAAGTTTTTGATATGTATATAATAGATTTGTATTGACTTATGATTCTCTCTCCATATTTTGATGCACCTATAGTTAATATTATATCTGCCTAATTAATGAATGAATATTTTACAGACTCATTTTCAACTTCACTTCTTATTTTCTTCAAAATAGCTCATATAGTAAGTAATTGAGCCATGAAAGTTTATTTTTTATCAAAAGAATTTGAAGTATTCTATAAGATCAAGAAGGAGTTACAATAATTTAACATTATAAGATCTTTTTTATATATTTTTAGCATGTACTTTATCAGGTGTTGAATTTTCAACTTTTTTCTGGAAAAAATATGACTCAAAATTTTTATTTATGACATGCTCCTAATTTACTTATTTGCATTTAATCTGTCATCAGCCTTTGCAAACTTTTTGAGAACTTGATACATTTATCTTTATAGATCTATTTGTTACTTGTCTATTATCAAAATGTCATTAAAACATGTTATCAAGTCAAACATTCTTTGAAACACTAGATCCATCTTTTATTGGAAGTTATTTAATGCAATGATAATCAGTTACTTCTGAATAAATCTAATGATATGATTAAAATATTCACTGGCTTCTAATTGACAGGAAGATAATGCAATGAGTGTTGATATCTCATTTTGTAAAATATATAGATCTTTCAAGTACAGTCAGTATTTGATGCATATTTATCACTAGATAATTATTTCTATTTATTTCCTGATTGACTATCATATGATAATCTCTGTAAATACATATACTTCCATACTCTTTGGTAATATTTGCAGTAGAGGTAGTCTATTATGTGTACTCAATGTTCATTAGTATTTTCTTATTTGCTAAATTTTCCAATATCTTCACAAATTTTGTCTATTGAAAATGAAAAAAAATCATATAAGTCTTTAACCTTTTTTTACACATTTATTATTTTTTTCAAAAAAATATTTATAAAATATTAATTATTTCAGAAGAATAATTTAGATTTTCACAAAAAATATTTACTTTTAATTAAATCAATTAATATGAACAAAATTTTACTCTACAAGTGTAATATTTCTGTTAGGTCAGTTGTTAAGAATATTTCCTGGTAATCCTAAGGATGTAAGATCAAGTGCTAAATGGAAATATATTTTTTTTATTGTTAAAAATTCAAAAATATGACATCCCAACAGAAACACAGACAGGGCAAGTTAATATAAAAGCATTTAAATAAACAACTAATTATATCTCTTTTTTACTCTTAGTCTACCAATCATTATAAAGTTTTCTTGTTAGCCATTACATTTTTTTTCATTAAATAATGATATTGCTAATCAATTTCCATATTTTTTATTCATCTTGCAATAATTGACACAATTTTTTATTTTATTTTAATAAATCATTAATAATATGATTATTGTCAAAAACTAATCTCAATATTTTATTTTGTTAGCTCAAGGCTTTCTTTTATTTCCATCACACCACTTTAGATATTTAGATGAATCCTGTATCACAATGAACTTCAAATCCAAGTTGGCATTTTTAATGTTTAACTATAGTTTACAGCAACGATTGCTATAAAAGAATAAATACTATTTTTCATCATTAGTGGTATATCCTATTTTTAGTACCAATACCATATTAATATTGGATTATACAAATGTATAATATGCATTTGTAAGCACTTATATAATATTAACTTATTTTATATGCTGCTTTCTATTTACATTGCAATGTCTAAGATATTATTGTTTTGAGTATGAATACATCCATGTTTGCTACAATTATTTATTTAATTAAATAGTGTTAGTGGTACTTAATAAACATGTTGTGTAAAAATTCAAAAAACAATAGAATATATAAGCTCCCATAGCCAGTATTAATAATTTTAATAGCTTTAACTTATAGTTCATTGTTCCATTGATGTGATACCATTATCTAACAATGAAATAAAAAAATTGTTTTGTTTGATTCACCCAAGTTTAGGGCTAACACCATAATCAGTGATAATATGACCAGAAGGTACCTAAGTAAAATATAATTCAATAATTTCTGATTCTCATTTTACCCTATAGTTGAAAACAGCTGTTCACTCATAGACCAATCAGTTCTGTATTACAGGCTGAGAAGATTATCTGGAAAAAAGTCTAAGACCAGTTGAAACCTAAAAAGTAATTCCAAACTTTTACTAAGCATGAATTTGAATGCTTGTGTTGAATGTTTAGCTCAAAGTTGTGCTTCAAAAATATTTAAATGGTTATTATTTGGAATTCTGTAAAAAGTTTGCTTATACGAAGTATAATAGAAATACAGTCATGATTCACTGGCTTTTAGCTTCAGATTTCCCCATTCTGACATAACCCTAAACCATGCAGAGCAGTTGTGATTGTTACAATGCCAGAAGGCTTTTATATTGTACACATGTGTGTACATATACATATATTTCACATTTTAATACCTTTAATACTTTTAATAGCTATATAATAATAGCTATATAATAAGCCTGTGTTTCAGTTATTACATTGTAGAGATGTCTGCCTATCCTTGCATATGTATTAAATGGATTATGTCCTGTACATGTGGGGTTCAGATTGATGGGTGTGATAAGAATCTCGGCCTCAGGGTGGCCTTTGAGCATCCCATCATCAGATTTTCAATTGGATGGACAGTTGAAGAGTTGGAGTTTGAGCACTTACAGTATATATGTGTGGAGATGATAATCTGGACCAACTGATGATTGCTGGTTTAGCATAAAATATGTATATTGGTGATTATTTATCTTTTCGACATATATGTGTTTAAAGTGTATCAGTATTATTAGATAGAGTGGAGAGTGGTGGGTCGTGTGAGGATCTGTGCTCATATACTCTATATATTACATATATAGACACAGGTATATAATAAGCCTGTGTTTTAGTTATTTTAATACCTTTGTAAATAATCAAATTTATAATGCATGTTTAAATACAGAGATTCTAAATAAAAACATTCAATGGCAAATTATCATAGATGACACTGAATTGATTGTTATTAATCATCTTTACCTGCATATGCTAGAGAACTTAATATACGTCATACTATCAGCACATATATATGTGTTTGAAGATGAAATATTTTTTACAGTTTACAATTTTAATAACATTATAAAATACTAATACATTTTAAGGAATCAGTTATTTTACACAATTAGAGTGCAGAAATTATTAAATATGATTTATACTATGAAATATTTACAAGGAAACGCAATTTATCTTTTAAATAATATGTTTTTTATTATTATTAAATTTTAGAAATCAAATAAAGAATATTTTATCTGAGTTATTAGAATTTTATCAAAAATTATTTTTTTTATGTAGGAAGATAAAAAAAAACTAATTAACAAATATACAATTATTTCACCATTTTCTTTCCTTAAATCTAGTTCACTCAAGGCAGTGCATATTATATCTATATTCTTTGATCTTCCGTTATTTCAATTTTAATTAAACAGTTTTGCTTTGTAAAAAATAATTTATTTTATTAAAAGAAGTACTTGCAAAATTAATTTAATAAAAATATTTTTTACATTATTTTAAAATAACAATTTTTTTATGACTTCTATTTATGATTATCGAATTTAATTTATTATGCACATATAACAATATATCTAGCTACATTTTATTTAGTTTACTTTATATCCTGTTTTTCTTTATATATCATTCTATTTTTTGTTTATAGATGTTTTTAAATCTAATGAACACACACACACATATATATAATAGCTTCAATCTTTGTCATAAAATACCTAGTATACTTCCAATGAATCAAGAGCTTTAAATAATATTTAAGAAGACCAATCTTTAATTATTTGGACGCTACAGTTTCTTTGTTTCATCATATGTTTTATTTGCGCAATAAATCATGCTCTTTAAATTATTAATACAAAAGATAAAATAGATATGGTAGATTTATCTAATATTGTGTAAGTAAAGAATTACAGTCAATTGGGCTGTCCATATGTATACTATAGAAAATAATAGCAAATTTAAAATGAAATGATATAAAATTTGCTTATGTATAAAAGCAAAAAGTAATTCTACAAATATATTAATATTTTATAATCATGAAAGAGAACATGGATATGGGTTTTTTCCAATCATTGTTAAAATGATTTGAGAAGAATAAATAATAAGAAACATAAAAATTAAATAAGAATTTTTAGTACACTAAAAAAAGAAAAAAACGCGATGAATCACAGAGCCAATAGAATTTTAAAAATAAACCCTGCTGGATTTTTTAAACTTTGTTTACAGTTCAAGTGTTATAATTTGATTAATATGAATAAAGCGATAATGACTTAAGTAATATTCATCAAATAATGTTTTACAGGCAGATAAGATATTGGCAAAATTTAAATTATTAAAAATCAATTAAAAATATTATATCATAAAAATGTAATTTTAATAAATTATTATATAAACAAAACATTATAGCTAATATGAAACGTTGATAATATTAAATATAATTATTATTTTTAAATAATGTGACATTTCAGAGCTAAAGTACATTGACTTTCAATGTGGAAACTTTTATTTCTCAATTATATTTTTAATCACTGACCTAAATAACACTATCCATTCCATTAATTAAGTATAAACAATACTAAAACATTAGAGAGTCCTAATGGGATTTGTTGTTGTGAAAAAAAAAAACAATACAGCCTTAATTGGCCATATTATATCTGCATATATTTACACATAGCAACCTTATTACGCTTACTCTTTGTTACCCATGATTATGAGAGCTAAGTTCTCTTGAAAGCGCTCGGCCATTATTTATTATGTATTATAATTTATATTAAGTTTATAATAAATTGTGATTTAATTTGAAGAAGCTCTGCTGTTATGCGCTGATTTGTGCATTAAAATTGTATATATATATAGTAGGCAGCTGAGTGTGAAATAATTTCTTTTTACAATTAAAAGTATAATAAAGAAAATTATTTTGATATAACTATTATAACATTAAATTAAGTAGATGGTAACTTTTATTCATTTTTTATTTATTATCTTTTAGATCTATATAATTTTTTTTCGATAAAATAACATTATTTGTTGTTTTAAGAAATCAATAAATAATAATTTAAAACCAATGGCTTACTGCAAATTATTTATTTATTCTTTTTTAAAATATAGGTATTACATCTCCCATTTTATTTTACATTTATTTTAATTTTTTTTTTTTTTATTAGAATATCTCAAAAACTGCACAGGTTTTTTTTTTTTGTAACATTCACAATAATATCATTGGCCATAAAAAAAACTTTTAGAAAATACAATATATAAATAATTTTTGTTTCTTCAATTATATAATTTATTTAATTGGTTTATTTCTAAAAACATGATATTAAATTTTATATGCACTTGGTGAAGTTTTCGTAATTACTTGATAATGTATCATTAAAAAAATAAAATATTAAATGCTCCATAAAACTACCATACCATAAAAAACATTAAAGTGGAAAAAATATAATAATTAGCAAAAGAAAAAGAAAAAAATGAAGTATTTTTAAATTTATTAATTTTACATATATTTATAAATCCTACATTTAGACAAGTTAGTTTTAAAATTAAAATATTTTAATATTCTAAATATATTTTACATCAAATAACAAAAGAAGTATAATTCTACTAACTAATCACTATTAATAATTTTTCTCCCTAAAACTGGGAATCATTTATCATTCCACAGAATCTTAGACCTATCTATTCCTACATATGTACAAGGGTCTTTCTTTTCTAATAAAATATATATAGATTATGAATAATTTTTTTCAGGTATTTGTTTTAATAATGACATTTATAAAGATGGAAAAGCAAAATATAATATACAATATTCAACTGAAAATTGGGTTAATTTATATTGATATGTTGTAAAATATATACATAAATTTATAAACATTGCATAAAAATGAATATATATGTACAGTAATTTAGTAATCTCTTTTACAAATTAATTTTTAAAAGTATAATTAATATTGACAGTACAAACTTAATTTTCTTTTTAAAAATGAAAGTAATTTTGCATTTATAATAATTTAAAATTGTACACACATAAAACCATCTATCAATTTTTTTTTCTAAAAATCTTATAATTAAATGCATATGATCTGTTTTGCTCTATAAAAATATTTTTTTAATATAAATTTTACAAAAATTGATACAAAAAAACTATAAGTAATATGTATTTTATATAATGTTGAAATCCATATAAAATTATCTAAAAAATAACAACACATACACATATATAGGGCATACTAATATTCTTTAGACTTTGTAAAAATGACTAAGTATGAACATGAGGACTTCACCCTGATGATATGACATGGAGGGAAATGTTATTAAAAGGCATAAATATATTGATTCCTGTATTGTACTTATTTCAGTTAATACTGTACATCATACTTAAAGATTAATATTTTTGTTTCTTAATTAAACACAAATATATACATCATACATAGAAAAAGGGACAAAGTTATTTCATGTATTTATATTTAATTAAAAACAGATATACTATTTTTTAACTGAAGTATAAAGTTTATATTTGGATTTAAAATGATATCAAACTTGTGACTGCAAAAAATTTAACACTTATAAATCAAAGTAAATAATTTGGTATTAATAAATAGTGAACAAATGGTGAAGACAAGTGGAAGACATTGTCACTTGGATTTTCTAGTTTAGCAGTAAATGGATCTTAGAGATCATTTGCTTTTTCTCAGATGTCTTTATTCATATAATGAATAATATTTCTGTAGTGTAGTTTTCACTACATTCTTCTCATGCAAGGAAGGGACTGATTTTTCCCCATTTTTAGCACCTTATGGATGTGTGCAATAATAATCATATGACCAAAGACATGTATAAATAATATATGATTCCAAAGATGTACATTACACGCTTAACCAGCACTCATCAGTTGACCCAGATTACATTCTCTTACACATATCTTAATCATTGTTCAGTAAATATGGATAGGAAATTATTACAGTTTAAATGATGTGTCAAACTTACTGCTCTTACAACTTCGACAGAAACCACTTGATAAAAGTATATTAATCTTTAGTCTAATAAATGACTAATAAAATTATTAATATCTTTATTTATATATTTCAAGAATATGTTTTAGAGTGAACGTTTTAATCATAACTAATATATAGATTACTTGAAGTAATTGAAAGCATAATTTATTTATTGTTTTAAAAGTTAAATTATATGTATATAATAACCCCTGTGTCTAAACGGTAGATAATAAATATGTGAATATTAATGTGTTATAGACACTAATTATTTTTATATATTAATAGATTGTTTTTGGTGCAGTACACTAGAATCATGGCAAACAATTGTTAAAAACAAAACATTATTTAATGAACAAAATTCTATAGTTTGTTCAATTGTATACTAGTAAACCTTTGACTTATAATATTAAAATTAATGATGTACCAAGCCTCTTTAACTCTTCTTTTCCTATCAATTGATATACTATATACAACATCAATTTTCTGAAGATAAGATTTATACACAGAATTTTTCTCATGATTAAATAAAACAGAATTATGTTTAGAATTAGGTCTAGATATTTTAAACTGACAAATACATTGTTTCAAACATATAGCCAAATTAGTCTTAGTTTTACTTTAGTAAATGTGAAAGGCCTGATTGTTCACCATCTAATATAGTGAAACTATGGATAGTTTGTCTATGCATTTGAGATAATTTGTCAGTATAAATATCTAATTCTCAATTTTGTTTTATTAATTCATAAGAACAATTTGGGGCATGAATGTTGTCATCAGAAAATTATATGTTTCAAATCAAGTGATAAGAAAAAAAGGTAGCTTTTTATATTGCTAATTATAATAATATTATAAATCAAAAATTTAGTAGTGTACAACTGAGCATGCTTTAGAATTTTGGTCATAAAATAATGTATTTTTTCATTTTAAAAATAATTGTTTGCCATAATTCTATTGGTGAGTGCAGTATTATCTATATATATACACACACACTAATAGTAAAAATATGTTAAGGTTAGCTCAGTCTATTTCAATGTAACAATTTTTTTTTTTTTAAAAAAATGGACATTATAACCAAATTTATTATCGTTTGGTATAATATTTTTTATAGTTCAGAAACAATACTTAATCTTAAAATGCTTTTTTATTGATTCTAATAAATTTATTTTAATTAAACGTTTAACAAAAATATAATTTTATTTATATTAAATATTGTTGTCTGGAAAATTTTTAATTAATGTAATTAAAATGTTGGCTTATCCGAGTAAAAATATTTTAATCACAGGTTTGCTGGTTGTGGAGATTCCATAAATTCCTGAGTAGGTAAACAATGAACAGTGGGTCTATATAAAAAAACTAGCTAAAATCATTTGATTACTCTACTTGATTCTACTTGAAATTACTCTGCTGTATCTGCTGATGGTTCGTGTTTCAATCCTTCCATTAACTCAGAACTTACTCCAGTTACTATATCTGAGGCCATGTGCTAAGGCATCCAAAAGATGAACTCGTTTTTCCACCCTGAACCTATAACCAGTATATACTAATTTCACTTTGCCAACTGCCAAAATCCTAGAGCTCATATATCAAAACACTTCTCACCACTTATGAAAACTCCAGAAATTATATCAACATACCAAGTATATTTAGACATTTCTATATAATTTGTACAGAAAGTAATAGCCCTATACCCATATCATTATGGACTGAAAGTAAAACCTTTACATAAACTGTTCTATAGATATACTAGTAAGCCAATGAGTGATAGACATAAGGGTGTAATTTTTTTCATATTTCAATTTTATGATATGTAATTCTATATTTGATTTATTGATTTTATTATTTTATAGATGTGTTATGTATTATAATTATAATCATTTGGGTATGTTTTGCTAGGCCCTTTTATTTCTTTTAAAATTTGACAGTTAATAATTAAGTTTAATAAACCCACAATAGTTTATAAAGTTGTCAATATTAATTCTTATTAAGCACAATGTCAGCAAGTAAAAATTATTTTTTTATTTCCCTTTTAAAGTTACAAGAAAGTTATTTAAAAAATCTTAGAGACATATTCTCCCCCTCCAATTTTATAAATGTTTTAAACCCTCTAACTTTTCTTTAGCATTTTGCAATAAAAACAGATTTTGTAAGTTTATAAAAAAAAGAAATCTAAATTAATATCTCTTTTAGTATATGTTTTAATTAATAATTTCTTAGAACTTGACATATTTATTACTTACTTGACATACATAAATGTGTGTATAATAATTTTTATATAAGTATTATACCATTTAAAGTATTGCCAGTTATTTTATCATGTATGTTTGAAAGAAAAAGATTGTTTTGCATTTATGTGTGCATGCATATTAAGTGATCCCTTATGTATATTATGAGAAGATTTATTTATCTATTCAGCAGTACTATTTATTTCTTCGCTTACCATTCTATAGAGGTGAATTTAGATATGTGTTATTGAGTTCAACAAAATTTCTGCCAATGTTCCTTTATATATTTTTTTCTATTTTAACTCATGTTTATTTATCATATGAAATTAGCAATCATTATTGATTTTGTATTGGGTCGAGTGTAATAAATATTCCCATGTATTCATATATATTTTTCATGTTTATTTAACATGGGTTACTTATGGGCATTTATTATTGTTCTCTCTATACATCTCTTCTCATGATCAGAATCTTGGAATGCATATGAGATTAATGTTATTGCAAAGTTTTGTGCACACATCTGAAAATGTTGAATGTATGTAAAGTTATAGTAACATTCAATTATTTTAATGACTAAAGTTAATTTGAAGGGAAGAATAAAAAAATAATAGACTCAATCAACTGTCAAATACATTAGCTACTTTTAAAAAGGGTTTATAATCAAACTTACTTTATATTTATGCCAACTCTAATATAATCATCACTGTTGATGTAAACTTTTTATTTTATTATTATTTTAGTATTAATAAACATTGTTGTTAATTATTAGATTTGTCTGGCATTAGTTTACTGTTGTCTGCCCTGCCAATTGTTTATTTTGAAAAGAATCTTTGTTCTCCATGATCTATTAGCAATAATTGATCTATATATGATGGGACATTTTTGGGAAGCACTAATAATGAATACCCATATCAACAAATCATAAATATTATAGGCTAGATGTCTATCCCTAAGTGCAGGCTGTCAGGTATAATATAAATTAATATAATTTAATCTACATGTATTAAACTTTCTGCAATTACATCTCTAACATCATCAACTCTAAATAGTACATTAATGATAAACACCTATTATTTATTAGATTAAAGTTTATTATATTAATATTACAAACATTAAATTTTGTAACTGATTAATAATCTGTCTTTTTATTATTAAGCATAATGTTATTATTACAATGATTCACCTTCTCTTTTTTTCTACAAGTTTTTTTAAAGATATATTTAAATCTCTACCCAATCTTAAAACATAAAAATAAAGACATATGGAAAAAAATTCCCTAATATTTTGTATTGAACTAGCCTTCTTTAATTGGCCTCAGTCACTTTGTCCTACACATATCTTCATCATTTATTCAATATTTATTAATATCAAATTACTACAATGGTTAATTTTTTTGCACTTACATTTTCATATTATCCACTTTAGATAAATAACTTATTGCTTATTAATCATTTATTGGGCTAGAGATTATCGTATCAGCTCTAAACCATATATAAATTTTAATTACATTGAAGGTCTGGCTTAACAATTTTAATTTTAATACTACATTCATTACTAATTGTCCAAGCATTCCTATGAAATATTATTTTTATTTCTCTATGGTTTACAGTCCTTCAATCCACAGAAGTACTTTCAGTTAATTCCTTAACTGTTGTCAACTGCCATTAAATTGTTATATATGCATGTAAAAAGTAAAAATAATAATGATTTAATGATTGCTTCAGTTTTTTTGGATCATGAAATGACATGTAAATACAAATTTAAGTTAGTTATTGAAAGTGTTAACATTCTTCATGAAGAGAAAACTATAATAAAAGAAAAAATAAGGAGACAATTTTAATAAAAATAGAAATAAAATGAATATTATTTGTAGAGAAGCTGATAACATTAAAATTTGGGATTCATGGGATTTGAGTTGATAATGTTTACTTCCAGTTTGTTTTTGAATTTAATAGCAGTTGAGAATGGTTAAGGAATTAACCAAAAGTATTTCTGTGAATTAAGAGACTGTATATAGTAGTTAATTACCATTATATTTATTAGTTTTATTGTTATTATAATTAGTTTTTTAATTAATGGACATTTTATTTGTAATATATATATATATATATATATATATATATATATATATATATATATTAAAGCAAATGTTTTCATGAATAAAATAAATAATTCATAGTAGCTTTCAAAAACAATTGTCTACAACATTAAAATGTATAATTATCCATAACACTAAAAGTATGCAAGGTATAACAATCTATATAATTAATTACTAGAAGCTTCTAAGATCTAGTCTGGGGATATTGGATGAGTAGGCACTGGATGGGGATTTTATGCATAAGCCTTTTGGAAACCATTGATTACTCTGGCTTGCACTGAGTGGCAATATGTATAGAGTTTTTCCTGATTTAACAACAGTTATAAGCAAGTGTAGGAAATGTTGATCATGTGATGTTTATTGGCTTAAAAGCAAACCTGCCTAATAGGATAGTAGTGGCTATAGTTATTAAAGAACCAAAGTCACCAAAATGTATAGGTACTGAACTGAGTTCAGACCTATATGATTATATAAGCTAATGAGATTGGATTGAAAATATTACAGTGTTTTCAATTTAAGACTCATAGTTTTGTAGTTAAGTAGAGATAAAAGGTGGCTGCTGGAGAGTTACATTAGATCCTAAGATCTAGGTGCAGTGCTCTCAGATCCAAGGCTCCTCACTGACAAAGGCCACAAGCCAGAAACTTGTCTGGGTATATTGGATGAGTAGGCACTAGATGGGGATTTTATGCACAAGCCTTCTGGCATCCATTTATTACTCTGGCTTGTACTGAGTGGCAATATGTATAGAGAGTTTTTGCCTGTTTTTTTATTTAATTTTAGATAGAGAATTTTTAATTCTTAAAATGCATATAATGTTACCTTCAACACAAAATATAAAATATTGATCAATTTTAAATAAAATTGTTAATAAACAACTTAAAATTAAATAAAATGTATTTATGACATCGAATTATTTATTTACATTTTATAGCAACTTTTTCAAGACCATTACATGACAAATTATTATACAGCAATTCCTTCTTGCAGGCATTATTAAAAATAAAATTCATTAAAAATAATAATAATGAATATATAGATTAACAAATAGAATAAAAACAAATTTATTATTTTCTATTTTAGATTGTATAAATCAAATAAATAATGTTTTAAATAATACATATTTGAAGCTTTCTATCATCTAATAATAATCATTATTTTCCTAATTGCATTGGTCTTTAACAATGGTTAAGCATTTTTAATATTTTTTCAAATATATATTTATTCGTATTTCTCAGACTAATACATACTATCTTTATGGATTTTAATATATTTCAAGACATATTTTTTTCACAATTCATTCTATAAAAGATCTACAAAATAAATTTATGATTCTGATTTTATGTCAATTTTAAAATTAATCTATCATGTCCTTTATCCCTTTCATTCACATTTCATTTACATTCATCATATTGCAGTAGTCACAATTAATTTCATAAACTATCTCTATTTTATTTTTAGCATTGTATATCCATTTCCCTAAATATTAACAACTTTACATTTTTTACATTATCTGATAATTATTATTTATTCAATTTTTTATAGACATCCACTGAATATGGTATTGAAACCATTCCTTATACTTATGTATGTTTTCTTATGATTCTCTTATTATTTGAATTTTTATTGTTTAATACTGTTTAAATATTTTTTATTATATTATCTTTGTCAACTTAGTCATTCTCAATTTTTAGTTTAAGTATATATATATATAATAAAAATAATAAATATAACTGTAATTAACTATTATATACAGTCTCAATCTGTGAAAGTAGTTTTGATTAATTTCTTAACCCTCCTCAACTGCAGTAAAATCCAAAAACATAATGGAAGCAAATGTCACCAACTCAAATCCCATGAATTCCAAATTTTAATGTTAGTAGCTTATCTATTAATTATATTCATTTCATTTCTATTTATTAAAATTGCCTCTTTAATTTTTTTTTATTATGCTTTCTCTCTTCATGAAGAATTTTAACACTTTCAATATCAAACTTAAATTTATATTTACATGTCCTATCACCATCTGAGAAAACTAAAGCAGTCATTAAATCATTATTATTTTTACTTTTCACATGCTTATATAACAACAATTCATGCTTCTTTAATATTTTTTTAATACTGCACCTCGATTCACCTATATATTATAATATATATCTTTAAAAACATGATACACAACATTACTTTTCTGCTCGACAGAAATGACATTTTTAGAATTATTCACTAATTTATTAACATTATTTATAACGCAAAATGAAACATTAAACTCACCTCTATATATATCCTTAAAAAATTGCACTTAAGCATTTGAAATATATGGAATAGATATATATTTTTTTATTATCAATCTTCAATCCTTTAATTTATTATAACTTTTTAAATTGACATAAAATATTGTTAATTTGTTCAATCTTATAACCAACTTCAAGCAATTCCTTGGTAAATATCTCAATATTTTTTAAATTTATTACACTAATAATGGCATAATTTTTCATTATGCAACTAAAACCTGACATCTTATGCATAATTGGTACTTTTAATTTACAATTCATATATCCCCTTTATTCCAATGGTTTGATTATTAATTTATAACTTAACATATTATTATGCCTTGTAATAATTAAACCCAAATACTTAATACTTTTGTCCTGTTCCTTTTCAATGACCATTTTGAGCCATTTAAGTTATGTAACTCCTCTACAAGCAAATTTATAGTATTTGTATTTTTACAAACAAACACATCATTCACATATCTTTTATAAATTTTAATATCTTTAAAAGCACACATATCTAAAATACTTCTCTTATATGTAGACAAAACAAAATTGCAAACTTGTCCAACAACAAGCAGACCCATAGGCTAACCATTAGACATTTTATAATATCCACCTCCAAAAGAAGCAATAATGTTATCAAAAAATTTTAAATGATCAATAACAAATTTTACCACATATTTACAAACATCTTTATTTTTTAATGCATGTTCAATTATTTTTATAGAAATCACTCTATCAATAGAATCGTACATTTCTCTCAATCTAATGAAGCAATAACATCATTCTCATAGTTTTATTCTATAGTTTTACTTTTCTACAAAACCAAATGATGAAGCAATAGTATTTTTTCTGACTTCTAAAAATTATTGTACAGTTTACCAATGTATTTAGAAGTTTATTATATAAATGACCCACCAAAATCAATCATAATTTGCAAAGGATTCCCTCCTTTATTTAACTTTAAATTTGCAAAAATATGAGGGCATTAGATTGAGAGAAATGTGTGGTTCTATTGATAGAGTGGTTTCTATAAAAATAATTGAACATTCATTAAAAAGTAAAGGTGTTTGTAAATATGTGACAAAATTTGTTATTGATTTTTTAAAAAAAATTTGATGATAACAGTGTTGATTCTTTTGAAGGTGGATATTATAAAATATATAAAAGTTGGCCTATGGGTCTACTTGTTGTTGCACAAGTTTGCAATTTTGTTTTGACTACATATAAGAGAAGTATTTTAGATATGTGTGCTTTTAAAGATATTAAAATTTATAAAAGATATGTGGATGATGTGTTTGTTTGTGGAAATACCAATACTATAAATTTGCTTGTAGAGAAGTTAAATAATTTGAATGGTTTGAAATGGACTAGTAAAAAGGAACAGGACAAAAGTGTTAAGTACTTGAATTTAATTATTACAAGACATAATAATATGTTAAGTTATAAATTAATAATCAAACCATTGCAAAAAAGGGAATATATAAATTGTAAATCAAAAGTACATTTATGCATAAGATGATAAGTTTTAGATATTTTTTGTTGCATAATGAAAATTATGTTATTATCAGTATGATAAATTAAAAAATACTGAGATATTTGCCAAGGAATTGCTTGAAGTTGGTTATAAGATTGAACAAATTAACATTATGTCAATTTTAAAAGAGTTATAATGAGTTAAAGGAGTTGAAGATTGGTAATAAAAATAGATATCTATTCCATATATTTCAAATGCTCAAGTGAAATTTTTTAAAGTTATATATGAGGATGTGTTTAATGTTTCTTTTTATGTTACAAATAATGTTAATAAATTAATGAATAATTCTAAAAATGTTATACCTGTCAAGCAGAAAAGTAATGTTGCATATCAATTTTTTTGTGGAAGTATGTTATCATATATAGGTGAATCAAGGTGCAGTATTGAAAAAACATTAAATGAGCATGAATTGTTATACAAGCATGTGAAAAATAAAAATAATGGTGATTTAATGACTCCTTCAGTTTTCATGGATCATGACAGAACATGTAAATATAAATTTAAGTTTGAAGTTTCAAATTTAAGATTCTTCATGGAGAGAAGAGAAACTGTAATAAATGACAAATTAAGGAAGCAATTTTAATAAATAAAAATAAAATGAATATAATTAATATATAAGCTGCTAACATTAAAATTCGGGATTGATTTGAGTTGATAATGTTTGATTTTGTTATATATTTTTAAATTTAACAGCAGTTGAGCATGATTAACAAATTAACTGAAATATTTCTACAGATTAAGAGACTGTATTGTACTGTTTATTTATATATGATACAAATGTATTGGCATTTGGTAAAAGCTAAAAAGAGTAAACTTAATTTTTTTTTATTAGTATAATTTATTTTTTTAAAAACGTACAGTGAAAGTTAAAATTGTCTTTTATATTTTTTTACATAATTAAAAATAAAAGTAAAAATTGGAGAGAACAAAAGTCACACAAATCACTAATCTAGATAAGCTAAAATAAAAATATTTTAGCTAATTAAAGATGGCCAAAAGATTTGCTAAAAAAAAGAGAACTTAGTAATTGAAAAATGAGAAAAGACTGTACAAGATTATGAACCAAAAATGCCATGATAATAACATGCACAGAAGTCTGAAAACTGGACCTCTAGTATAAAAAGGAGGAGGTTTGATCAGGGTCTTGTTTTGTCTGTTTCTCTATAGTTGGTCCTGGATAAAAAAAAAGAATATATCCAGGATCACCCCTACATTGAAATAATTCTGCATATTGGAGTGAACCGGACCTTCTGCGAACATCGTGCCTGAAGATGAACCCAGAAAAGCCTTCATGACCAACTAGGAGAATAGACCACAAGATCAACTTATAACCAATGGCCGAGCTCATTCTAACCCAAAAAACTATGCATAGTAATCTACAACCTTCTTGCTAAACTTACTGGTATGTTATGATTCCTTATTCCCGATTGTGACCAAACTAAGTGTTTACAAACCATTCTTAAAAATATACATATAATAGGACCCTGATAGAGACTTTAATTTTATTGATCAAGAAACTCTTATTTACACAAGGACTTTTTAATTGTGAAACTGTTTTTTTTTTTTATTAATGTATTCATATCTGAATTAGTGTGTGTTCTCTCCAGTTTATTTAAATAACAATTTAACGTTAAATATTTTTTTGTTAGAATAAAAGAGATTTTACTTTTATCAACCTTTTTCATTGTGCATTATTAATAATAGTTATTAATTATTATTAAATTTATTATTAGTTTAGTGAAATTTAAAATATAATTTACCTTTGCCAATATGTTTAATAAGTTCCAATAATAATAATATTTAGGGAATAATTCTAATTCACAGGCAAAAATATAATACCGCTTATTTTACAAAAACATTTTTCTTTTTAATTTATGAGTTATGATTTGTTTGACACAGAATCAATGAGTCTAATCGACTCTGGCACCCTCATTTATAAATAAAAAACTGATTCAGCTCACAATTGTAATTGTAACAGTTCTAGGCTGAGTCGATCAGGAAATATAGTTATGTTTTTTAGAAATAAAAATACAACTTTCTTCTTTTTTGCATAACTTGATCAACTCACGCATTTATATGTGTAATAGAGGCCTAGCAAGATAGAAAACGTTACAGTATATAATAGTTAATTACCATTATATTTATTATTTTTATTGTTATTACAAGTTTTTAATTAATGGACATTTTATTTTTAATATATGTATATATAATGTTAGCCTATTACTTTTCAATTTAAAATATTTCACAGAGGATAAGTTATGAGACTATGGTTGGTATGAATTTAGTTCAATTATACTCTTTTTTCTTTATTTTTAATATATTTTTTACAAGTATTTCTCTATTAAATTCTTTTTTAAAAAAAACTCTAAATATTTTAATCTTCTTTTCCTTCTTTTTCATTATAAATCTAATATTATATTTTTTATAATTCAATTTATTAATTGTGCTAAGAGTTATTGCGTTGTTTCTTATTACAATTAGATGATTAACATATCTATAATATTCTATTATTACTTTATTTTTATTATCTGCATTTTCTTTTATATAATCCTCACTGTTAATGACATGGTCACACTAATAAAACAATTCATAATTCATCAATTTGTCTGAAATTTTATTTATATCTATTTAATACTATCTTTTCCTGATATACTCTGATATATATTTTCAATATCAAATTATGCAATTATTCCATTTTTATTTAATTTTTGCTTCATAATTTACCTAAATCTCTTTGGAACTAAAATTTATGGCAAAAACAATTATTTTATGTATTATATTACATAACTTTTTAAGAATGTCATTATTAAAATTTTTAAAAATCAATACTACTATTAATAAAACCCAAAAGCATAATAAAAGGTAATGGAAAGATAAATCTATTATAACACAAATTGTGGAACAAATGAACAAAGATGATTTAATATAAATGAAGCTAAGGTTTGTTGTTTAGATGAATTAGAATATGTCAGAAAATTAAAGAAAGATTTAGAAGAGCAAGTATTTAAAAAAAAACGAAACTTTCTTCTAAATCATCAATTCTAATTATCAATAATTATGCGCTTATAACGCTCGTTAAAGAAGTTATATATATATAAATCAAACTCAACATCTATAAATCACTATATTCATATCTCCAATATCATTGATGACCAACTACGTTAGTAGTTAAAAATTGATCAAAAACCTCAATCTAATATATACAATAAATGTAATGATGGAAAAGCAATAAATACTAAAATAAAAACAGGTAAAACTGTTTAAATTATCTCAGTTCATTGTCCTAATGAAAATCATATTAATTTTTTATTTAAAATCAAACTAATTATTCTATAATCAATTAAAATAATAATTAAAATTAAAACTAATAATGAATGATCATGAAAAAAAGATATATGAAATATTAATTCATTTCATTTTGCCATATTAATTATTTAATATCCTTAATTCATTATTTGTATGATGAAAAGAAGGAATCTTATGATCTCATTCTAAAAATGTAATTATATGATTTCCTCATATAAATAATCATTCCTTAATCAATCAATCTCAAACAATAAAGATAAAAAATAAAACACAAACTAAAGAAATAACTCTTACAATTGAAACAAAATTTTATAATATGTATACATCAGGATAATAAAAATACTGATGAGGTATTTCAGATAATCCTACAAAATATTGAGGAAAAAAAGTTATATTAATACCTAAAAATATATATAAAAAATAATTTTTATTCAATTAGGGATTTATCAAAACTTTAAGAAATAAAGGAATACAATGACCCATTTCTCTTAAAATTGCCAGTATTGCACCTATTTATAATACACAATGAAAGCGAGCAACAACAAAATATGTATCATGTAAAACATATCTAAAGAAGAATTTGATTATACAATATCAAATATCCCACCAATTTTAAATAAAAAAATGAATTCCATTGTCCACATAAAGCAGGTTCAAATCTTATTTTACTCCATGTAAAAGTAGCAAGCTAACTAAGTTTTTATTTCCTTTGGAACCGCAATAATTTTTATTCCAGCTCTAAGAAAGATTTAGAAGTGCAAGTATTCACAAAATAATAAAAATCCAGTAAATATAATAAAGACAAAATGTAAAATTCTATTGAATTACATAAAATGGAACTAATTCATTAGGTAATACACCTGGGTCTCATTTTACACAATAGATAGGTTCCTCAGAAAACACACGCAAATGAAATTGCGCAAAAATAAATGTAACTTATCTTGAAAAAGGAGGGATATGGACTGTGATTTTTCAAAGATCACTTAAAAGCAAAACACCAATGTAAAATTACTTTAAAATTCGCACAAAAAATAAAATAAAAAAATAAAATATGACTAATAAAAAATTTCAAATTTGAAAAAAATTGATACAAGACAAACTTTTTTTAACTATAATATTTAATTTTATTCAAAACAATATATTTTTATGCATAATTTACAGTAATTTACATTTTTTTATACATGTTTTAATTATTATCATTATTTTCCTATAAACAGGTTCGTTTGCAAACTGGTAAAAAATCAGATTCTTCACAAGAGGAAATACAACTAGCGCCAACATCACTCTCATGTTGTGTTAATGATTTCCTGGTGACAACATAATTAGTAATTAATCTAATAACTAAAAATTAAATTCTTATTTTTGTCTTTAATTTTTTAATTTTCAATTTTAATTGTGCCCGCTGTTATTACTCACCTTTTAAAAATAAACTTGCAGACACTAAATGATTAATAATTGATCACGTTCTTTTTTAAAAAGCAAAAACAGAATGTGATTTAAAATGCAAAATTAACATGCACAATGTTTGAATAAATTTACATTATAATCTTGTAAAATTTAATGTGTGTATACATAAAATGTGGAAATCATGATTTTAATTTTATTATTGCATAAAATCTTTCTATAAAAAAATATTGAAATTACTAAGATGAAAGTCGAATTCCATTAATGTGCTATTACTTTCAATATGACATAAGTGCGCAAAATTTATTATTTAAAGTAATAGCACATTATCAAAGTTTGACTTCCGGAAAAACGTGAATCGTGTAACTTCAAAATTGCGTTAAATAAATCCGCGTAAAAAGAGACCCAGGTATATATGTTTTATATCCTGCAATATTTGAGCATCCATATTTGCATGGCAAGATAAAAATTCAAGATAATATGTTGGAAAGACTTGTGTTGGAATTTAATACTTGTACTCATAATATATTATATAATATATAAAAATAGTGTCTTTTATATTTTTTGGTAAATATTGTATTAAAAATTCTGAAAAAAATTAAATAAATTAAGAATGTCACAATTAAATATAATAGAAAAATTACTCATTTGGTGTTGAAAAAATTAAGTTAATATTAAAATGGTTATAAATAAAATTTAAATGATTAGTAAAATTTCAGACAAATTAATATATATTGTATTATTACTTAAAGGTAATGTTTTATATTTTAAGTATAAAGAGAAGTTATGGAACATAACACAAAAATAAGTAATTGGTTGTTTTATTAGTGTGATCATGTCAAAAATAATGACTGACAGTATAGAAAATATATAACTGCTAAATATATTAAAAATAAAGAAATTATAGAATATTATACATATGTTAATGATACAACTGTAACAGGCATAAAATAATTGATAGTGTATTTAAGTAACTAAATAATAAATATAATATTTATATAAGAAATAAAATTAAAATATTCAGAAATACTTATAAAACATATATTAAAAATATATAAAAAATGTATAATTGATACAAATTTATATCAATCATAATCTTTGAAAGTAACACCTTTGAAATGTTTTAAATTGGAAAATTATAGATTTAACATTAAATATAGATAAAACATCAATATATATGTACACACACGAATTTGAAATTTATATTGGTTTCAGGAATAGAAATTATTAAAAAAAATATTTAAAAAATATAAAATACTAGAGATACCAATAATAAAATGAATAATAAAATCCTATATAAATATAAGAAATAAATTTCAGTTTTATATTTGGTGAATATATAAAATAATTGAATAAAGAAAAATAGCTATGAAATATAAAAAGTGGAAAAAATATATTTTTAATAAACTTAATATGTAATGCTAAAAATAATAATCTTAAAAATAAAGTAAGTAATTTATAAAATTAATTGTGATTTAGAATATAATAAAACCATTAAAAGAAAAGCTATAAGATTGAGACAATATGTTTATTTCTGAGATACCAGTCATAGAATAGAATGAATTTTGAAAAGAATATAAAATGATAAATTATTAGATAGATTGGATAGAGGTGGGTGGTGTGAAAGTTTCCCCCCTTTCATATAAAATGATAAAATATATCAAAAACTATAAAGAAAAAGAAGTTATAAGGTTTTGTGCATTCAAAAAAATATGAATAAACATATTATTATGGTAATGTATTTGAAAAAAAAAGAGAATATTATTAGATAAATAGAAGCTTTAAAAATATATTTAACCAAAAGAATAAGCTAATTTAAAAGTGGTTATTGAATAGTAAGATATCGGTATTAAGAGAAATTACAAAAAAAATACCAATAAGTTGTGTATTGGATTTAAAGACCACAAAAAAGCATTTACTTTTTGTGTTTTCACAGTGATTAAAGTTTCAAAATATCAAGAGATACATCCATTTTGAATAATATTTATTAAAATTCAACATATGTGATTAGAATAACATAGTGACACCACACAGAGTGTAAAACAGTAGAATTCCAATTTTTTAAAGTCTTTTTCAAGTTTTACTAGAAGTACTTTGCAGAAGATCAAGGAATAAAACTAAATTGGTATTACTTAAATCATCTAAGTTTTGAAAATGAAAAGATCATTTTATAAATAAAGTTTCAGAGCTTCAATAAATATTACAAAAGCAATAAGATGGAAGCAAGAAAGTAGAACTAAAAGAAAAGGCAACAAATATATAAAAAAATATTGATTCTTCAAAACAAATAAAAATAAAAATAGATAATAATGAATTAGAAGTTAATACTTATAAATATCTTAGTTTTGTTATTGATACAATTGACAACATAATGGTTTAATTTAATCACAGATTTAAACTTATATGAAGTGCTTTTAGAAGTAGCTTAGTACTATGTGTTTGTGAAAAATAGTGATTTTCATAAATTTGACTTATCAGAAATAAATATGAAAATTGAATACATTGCACCATATAGAAACTTTACACAAGCAGACACGTATGTAGCTGAGAATGTTGGAGATGGCAAATCCTGACAAAAATAAATGCAAATTGAGAAAGTAAACATGAATCACTGTCATTATTGAAAAATTAAAAGGTAGCTGAAGTCAGACGGATCAAAATAAAACTGAAGTCTTAATCTAAATCTCAAGAGATTATAAAAAAAATCCAATAATGTAAGATGAATGGATAAGATAAAACTGTTTAAAGGAATAATGTGGTCAATAAAAATATGTTATGGATAGAAAAGACAAATTAAATTTGCAAAGATTTTTTTCGTTACAATAATAAAAAATAATAAACTCTTTGAAACTGACTATTTTTTTCATAAAAATAATTTAATATTAAACACAAATTCTAAAACTTTACATTAATAGAATTTTACTGTACAGTTCTTTAAAAAAATTATTAATAACAAAACAAATCATTAATTTCCAGGAAGTCATGTTGCTATGAAAAATCTCATTGAATAAGTCGAAAAATTATTAAATTATTCGTTCCAAATTTATGATATTTTATGTCAGTAACACACGTAAGAATCAATAAATAAGTTTTTAAGTAAATGAAATTTAGGTTTTAATTTCATTGTCTTTGATAATAACTAGACATAAAATATAAATAATTTAAGTACTATATATATACAGAATATATTTGTGCCTTTATAAACAATATTATCAGATTTAAACGTTAACTTTTTAAAATTTAATGTTACCTATCATCATCAACAACAACAACTATCAATCCACTGCAGGATGAAGGTCTCTCCAAGTTTAATCCATCTTTTCCTATCTTTAGCTTCTCTTCTCCACATCACCCTGCACACTTTCTTATTTCATCCATCTATCTCACATGTGGTCTCTTTCTGGGTCTTTTACAATCTCTTGGAATCCAGTTTAAAATTTCAATTGTCTATCTGTTATCATCTCTTCTAACAATATGTCCAGCCCAACTCCACTTCAGTCTTTTAATTTTTTCAGTGAGGTCAGTAACACCTGCTTGTTCTCTTACCCATACATTGTGTTTTCAATCTCTTCTTGTTACTCCCAACATGCATCTCTCCATACTTCTTTGAGTGGTCTGAGGTCTCTGTGTTGCTCTTCTATTAAGTGTTCAAGTCTCAGATCCATAAGTAAGAACTGGCAAAACACATTTATTAAAAACCTTCCTTTTCAAACACATAGGCATATTTTCTTTCAGTATCAAGTTATTTTTACCAAAAGCACTCCAACCAAGTTTAATTCTTTGATTAATTTCAGCCATTATGTTTCCATCTGTATTAATAATCTGACCAAGGTATTTGTAACTGTTAACTTCTTCTAACTCATCATAATCAATCTCTATTTTCATATTTTGAGAAAATCTATTAAACATTATTTTAGTCTTTTTAACATTTAACTTTAGTCCTACATTCCTACTTTCATCTGATAACTCCTATATTTTGATGTAAATTATTTTCTAATCAATAGAAATTACTTTAAAAGTAATATTATTCATTTTTCTAATTATATATTGTAATATGATGTCTTTATTTGGATTATGATTTATTATTTTTACTAATTAATTGATTTTAAAATTTATTTTTGTGGCATGATAGTATGTGGGCCCTGGTGTGTGACTAAGAAGCACCATTGTGCAACATAAATTTTAGCACTCTTCCCCCCATTCTATGAAATAAAATTTGTAAATTAAAAGACATTTTTTTCCTACATTTTTGCAAGAAAAACTTGAAAATATAGTTTTAGTCATTTAACGTGTTTTATTGATTTAATTCTATAAAACTAAACAGGAAAAATAAAACATATACTAAAATAAAGCATATTAATGTTAAAAAAATAATTTTTGAAACAATAATTAAAAATACCTTAAAACAAAAATATTTATTTAATTAACCTATTCAATGTTTTTATATAACTAAAGGGATTTAAATTTAGGATTTTTTATCTATATTCATCCTATAATCCATCTCAAACAATTGAAACACATGATGTATGTAGTCATGTGTATTGGTTGTTTGAGATGAATGAGAGGATGAGTACAGAGTGAAAAATCCTAAGTTCAAATCCCTCTAGTTACTTAAATATTTATTTAGTAAATTGGAAATTTTTTTTTTCCAAATGTTTTCAAATTTTTTGGACAATCCTGCAAAATGCTAGTACAGATAGGAAATATCTGCAAATAAAACAATTTTTTAAATATCTAAGTATTTTTATTAGATTTAAAAGAACCCCCAACTCATATGTAGAAAGCCATTGCACTACTCTCCTCCTCTTTTTAGGCCAGCTCTGATATTATATAAGTAGTTAAATAATATATAACTTACATATAAGTTACCAAATTTTATGTATATCCAGAATATTATTCTTTGGAAAGCTTCGTGTTTAACGTTTGTCATACCCACTTTCTTGTCAGTAATTTATTAAAACTTAATCCTTGCTTGTTATAAAACCCATTGAAAATCTCTCATGCATAAACTTATTTATGTTTTTTATTATCAAAATTATATTCCTTCAAAGATAAATATTTATACTTATTTAATTTTTATATGGTGTTATCTATTATTAATAACTATAATTTATTATATATATAATTTGATATTTTAATTTTTATACTTACATTCTTTATTGATTACATAAGTTTAATATTTTATTAGGAACAACCTAAGTAGGTCAATTTTAAATAAAACAACTGATAAAACTCTTTTATCTCATTCCCATATTCTTATTAAAACATTATTTGTTTAAAAATCCTTTTGTTATTTTTAATTCATACAAAATTTGTTTACGTTTTCTATTAACAAAAATAATTTCCCTTATTTTCATTCCATAAAATATATTTATTTCATATAATAATTTTATTTTTAAGGCTTATTAATAACTAAGTTGTATTATATATATTATACACTTTATTATATAATTTGGCATTTAGGTATAGAAAATTTTATATTTTCTTAGCTTGTTTATTCAATACATTTTTAGAAGCCATTAAAATGTGTTGCACTTTATTTTGTTTATTCATAGGTTATGCTGGATAAGTATAAAAATATTAAACACTTGGTTTGTTACAATATATAATTTTTTTAGATTATACCAATAGTACAATCATGTAGAGATTTTATTATAAGAGAATTTCATTAAATAATATCATGACATTTGTTAAGAGCTAAATATTTTAGTGTTCAAAGAAACTGTTTAGTAACATGTGTAAAATGATAATACAGTGTAATGAAAAAAGGAGAAAAATACATTGTTATTAAAAAGAACTTACCACAAGCCACTCAGCAGAATCAATTCAAGGACTTTACATTCCAGAGACAGATACTGAACACTAGTCTAAACTGAATGATACAAGTTCTGCAAAATATTACTGATAAATTTAATTTCCTCACATGCAAAATTATTGTAATTACGAAATAATATTTTTAATATAAATTTTATTATTAAATAAATTATTAATAGTAATATGTTACTTTTTATATAAATTAATGTTTAGAAAATCTCAATATTTTTATTTACATATACATTTTATTAATTATAGTAACAAAGTATTGGCCTATTCAGTTTTATACAAAGATAGATTGTATTTGAAGTATATTTTGAAGTGAAAGTAATTGTCACAAATAAGTCTAAAAAAAAGAATTTTTCTTATATTTAGATAAAAAATCTTCATAACCAGAACATGTTTTTAATAATACAGTAATTCAGAAATTTAAACATTTATTTACGATCATGACAAAATGGCATCGTTGCATTCAGTTTAGCATAATAAGAGTAAATACATAGTATATTTCAAGTCTCAAAATTCAAGGCTCGGGCTATTATCACAATAAGTAATAAAGCATTCCTCTCATATTTTAATAAAAAATATTTACACTCAGGATAATTTTATAACAATGAATTGATTCAAAAATGCAAACATTTTTATTTACATATAATTTTTATTAATTATCTTAGAGTCTTGGCATCCCCATGATGAAGAGCCTTTGTACCTCACACAACTTGTACACCCACACATTGTGGCACTGTAAATATGGACACAAGTATTCTTTGCAAACCAATTTTAATATAGATAATCTATTCTAATAATACAAGACAATAAAATAGATATCGCAGAAAAAGGTGCTATTTGTTTTTATTATATTATAAATTCTCTATGCAAACTTATATATTTGTTCGATATAATTTCTTTCATCTTATAACAAACTTCCATACTAAGAGTTATATCAATCATTAACTTTGATAATTCTCTTACTTAATACTTCTTTCTGACATTCATATTTTAAAGATATACATCAAGATAAGATTATTTTTACCACATATATATTGAAAAATAATTAAAGAATTATTTTAAAATGTATATTCCTATCTCTTTTTGCCATTATTTCTCTTCTGATATTACAATTATTTTTATTTCAAGGATGAGTAATTTTTCAAACACAGTAACCCAAGGAACATTTGTCAATTTCTACAATTTTGTTTTAGATTTTTTAAATTTTATTTGTGGTGGTGGAAATAATTTTTTAATATAATTATCTCTTTTTTATAATATATATATATGAAAAACAAAAACAAGTTTTATATACGTAAAAACCTGCTATCGCTTGTATTAATGATCAATAGATGGAGCTTTACCAAGACCTCCAAACAAGCGTACTTGTTTACATAAACGTCAGAGTCAATATTCACTGTCTCTTACATTTTGCTCCACCCTCAGATCAGCTGATTTCAAGCTGATTTGCTCTCATCAGTGAGGGATAGAAGTTAGAAACTTCTAATTAAAATTTTTTGGGGTTATATCATACATTAGTTTTGCTTAAATTGTTGATATTTGATGAGTGAACATTTATTAATCTATGCACAATCATAATCTCATTATTCATTGATAGAAAACAGTTCTTCATTACAATCTTAGCCATCATAAGTGTGAATATGATTTTATTGAAACATTGGCAATTTAAACAAAAACCTAATCCACTCTAGAATCCAAAAAAGATTTTTAATATAACTATGAAAATTTTCATTATATATATATATATATATATATATATATATATATATATATATATATATATATATATATATATATATATATATATATATATATATATATATATATATATATATATATATATATAATGAAATGGAATAATTTGCATCCCTAATTTGACACAATAGAATAGCCTCATATATGGTATGAGTTTTCTGTAATAAATTTGTGGGCCTTAACATGATTCTGAAATATTCTATTTTGGTGCACAGTTGAAGCCAAAATGGTGGAATAAATGGGAAGGCTAATGGGGTTTGGTAATATTAATTTGATAATAACAATAGTTAATCTAGAGTACCAGATACTCAACCAAGAAGTTTTATTTCCAACTTTTATTATTTTTAATGTATATTTAAAAACATAATCTAATTAAAGAATGGTATTTTCAAATGAAAGGCTGCCTCTATGAAACACCATTCAGTAGTAGATCATACATTCTTTATTATTATTACCAGATTTATCATCCAAATATCAAGCATGAAAATTATAAAGTGCAAGAACCTATTATAGGAATGCATATAACCTAAAAATAGAATGTGATAAGATCAAAGAATGAATTCATGTAACATTAAATTATAATAAAAATTTAATGCCAACTTAAACTATAAAAAATTATAAGATAAAATGTCAACACTATATATTTAATGTTTCACCATTAATTCAGTTCATATGTGTGCAAAAAAAATCTATGATTTGTAATTCCAACACAAAAAAATTGAATACATATTAATCATTACTTATGCAAAATAATGTTATTCAAATAAATCATGAAAATAATATACTGATAAACATTATTAACTTTAAATTAAAAAAGCTTGAGAATAAATAAATAAAATCTATATATAAACTATCATCATAAAATATATATTACAATTAAGTTACAAAATTATATATATATATGAAAAAGAAAAACAAGTTTTATATACATAAAACCTGCTATCGCTTGTATTAATTATCAATAGATGGAGCTTTACAAAGACCTCCAAACAAGCGTATTCTGTTTACATAAACGTCAGAGTCAATATTCACTGTATCTTTCATTTTGCTCCACCCTCAGATCAGCTGATTTCAAGCTGATTTGCTCTCATCAGTGAGGGACAGGAGTTATAAAACTAGACCTAAACACTAACTCCAAGCGTTTATGCAAAATGTTTCTATCAGTTTGCAAGCATGAATTTTTTAGACACGTTAATGTCTTCAAACTCAGCCTATAAAACCAGATAGCTATATGGGTCTGATATCAGTTCAGTTTCTCCACATAGTAAAAGTTTCTGCAATCTATATCATTGCAAGAAAACTTTAAAGGTACATTTATGAAAAATAAAAACAAGTTTTATATATGTAAAACCTGCTATCGCTTGTATTAATGATCAATAGATGGAGCTTTACCAAGACCTCCATATATATATATATTGTGACCTTTAGTTTTTCTCAAGCTAAATACCAAGAGATATCTTATGTCAAAATATCTACATTTTATAGTAAATAGATTTTGTCAGTTCCTCATAATGATATGAATTTTCATATAAAAAGTTAATGTATCAATATTTTAAAGTTTGTATAGTTGTAAAATAATTTTGGGAACTTAACTTATAATATTTTAATTTTGAGTAAATGTTATTCATACTCAAATTATTTAAATTTGTAATGGCTGATAAATTAAAATGATAGGTAATATATTTTAACATTTAATAATGTTGACTTAGTGATAATTTAACTGTTAAAATGTTTCAAGAAAGATAATATTAATCTTAAGCTTAGAAACCAAGTTCAAATCCTACATTTAGGTTTAAAAATAGTTAAATTGAATTCATAATGCATAAATCTAATCTTAATTTTAACACAAATTAATATAAATTTTAATTTTAACATTTATTTAGTTTAAAGTATTATTGGACATCTAATTTTAACAAGACAATATAAAATTATATTCTGAGAAACTTGTCTAGGTTAAAATGAATAATAAATAAATGTAACATTAGGAATATCTTTTTTTAAACCAATGTATGTTTCATTTGTGTAATATTTTATTTTGATCTAATGTATATGTTTTAACTAACTATTGTAATAAGAAATATTTTTAATTTTATTTGTCTAGACAGGATAAAATAATTGATTTAATTTTTTGAAAAATGAATATTAATTAATCAAATTTTTGTTTAGCAATTTCCTTGGTTTCAGTAGAATGTTGATTTGAATTAATAAATGAAAGGGGGGGGGCATAGATTTAAATGTCAATAACCAGTGTTTCAAAGTAGTCATCTGATCACTGGTATGTGAAATTGATACCTCTCTTCTCACTGTTCACTCTAAACACTTCTTCAAAACCTTATTTTTGTAATCAATTTATTTTTATTGCATTTCATTTTTTTTAAAAAAACTTCAGTTGAATTAACTAGTGTGATTTTATTTAAACTTTTATTTTTCTAGTTTAAAGTATGTTATGATAAATTAAAATTATCTAGTCACCATGGTGAATTTAAACTTTTTTTTTCCCAAAATGGTGAATTTAAACTTCAGAGATAAGAAATCTTTATTCCAGTTAGCTTTATTGTTAAAATTAGTTAATAATTATTATAATGTTTGAACTTGGAATAATTAAACTTTGCACACTAGAAAAATTTGAAGGACATTATTATTATTATTATGACAATGTAAAGACTATCATTAATTTTAACATCTATTTTAAAATTAAGTTTGCTGTAAAATATATAAAATTCTTAGCAGCAAAAACAATAATGTTATTAAAATTGTTAAGTAAATTTATCATAATTTTTTAAAAATATTCATTTCATATTAAATATTGCTTGAAATTAATTTACCTCAAATAAATTTCTTTAATAATACTTTTATTTGGATGAGTATCTTACCTGTTTATAATATATCTGCAAGAAAGAAAGAAAACTATTTAATGTGATTATATTATACTACTGAAATAGACAGTTATTTGTGTTATTTAATGAAACATTATTTATTACTTTATAACATCATAAAAGTACTCTCACTTATTATGACTACTTCCACTGCAGAAGAAAGAAATATTTTTCTTCGATCAGGGGATATAAAATGGTGTATATATATTTTTAAAAAAAATATATTTATAAATATTTTAAATTATTTTAATAAAGTACTTCTTTATAAATGGAAGTATAAAATATTCCCAAAATTAATAGTGCATTTAAATTGAATTTCAATTAACTGTTCCTGAATTATTTTGTGAAAGCCTCATACCCTCACTCCCCCTCCTCCTTGATGTTGCTACAGAAACAACAATTGTAGTTTAAAAAGTGTAACATTTTAAAATATCTCCTGCTGAATATTTTTATAATTTTAAAAAGTGATATTTGAAGAAGTAATTCTACTGAATACTACTTTTATCATTAATGAAGAACTTTTTTTGAAGGATTAAAATTGAAATGCTTAAATAAAATATGAAAAAAATATATTGCATCTTATTAAATATTTGCTATTAATCCATGGAAACCTGCTCTAAAAATGACCATACTTATAATTTCGTATGATAATTTATTTAAAATTTTATTTAAAAATGATTGTGAAGCTTTTTCACCAAAAGGAATGTAAGAGAAGATAAATATTTCTGAGAGAAACTCTCAATAAGTCTTATCTATTGACTTCTTACATTTAATTTTTTCTACACATACCTAGTAAGATTTGAGTTAGCAGGTCAACATATTCATGTTTAAAATCTTCATTTAATAATTTGAATTAATAAATTGAGATTGATTTATTATGAATTTAAGGTTACAAATAAAAAATATTATAAAAGAATATATTTGAACTTTCCAAACATAAAAAATATATAAACTGTAAAATACATGATGGGAATAATGACTTTACATTTACTGATTCTTTGTTCATAATGTGATTAATAAAAAGAATATTAATGAAACATATGTTGAATCAATTCCAATTTTTAAACATGAAATTAAACTGAGAGACTGCAAACCTCTCGCACTTATTAGCCAACCTGATTGGCTAATAAGTGTGAGAGGTTTGCAATCTCTCAGTTTAATTTTAAATACTGTTTGCACTTTATAAATTAAATATTTTTAAACATGAATGAATTACCATAATACCATAATGAATCTATGAAATACTTGTCTGAAATTGAAAAATGCATTTATATTTATTAAATTATCACAAAAATTTAAAATCACAATTCTCTAACATATGTCATGAGTCTAATTATGACTATTTCTGGTATAACATTCCTTAAAGTTTTTTAATTTGTATTTTTCAAAATGAAATATATTTTTTTAAAAATCTAAGTGGGAACATAAACATATTTTACTTTTATTAATTATAATAAAAATGTTCTATAAAAATATTATAAATAGTTTAATATATTATGAAATTGTGCAAAGTTTTTTATCATTTAAAAAGTAAACTAGTAGGTATTTAATATTCATAGTCAAAAATTATCAGGATCTTTTCAACTTATATATGATATACTGCTCTTATAAATTTTTAATTACAAAAAAATCTGAACATATTAGTACATCATAGATCAGTTTATTCAAATTTTTAGTTTATAAGAGAACCATAAATAATGGTAAAAAGTATTAAAAAGCAATTTAGAATCATTGCATAGTAGCACCATTACAGTACTTCATGAGAAATTGTACTATAAATAAAAAGAATTAATCCATCCAAAAATCATGACTGGCTCAGCTTATCTTAACTTGATATGAAAATTATTTAAGTAGACACTTGGAACTAAAAAAAGAAAAAGTTAGTGGAAGAACTTTTAATAAAAATAATTTTTAAATTGGAAACCTGTGTTAATTTGGAATGAAATAAATATTGCATTGAAGACTTGGAGCTATAAAAAGAAAAATCCAACTTGAAAAGAAATAATTGTTAAACTGAACCTGTGTTAATGAAGACATGAAATAAAAATAATTATTAAAATAGAAATTTAGAGCTACTAAAAAAGAAAGCTAACATTTAATGAAAATAATTATTAAACTGAAAATTTATGTTGACTTGAACTTATAAAAGTAGCAGTAAAACCTGAAACTATAAAAGAGAAGTTTAAAAGGAAGAAAATTCATGGTAAAAAATGAGATACTCTAATATATAAATGTGTATATTAATAAATATCATATAGACAAAAATTGTTTTATTGCAAATATTTGATTCTTTTTTAGATTAAAATGGTATGGGATATCCATATTTTTCAAGAGGAGGAAAGTAGAATTAATGCTAAATTTGGGGAAAGGGAAACTATTTTTTAGAGTTTGATTATTGTAAAAGGGAATAATTAATTTATATTAAATAAGTTATTGTAATAAATTATATAAAATAATAATTATGAGTTCTATAAAATTAGATATAAGGATGATCAATATGAAAAATTTTACATTTGTCACATTATTATTTTCTAAATTTTTTATTTCTTTTATTAGTTAATTTAATTGTTTAAAAAATAAAAGTTTCTGATTTTTTTGTGGATGTATTTTATTTTTTTAGTTATTTTTTTTTACAAATTAGCAGTGTATGTGACTGCTTTCATCATAGTATTGGGCTTTAAAGGAAATATAGGTTATCCCAGTAAAGTTTTTTAGTATTAAAATAGATTAAATTTATATTTGTATATTTTCTCTTGTTCATAGTCACAGTTTCTAGTAGCCTTCCAAACCCTATAATTAGTGTCAGACAATAATGGTATTTATAATAAATATGAGTGTCTGTGTGAATATCCATAGAATTCTCTGTAGAATTATTTGGGTAGCATAAAAGTAAATATCCCTTTTATAATCCACATATTTTATTTTATTTATACTCATGGTACCAGATGGTGTAGAGCATTGAAGATGATTTTTATAATATTATGATCCAAGCATTTTTATGTTTATTGTAGATGTTTTAGCAATTAAATATGTGGGGGGGGGGGGTTGAAATATTGATGATTACATTCATAATATACTCTAATTTTTCACATTGGCTAGATAATAATTAGCCTAGAATTTATAAATTCCCATCCAAAATGATGATTAATGTTGTTGATGTTATGTTTATAATTTTTATGTGGTTTATTATTTACTTCCAAGATTGATTTTTGTTTATGATCAATAATAATAATTTATTTATATCTCATATCATTTCAAAGTATATAAGTGTGTGTATGAGTGCATGCCCACACAAAAAAGACTTAATTTTTATGTTATCATTCAATAAAATAAGATTTTTTTATCCGTTTTTTAAATTGCTTACAATAATGTTAAATCTGTACCAATGATTTGTCATTGATGTTACTTGAGCTCAAATTAATTTTATTACTGTTTCACCAACAATTATTAAATGAAGTTGGCTCTCTAGGTACTTAACTTGTTTTTAAATCCGGCAAAAAATTTTAGCATCATATTTTATAGAACTAAAATTTTTGGTTAAATTAGTTAACAAATAGTGGCAGTTTTATTTAGCAGGCATTAAAAAAGGTTTTTAATTCTTTAGTAATTTAGCAAGAATATCCAACCTCACAGATCATATGCTGGCAAGTAAACCAGCAACTCAAAATACAGTTCATTACTACACCATGATTACTATATTTTCATCAAAATTAATTAATTTTAAGTAGTTTTATGTTTGAACAGAAACTTGTTATACTGCAATGCTTCTATAAACTAAACCCTCAATTACATGTTTGCTTGGAAAAAAAAAGAATAAAACAGGAAAAAGAGAAAACAGAAGATTTTTTAATACCTACCAAATAAAATTGTCATGACTACTACAGCCAGATCTATAACTTAATTAACACTTTTTTTTCTACCAATTATTTTTTTGTTCTAAACATTTTTTTCTTTTTGTTTTTAATTACATTATTTAATAATCAACACATTGTATAAGTTTGGAGATAAGGATTCTCTAATTGTCTGGGTTTTTTTCTTTTATAAATATAAAAGAAAAACAAAATTATTAACTCTTTCTTCCATCAAAAAGGAAAAACTATATTCTTTAATAACAATAATAATTTAGTCCATAAAGCTGACTTTTACAATATTATCAAATTACTTCTAATAATATCACAAATACTATTAAGATTTATGAAAATTTTCCAAGCTTTTTTTTCTTTTCTTTATTTTCAAATGCATACTGCAAACGTCAAAAATAAATAAACGAAACATATTGTTATTGTTTATTTTCACTTCTTTTTTGTAAACATTACAGTTTATGTGATACTATAATGTTAACATTCAATCCTATTTCCTTTTGCCTTTAAATCCTATAATATTTCCTTAGCATATATGTAATACTTGAATAACAAATTTTCCAAATGCTGTCAATATCATAATGTCAATCTTTTTGGCAGATTATCTACAAAGTATAAAATGATCATTATTACACAGCTTCTTTTAAAACCCTTTCAACGATTATTATTTAATTGGCTGAATGAGTTAAAAATCAAAACTTTTAATTGGCCAACTCACAACTTTAACAAAATCTATTGTTAAAATAGATTCACTTTTAATATTATAAATACGTTAGTTTCGTTTGTAAAAAGTATATTACTAAATTGTCAGATTACGAAAGTAAACGAAAGTCTTTTCAAAAATAAAATTTGATTTATAATTTAAAAAATATTCAATTGCGGAGAAATAAAAGTAACCGCTATTCAACCAACCAAAAAAGATTGCGTCAGCAATCTTTTTTTTTTCACTTTAATGTTATGATAAATATGTAGCAATAAATAAATAATTCTTGGTAATATCTTAACTATTTTTCTAAAATAATTTGATTTTTAGTATTATTTTATCAATAATAATTTGTAATTCAATTCAAATATTGTTTAAAATGTTGTGAACATTCGTTTATCATTTTTGTAATAAAAATCAAAACGAATGTAACTTTTTACTTTTTGGCAGCCATTTCCCTTTTTGACAGAAGTTGGACAGCCAATAAGATTCAAGAAAAGGTGGTGAGGAGGTGGTGCTTTGGTTTTGTTTGATATATATGGTCATTTTTATTGATTTTTTACTTGTAAAATAATTCTGAAGAGGGCACCATCTTACAGAACTTTTGATTTTCTTTTGAATGACATATAATATGTATACGTGGGATAAAAAGTAGCCGATTTAGAGTGACATCAAATCTACTCATTTTTTTACGAGTCAGACAGTTGAAAGATTAATCTTATAAAAATAGCACATCTGACATGATATTACTTAGAACATAACTGAAACCCAGATATAGGCACAACTTTCAATATATTTATATAATAAATATATACTAGTCCGTTTGCGTGCATAGCACAATAATAAAGTATTAATAATGAAATGCTTATATAAATAACTAAATGTATATATAATTGGTTTATTATGAATATTTATTATCACTATTAATAATTTATTGTTCTATTTATTATTAATACAATAATTAAACTATAATGAATATTTTATATATATAAGAATTGCTTCATGATAACACAAATGAAATAACTTATTTAGTAATAGATATTGCAATTTAATTGTTACTAATTTTCTTCTTTTCTGAGACAATGTAATCCTCTGGTAATTAATGAATATACTCACAGGAAAGGTAGTTTTTTTAATATTTAGCTTTATTAGCTAAATATTTTTTAAAAACTACTCTTTTCTGTGGGTATATTCATTAATTACCAGAAGAGATATTGTGTAGATTTAAAAAAATAATAATCATTACAATTATATGTTAAAAGAATCCATAATATCTATTTAATTTAGACTTAAAATAAGACTGATAACTAGAAAATAGGCTTGTATTCAAACTTAGCTATTTAAATTAAACAAACATTAATATTTAAAACAAGTTACCAATTTTAAAATAGATACGATGTCATCTTCAATTTAATAACACATACACATACTCTGACATATTAATTGAATGAATGTGAAAATATATGAACGTACAAAAATAAATTTACATTCAGTTTTTAAAAAGGTATATTATAAAGTAATCAATATAACAGATTTAAATAAAATATTTATGCAAAGTTGTTGTAAACTAAATAATTTACTGTTGGCTTAAATTTTTATTACATTAGGTGCAGAAAGAATAAAATTGTAAAATCAAACAGTTAGTGTCTTCAAGGATATGTAACAAAATTGATTTTAAAGTTAGAATAGTTAAAATAAAATTGCTTACTGCTTGTTACTTAAAAATCCTTTTTCGATTTATTATTATCATTCAATAACTTTCAAGTTTGAAACTAACATTATCATTGCTTTTTTACCCTTTTTTAGATATATATATTCTGGGATAGGTAAGTAATCTTAGAACAATCTAATGGCAATATTTTTTAGGCCTAATATATATTTGTTTTCAAATAAGTTGTAGCATGTCAGATATGCTTCATTGCTTAAAATAACGAATTTATCATTTCTATGATGGAAGAGAAGTTTTAGATCACTACTTTCATATCAACACCCAAATCATTAGCAAAGTCTACACTCATAATATGTTTACTTTAAAATAAAAAAAACTATATAAGCATAATAAAAAATAACATTCCATGATTTTAAAATTCTAATTCACAAATATATATTGATATATTCCATTACATTATGTATGCACACACATTTTTATTGTAAAGTGCCTTGTTCTACGTTCAAATAGTCAAATTTTCTGCATAGTTTGCATAATTTTTAATGTTATTTACTAATATATTATTTTCTATCACATTGAACTACTTAGTTGTAAAATGCATATTTTTTGTCTTTAATTACTTTATCAATTTAACTTTTAAATGGAAGTAGGTATTATCTGTAAACTAAATTTAAATTAGTTGCCTTGAAGTAGTTATCTTCTTTTTTAAAAAACAACAGTGACTGTTATCTGGAGAATTTTAACTCCAATATCTAATGTCTATAGTCACAACCTTTTTTACAAACCTGAATAAGTAAATGTTAATTCTCTTGAGATCATAATAAATTGAGTTTTAAATTAAATTTTCTCTACATCGCTAAAACAAAGAATTTTCCACCTTATTGTACTTGAAATTTCTAGAACAAGATGTATTTATACAAAATTTAATAACATATAACAAAATTAAAAATATAATAACATTAAATATATTTTTTTATGTGTCAAAGCAGCGGCCAGGAAGCGAACCCGCAAACCCAGGACAACTGCTTGTAAGGCGGCTGTGCTGACCACTAGACCACCGACGCTTTATAATAGTGACAATCAGAGCTATTAAATTTCAAATATTTCAACTCTCCTTGCAATCTAAAAGATTTTTTGGCTAATTTATTCAACAATATTGTTGTATTCATTAACCTTCATCTAATTTGTGAAATAAACATGTTGATATTAATAGAAAATGAATAGCGCTAAATATTTGTTTTTTACTGTAAAATGGTATATTCAAATTGTGACATTATTCTCTAGTGTTTGGGAATAAAACTACAGTATTTGAAAAATATTTCCAATCTTTTTAGATCTGTAGTGAGAGACTTTCTATCTAAAAAAAAGATGGTTTTGGGGAAGTCAAAGAATATCATCAGTTATACGTGAATTTTTGGCAATTTGTTTTGAAAAGAGCCCTGATAAATATGAATGAACTGATTTCTGAGATAGATCTGTGTGAAAAATTTTGTATAGACTATGTTTATAATTTATTATCTCTTTAATTTTATTATTGGAAAGCATTTTCCCAAATAAATTAATAACTTTTTACTATTTAAAAATATTAAAAAGTTTGTAAATTATCCTTAATTAATAAGTTTTTAATGTTATTTATTAAAGGTCATGGCCAGGTAACCTTCATTGATTTTCATTAGCAAGAGCGCCATCAAGTGAATGGTATGGTCATTGATACTATTACCGAAGATTGTTTTTTTAAAAAACAGAACCTTAAGCAGAGTTTAATTGAAAAATGATACCACTAGGTTTTAATTTATTTTAAAGTCTCTGTTACTGTCAGTTGTTAAAAATAAAATTTGTTCACAGGAATTTCTTCCTGTTAGGAACACAGAGTTTCCTGTCAATAGATAAATGGTGCTCAACTGTTGACAAAATTCTTGTTAATATGATTCCTTAAAAAAGCTTGTAGCAAACATATAATGTATTAATAATAGCATATGATTATTATAACTGAAAACTTTTGTGATCTGCTATGAATTTAGGTCCTTTTATTTTAAATTATGAAAATAATTTATCTTCTCTGGAACGTGTGATTTACCAATATGTCCAGGTTTTATCAGATTGATAGTAGAGAAACATTGTGAAATAACTTGCAATTAGTCTTGGATTTATAAATATGATAAATAACATTGATTAGAAATCTTTACAATAGATTTTTTAAACATACTCTAACATTCACTAAGTTTTCATATGCATTATGACTAAATCTTGTGAAGTTTTTTTTTTGTTTATGACCTCTCTCTCTACTTTTTTTTTGTATCATCTAGTGATTTTATAAGTTCTTCAGCAAGTTTATAATCTTTGATAGACAAAAATAGCCATTAAGGGATTTGTTTTCTTTTCAACTTGAAATGAATTTCTTTCAATATCCATGGAGGGGGAATACTCCAGAAGTTCTTTTGTGAGTTTGTTAAATGTATCATATCAATGAAAATTATAATGATTCTATTAATATTCTGGTTATGATATACAGTATCTCAATTCCGATCATGTTTCATTTTATTCCATCTCACAATAGGATAAGTTTCATATATGAGTTTCCAAAGTAATTAGACTTCATTTATCTTTGTTATAAGGGAAATATAATATCTATAGTTTGGCTAGAAATGATGAACTATATTTTGTCAAAACAAAACATAAAAGACATTAGTTCTTTCTGTTGCCTGAATAAAATGCTCTTTTTTGATTGGCATTATAAATTAAATACATAGTGTTTAAATCCACACATTCTAAATGTTGACAATCTGTTTGATCTTTATTGATATTTTCATAAAGACTAGTATGAGAATTAAAATCTCCCATAAGTAAAGAAGATCTAGAAAGATTTTGAAGACAGGTATATTGTAAATTTGTAGTGAAAAGTTTGTAAATATTGAATACATAATTATCTACTTGATAACTATCTTCAATAAAAATTGCACGCTTTACAAGATAATTTGCAACAAAAGTAATGCATTGTATGAACAATTAATGTAAATCTAGTAATTTTAAAAAGATATGCATTATTAGAATGCTGAGTTTCTTAAATAATCTATATCAACATTGAACTGAATAATTAATTTGAAAATGATCTCTATTGGTTGATTATGATATATTCTCAATGTTAAGGAGCAGAAATTTTATTATAATTCCTACATAAAAAGAAAATCACTCTGTAGCAAATATACCTGGTACTTAAGATATTCCATAGTTGTCAATAGATATATTCATATTATCATTTCAAGAACATATCCTCCTTAATATCACTAGAGTTTATGATAGTAGTTTTGTTGCATATTTTTACAATTTTCTATCTTTAATAAAATAAATTTTGGTTTTCATATGAACACAATGAATATTATATACTAATGTATGCTACTTCCATGGTTGTCTACAGAAAGGCTGTTATCCATCCATACTAAAGCATAAATTTAAAAAATGAAATTAAACCTAAAAAATAAAAAATCAGCTTTGAAAATAAATAAAAATAATAAGCTGAAATACAAAGAAGTAAATAATCAAAACATCATTTTAGTTTTCACACTAAAAAAATGAACTTAATAAAAAATATTATTCAATAAAGACAAATTTCATTAATATATACGTTCAAATAATGAATATATTCTTTAAAATATTAATATTCAACTTTTAATTACAAAATAAATAAAAAATATACAAAAAGAAAATTTTAGATAGCTAGTGTTTTTCCTTAATGTCAGTAAGTTTTCAGTTGACTGACTTTATATGTAAAACTAATATAGTCAAATAAAATATAAATTTTATATACTATTGAGATGCAAATATTTAATAATTTACAAAAAAAGTTATAGTAAATTAATAAGCAAATTAAAAGTAAACTTTTTTTTTTTGCATTATCAGCAAAAACCCATATGCATAAAAACAAAAGCACATGTTTGCCTCTGGATTGAATATATACACATTTTATTATCTTTTTTTGTCACACAAATCACTACTATCAAGATACTTAAGTGGTTATAATCTATTAAATCACTCAAAGTCTTTTTAAAATTAAAATTTGTACTGTCAACTTATTGAAATGAATAAGTTAGATTAAAATTACTTCCAGCACTAATAAGTTTACTTAAAAATTAAATAAAAAGTTAATATTTAAATATATTTAATATATGCTAAGACAATGAATTCTTGAGCAATAAACCATTACTTTTATTTAATATATATATAAAATTAAATATTTTCATAGATTGTTATTATAATAAAAAATAGAAATAGGAATATTATATTGATGTAAATAGAAATGTTTTGCCTTTTGATGTTGCCAGGAAACCATCAATAACTATTAATTGTCAATCTCTCTGAGATTTAATTTCTCTTAAAGTTATAAATGTATGAATTAAGAATGTAACTAACATAATTAAATTGAACAAATTTAATAAAATCAAAGTTTCATAAAGAAGAGTATTTAATATCCAACCTTTCAAATAAGTTGAATAAAAATATTAATTCATTTCTATAAATTTGATTTGAAAAACATCATTAACTAATATGTTTAATGAATATGTATTAATTATTTAATTCTGATAAAATAAGCAACTTAATATTAAAAATTAAAATAATACATTTCCTATATTTTATTTTTAATTCAAGAAAAGTTTTTTTTTAAAAATACAGAAGATTGACAATATGTAGTTTTATCCTTATTTATATTTAAAAACCAATTTGCTACTAAATATTAAAGCATTACTAAATATATAGAATTCATTCATTCGTATTTAACAGAAGAACAATTATACAATGATATTCAAACCAATCATGAATAATTGCCAAGCAATGTACAGAAAAACATGATATTATCTTTCTCTGTTTAACTAAGCATATAGATAAACACATATATTTAAACAATTGCAACAAGAATGAAATTAAAATTAACCAAGATGTGAATTCAACTGGAATTTTAATAATACCTTGATTAATTGACATTTCATATTTGTTTAAAATTGCTTAAATATACATCTATCTATATTTATAAATTTAAAAAAATGTGGTAACTTATTTTTTGTGCATTTCTGAATAATCAGGAAGTACCAACTTTCATATATATTGTTTACAATAACTTCCCTCACATACACTTTAATGCAAATTTTTTTTAATGATTTCTTTATTTTTCTGACAGTTTTGACTGTCCTACAGTCTTCTTCAGAGGATCTTAATCTTCTCTACCTTTTTATTTTAAAAGGTAGAGAAGATGAAGATCGTTCTGATGAAGACTGTCAAAACTGTCAGGAAAAATTGTCATTGTAAACATTGTACTTGTTTAATAAAGATTTGAGAAAAAATAAAGAAATCATTAAAAAAAAATTGCATTAAAGTATATATAAGGGGAGTTATTGTAAGCATTATATAAGTATATGAAGAAATGCAAAGAAAGTAAAAGGAGAAAAATAAGAATAGTACCAACTTTGTTATATTGATTGGTTATCATTTTGTGTTTTATTATTTTTATATAATTTTTTAATTAGTACAGATATTTTCTTTATATATTTGGACTATGGATAGATGGGTGTTTTTACAAAATAATTAAAATGAGTAACTATTGCTCTTTCTTTATAATTTACATTTAAACCATATTAAGTAGAATTTTAACATTTTAAATGAGATAATTCTCATTGCAGATTTGTTTGTAATTTTTAAAATAAAAATGATTTTAAAAAAGCAGAGAAGGGTGACATCATTTTTTTCTGTAAGTTATTTCGGCAATTATATCAAACAAAATAAAGTTTACCTGGTTTATGGCATAATTATATTTTTTATAATACCTTATAGCATATAAAAGCGATTTACCCGCTGACGAAGAAGCTGCAAAAACCAAAAACAATTAAATGGGTCAAGCGCTTTCAAGGTTTTCCCTCATATTCATGGCGAACATAAGTTATAAATCATTTATGTAGTATTGTTAACTAATAAAATATGTAAATGTAAATGCAAATTAGTTTGTCCATTTTTTCGAGATAGAAAAGCACGTGTTGCGTCTATTGATGGAATTGTTGTCACTGGTAATAAAATACGCCTCCTTGACTTTTCTTTTGCAGTTGTTGGCTTCAGAGCATACTATCTTGGGGTTTCCTGGTTCAAAGACATGGCCAGCCTGCTTCTCATGTTCCAAGAATATTGAAAAGTTACCATTGTTCTTTTTTGCTCTTCTGTAAGTATAAATGTGTTGAGCAGCTCTATTATGAACAGTGGCCTTGGTTTCCCCATAGTATGTGGCACTGCATCCAGCCTGAGGGCATGAAATACTGTATATAACCTGGGGTGTCTGAGATGGATCTGTTCTATCCTTCGAATTATTAATAAGTCTGTTAGTATAATACCTTATAATAGACAGGGTATGAGCACAAACTTTCACATGACCCACCACTCTCCACACTATCTCATAACACTGATACACCTGAACACACATATGTCGAAAAGATAAATAATCACCAATATACATATTTCATGCTAAACCAGCAATCATCAGTTGGTCCAGATTACCATCTCTACACATATATGCTACAAGTGCTCAGATATATATTAAGACAGCAAATCCTCCTACTTTAATGGACAGGCTTCAATGTATTCCACACTCCAACTCTTCAACCATCCATCCAATTGAAAATCTGATGATGGAATGCTCAAAGGCCACCCTTAGGCTGAGATTGTTGTCACACCCATGTTGACCTAAAGGTCAATCTGACCCCTCATGTACAGGACATAATCCATTAAATACATATACAAAGGATAGGCAGACATCTCTAATATGTAATAGATGAAATACACAGGCTTATATATACTTGTGTGTATATATGTAATAGACAGAGTATGAGCACAGACTTTCACATGACCCACCACTCTCCACACTATCTCATAACACTGATACACCTGAACACACATATGTCGAAAAGATAAATAATCACCAATATACATATTTCAGGCTAAACCAGCAATCATCAGTTGTCCAGATTACCATCTTTACACATACCTTATATAATTTTCCAATAAAAATTAGAATGGTTGCTATAGAAAAAAAATATGTAATAAATAAATTGTTGAATTTATATCAGTTAAAAAAAATATTTAAACAGCTTAGCATGCTATCAGTAAAAAGTAACATATTATTGGCCAAATGTAAAGTAAAAGGAATTATTAATCTTCTTATGTGATACAACATATTAACAATTCTGGAAAAAGAATGAGAAAACTGATTGATTATCAATATTGTGTGTGCATATGGGAATTGATATTACACAAATTGATAAGAATTTTCTAAACTTTTTATTTTTTTATATACTGGTCTGTGGAAAGTTTAGACAATATTAGAATGAATAGATTCATTTCTAATTATGAAATGGCTGTGTCTGTACTAAACATATTTTTGAGAATACAGTATTTAAGCAATAGAAAATGATTCATATAGAAATAACTATAAAAAATATATTCTTAAAAACAAAATACAATATATTATCATTTAGCTATCCATCATTTCCATTAACTAAACAATTTAATTTACACTCAATTTAAGGCATAAATATGGTACTCCAGGTTTAAACATGCTAAACTTATATTAACATTTCATAATATATAATCATTTCAATATGTTATATAGATTATACTTGAAATATGTAGTCTTCTTGTAAAATTTAAAAAAGATTTACAAAAAAGAATGTTTTTTAATTTAATTTAATATTTACTAATGCTGTAACCTCAAGAATATGTGCATATTAAGAAGTTATCTTATTTCATTAGTGTAGAAAAGATAAAAGTATAAAGACTTAATTAATAAAGTTTTATATTGATAATTAATTTAATATTAATTATTTAATTGTAAAGCATTAATAATCAAAAATAATTGTTTTGTTTAAATATGGAATGCATGTATGAATAAGTAGACATTTACAAACTCATGAAAATATTTATTAAAATATATTCTAAAAATAAAGTCTAAATTAATAAATAATATTAACAAAAATAGTATTTATTAATAATACACACAAAAAGAACATTTCTATTGATATATATATATATATATATTGTACCTATATTGATATAGGCACATATAATTTTATCTAAAATTATATTATTAAAATAATCTTTCGTTAAAGAAAAACATACCAATCACTTTTCATTAAAGAAAAAATAATGTTAAAACTAAATAGTAAATTGTATTAAAAATATATGTGCATATATGTGTGATTTGTAAATAAATAAAATGTATGTGAAATAAAAGAAGATTATCATTAAAACCACGGCAATGGCTATTAATAAAGTAAAACAACACATTTTATTGCATGGCTATTACTAATTAAGCAATCTTCCAAAACATGTTTATCAAATGATTATCATTGGAATTTGACAACAGATCTTTGCCAGAGATATTAGAAAGACAACAAGGCACAGGTATAAATAGACCTTTTTTTTATCGGACAATTCATTCCACAAATTAATTGAGTGAGTCAGTTCACAAATTTATTGAGTGAGTGCAGTTCAGAAATTAATTGAGCAGTTAACAAACAAAATGCAGTGTTGAGAAGATCTTAGGAACACATGTTTATCTCCAGCCCAGATGTCCTAGAAAACAGCAGATCTGCCTATGAAATAATGTCAGCTTAACATCTTAGAAAATCTCCGTCAGTATCTAATTGTCTCCAATAGTAATAATCGTGAAAATCAGGAAACTCATCAAGGAAAAGTCCCAGACGGCTGGTAAGCATTCATAATGGAAATATTCTCACCAAAAGCAGCCTCCAAAGAGAACAAACTTCTACGTCTATATTCAAAAGCCTAGGTAAAAACATTTGCTTATTTCGTTTATACTGTAATAGCCATTGCATTGCATTAATTCATACGAATCTTTCAAGAGTCTAATTATATGAACTCTATATCATACATAAATGAACTATTGATGTGTGTGATTAAATTTCAAATACTATGTAGTCCTTTATTATCATTATTATGTGTGTGCATGAGTTAATATGTGTGTGATCCTTATATCAATATTATTAGTCAAAGTAGATAAATTTCCAGTGTTCTGTTATGAAAATATTCAAGAATATTTAAACTATTTAGAATGTTAATGTAAAATATGCGTGTGTTTTATTAGAAGTATAAAATGTTTAAATTTAGTAAATAAATGTTAGTTAATAAATTATCTTTAAAATTAAACTTTATTTGTCGGTCAATTCTTTTTAACAAATTCTTTTATCAATTCTTTTAACCACTAATTAAGTATAATCTATTAGTGATTACAAATAGCTGAGCTAGTCGTGGATTTAGGCATTGAGTTAGTGGCCACTGTTCAAAGTGCGTTGTCTATTCTTTTAGTATTCTTTTAGAATAAGCAGCTGGCACCCATGGTTATACACAAACAAAGAAAAGTGCTTTGGACATGGTGTTCAACTCAACAGCGGAGAAGAAGCTATGTCCTGGAAATGTAACATTAGTTATATACTTTATAGCTATCGTTTGGGCATACATACTCTCCGAGTATGTTCTTCTCTGCCTAAGAGACCAGTGTTTCGAATGTACATATTCGAAATCGGTTCAAATGGCTTTACTCAACGTGGGCCAAACTTGTCATAAATGACAGTTAATTAAATACTTTGTTCTTGTTGAAAATAAAAATCTAAAAAGTTAAATTACGTATGTAAAAGTGTTTTAATTTAAAAAAAAAAGAATTGACCGAAAACTTTTTTTTTTCGAAATGAAAAGAGATTTTGACATTTATGCTATCAAATCAGAGTCAATTAGATCTTATGGGCGGAGTTAAAGCATTAGATCAGGTAGAGAAAAGGACTAAAAAGGTGGAGTTAGCGTGAGTTTCTGTCTTAGTAAGAAAAAATAAATAAATAAGTCATATTTAAATTTAGTTTAACATAAGCGCTAGTACTTTGAAATTGAAATTTTTGAAAATGGATCCAAAAGAAAGCCCAATATATTTTAAAAATCCCCAGTTAGTAGAAAAGGAGAAAGAAGAAGTATCTGAGACACGAATGATGATGAAAATGATGATGAATATGATGGAAGAAATGCGTCAAGAATTTAAACAAAGTCAGTTAGAACTCAAAGCAGAATTGAAGGAAGAAATTAGTCAGGTTAAACAGAAATTAAAGAACTCAGAGCAGAAGTAAGAGAAATAAGATGTGAGATAATGGTAAAGGTAGAGAAGAACCAAGAAGTTATAGAGTTAGATTTAATTAAAGAAAGTCAGGAAGTTGAAAAGGAAGTTGAGGAGATAAAAGACATAGAAATTGAATTAGAATCAGATAGCATTGTGATAAATAAAGTAGACACAAATGTAGATCAAGAAATAGAAGAAAAACATAAGTTCAAGGTAGTAGATAGTGTAGAAAAGTTTTTACAAAAATTTAAAAAGGTTAAAGTAAACGTTCGCATTCAATGTAGATGTAGATTTAAAACAAAGAGAAAGCGTAGAAAAAAATATTTCCAGATTGAAGTAATTCGGAGTTTGTCTAGGTATAAAGGTTTTCTGAGTTACGAAGTCGAAAACAGAATGGAAAGAGAAAGAGATAAAGCAATAAAATATAAAAGCGGAACCGATAAGAGAGGAAAGTTAGTTTATATTATAGAATTTGTAGAAAGAAAAAAGGAGCCACCGGACATAGTGTAAGAGTTAGTAATCGGGCGGAATAGTAAAGGAAATAAACAAAAAGGACCAGAAATGGACTATGAGTCTAATATAATTATTTTGACGTAGGTGAAAAGCCTGAATTAGAATTTCGCTATTTAAAATGATGGATTGTTTTGTCAAATAATAATAATGGAGGCTTCGCAAAATAAAAGATTTTTTTTCTCCACGCACATATTAATTAAGGAAATGTTCGTAAATAAACAGTTCAAATAAATAAAAATCAAGTTAAATAAATGGGTCAAATTAAGGATTTAAAAATAATGTTTGTAGAATTAAATAAATGAATAAAATAACAGAAATACATAAAATAAAAACAAGTTAAATAAATAAGTATAATATATCTGTAGAAAATAAATAAAATATTCGTAGTAAAATAAAATAGTTTTTTGAATATACGCATGTTAAAATAAAAGTTTGTGTTGAATATCATAAGTTAAGAAAAGGATGTAAATAAATTGTTTAAAATAATCAAAAAAAAAAAAATCTCTGGTAAAATAATAATGAATGAATCATAATAAAGCAAAATAGTTTTTTTCTGAGTACACACACATTAATATATAAGTTAAAGTAATGGGTTAAAGTAATATTGTAATATAAATAAATGTGTAGATTGATGTCCATGATGGTTTGGAGATAATATTATAGGATTAGTGTAAAACTAAATATTTAAATAATGTTCGTAATGAATTTAAAAATAATATAAATGAGGGTCAATCTAAGTTGTATTAGGAGTGTATAAGGGTTCGAATAGGGATGAGGGTAGTATTGAAATAAGTTAGATAAGGATTAAGTTTAAAGCTCTCGACTGAATAGGTTCTAATACCCGCAACAGATTGTCCGGGATCATTCCTCTTTTAAAAAGCGCACTGGCAACAACCAGAGTAAGTCGTAAGTCACATTTCAGGGGAGAATCCCCATATCTTGTACCTCGTTTTCCAAAGCGTAAGTTGGAAATGGACAGTTGAAAATTCCTGCTATTGCAGTTGCTTAGTCAAAGTCTGATCAAGAGAATCGGCAATCGTTTTCCAGGGCGTAAGTCAGAAATGGACAGTTGAAATTTCTGCCATTTGCAGCCCCCTTTTCTTAGTCAAAGTCCGATCAAGAGAATCGGCAGCCAAAGCTTCATTTATAAAAGATCCCTGTGCCACAAATTTAGTTTGTCCTCATGGTCATTATCCAGGATGAACATTGTAAGCAATGTTACCAGCATAGAAAGAAGAAAAGCATAATTGGAGATTGCCCTTAGTATGGAAAGAAAAGATATAAAAAAAAGGCAAACTTAGAAGGAATAATAAATTAATATTTAATGTTGTCAGAGATAAAATGGTCAAAAATGATGCATTTTACTCTCAAAAGGAAGGGCGGTGTAATGTACCTATATTGATATAGGCACATATAATTTTATCTAAAATTATATTATTAAAATAATCTTTTGTTAAAGAAAAACATAACAATCTCTTTTCATTAAAGAAAAAATAATGTTAAAGCTAAATAGTAAATTGTATTAAAAATATATGTGCGTATATATGTGCGATTTGTAAATAAATAAAATGTATGCGAAATAAAAGAAGATTATCATTAAAACCATGGCAATGGCTATTAATAAAATAAAACAACACGTTTTATTGCATGGCTATTACTAATTAAGCAATCTTCCAAAACACGTTTGTCAAATGATTATCATTGGAATTTGACAACAGATCTTTGCCAGAGATATTAGAAAGACAACAAGGCACAGGTATAAATAGACCTTTTTTTTATCGGACAATTCATTCCACAAATTAATTGGGTGAGTCAGTTCACAAATTTATTGAGTGAGTGCAGTTCAGAAATTAATTGAGCAGTTAACAAACAAAATGCAGTGTTGAGAAGATCTTAGGAATGCATGTTTATCTCCAGCCCAGATGTCATAGAAAACAGCAGATCTGCCCGTAAAATAATGTCAGCTTAACATCTTAGAAAATCTCCGTCAGTATCTAATTGTCTCCAATAGTAATAATCGTGAAAATCAGGAAACTCATCAAGGAAAAGTCCCAGCTGGCTGGTAAGCATTCATAATGGAAATATTCTCACTGAAAGCAGCCTCCAAAGAGAACAAAATTCTACGTCTATATTCAAAAGCCTAGGTAAAAACATTTGCTTATTTCGTTTATACTGTAATAGCCATTGCATTGCATTAATTCATACGAATCTTTCAAGAGTCTAATTATATGAACTTTATATGATACATAAATGAACTATTGATGTGTGTGATTAAATTTCAAATACTATGTAGTCCTTTATTATCATTATTATGTGTGTGCATGAGTTAATATGTGCGTGATCCTTATATCAATATTATTAGTCAAAGTAGATAAATTCCCAGTGTTCTGTTATGAAAATATTCAAGAATATTTAAACTATTTAGAATGTTAATGTAAAATATGCATGTGTTTTATTAGAAGTATAAAATGTTTAAATTTAATAAATAAATGTTAGTTAATAAATTATCTTTAAAATTAAACTTTATTTGTCGGTCAATTCTTTTTAACAAATTCTTTTATCAATTCTTTTAACCACTAATTAAGTATAATCTATTAGTGATTACAAATAGCTGAGCTAGTCATGGATTTAGGCGTTGAGTTAGTGGCCACTGTTCAAAGTGTGTTGTCTATTCTTTTAGTATTTTTTTAGAATAAGCAGCTGGCACCCGTGGTTATACACAAACAAAAAAAAGTGCTTTGGATGTGGTGTTCAACTCAACAGCCGAGAAGAAGCTATGTCCTGGAAATGTAATGTTAGTTATATACTTTATAGCTATCGTTTGGGCATACATACTCTCCGAGTATGTTCTTCTCTGCCTAAGAGACCAGTGTTTCAAATGTACATATTTGAAATCGGTTCAATATATATATATATTGAAGCAATCAGTGTGTATGCACACACAGAGCTTCATGTTAGTTGTTGGAAATAGTACATGTCTACAGATTTTTAAAGCTCAAATATCTAATTTTTAATTTTTTTAAATTTTTTTTTGTTTGTTAAAAGGGATAATATGCAGATGCATGTGTGTGTCTTGATGAATGAGAGGGCTCATGTATGTATATCTTGTTTTATTGAAGTGCATTTTTATATAGATTTAGAATGAAAAATATATTTCCTTTGTCTTATATATTTGTCCTAAAATGCAATTCTTTCCTTGCGAATAACATTTTTATGGTTCTGTTTTTTTTTAAACATTCCAAAAGATGTAGTTGCATCTTTAAGGCCATTAAAAATGCAATTAAGATTTTCATACCTTGGTGTAATCTTAACAGGATTGTGCCAACTGATTTAAATCAAAGATCAATCCAGCGGTCTGTTTTCATTTCTAACCAAGGCAGTTATAGTATAGGTGTTAAAAAATATAGAAAACAAAGAATTGCTTAGCAAAAGTTTCATATAAATACTGGGCTAAATTTTCTAAAAGGCAGTCAGAAGAATCAAAGAATCAAGAATGTCAAAGTCAAGCAGTCATAGAATAAGAATAAAGTTGTTGGCAGTGAAAAAAGTTTTTTTTTAAAGCAAAAAGTTTTTAAGAGTCAAAGTGACTCTCTCTAATAGACCAATTGACTATATTTAAGCTGAGAATAGATCATCACTATGGTCTGTGAGTAGAAAAATTTATCTTTCCCTTCTCTGGAAAATCTCTAAAAAAAAAATGCATCTAAAGAAGAGGGGAAAATCCAATTGATCCCGTGCTGCTACTGCCTGAAAGAAAAAGGAAAACCAACTTCAAAGCCAGTCTATCCTGAGTCCAGTAAAGCCCAAGGTCGATCCTGACAATGAGTGAACCAGTAGGAAAATATCTGCCTCAATCAAAGTGACCCAGTAATCCATCGCAAGTATAAACTTTCAATCTTTAAAAATATTTATATCTTAGAAATGCTTTTCATAAAAGCTCAAGAACATTTAATTTCCTCAAAATGTATAAAATTCGTAAAAGACTACCTTAAAAAGATGTGTTTCAAAAGGATGGTTATATTTATGAGTGTTTTAGTTTTTTATTATTATTGTTTTTAACAAGTCAATTTGAATTATAACTAGATTACTTATTAATGGTTAAAAAAAAAAGAGAGTGTAATGTATAATTCTAAGTGGAACAAAAGATTATTATAGAGTTTATAAATACAGCTTTTATATGTTTTTATTTTGAGATATGCAGTATATGCCAATCTAGTCAAGTATGGGGACAAATGATATTATACTATTAAACCAATTTATGTATAAATTTGTTTGCTTTATCCAGAATTTAAAGTGGGAAAGGGGTAATGATTTTTATCTTTCAAAAACCAAATTTATTGTACATTTAGACCCAAGAAATACAGACCAAAAAGTACAAAACAAGTAAATGATTATGAAATAGCATGCAAAAAAAAAAAATTAAAAAAGAGGACATATTTGAGTTAATGTTTGCACAGGAAACATTTGTGACTTGTTTGTTGTTCCAAAAATAGATCATAGAAACTCAGTTTGTCTAAAGTTCATAGCAGGGAAGATTAAAATGAGATGCTGTTAGTAGGTAGTTTTAATACCCATATTTCAGTTTTATGAAATGATGAAAAGCAACAGCCACCCAATAAACAGCAAAGTTGTGGGGAGCTCTATCCAATTGCAATGGAGTCCCAGGTTTGTGAATGGTAAAATAAGAAACAGTCAAAGTTAAATTTCTTAAATCGTATCTAATTCTGGCTTAGTTAAAAATGTCATTTATTTAAAAAAGGAGAGAGAGACAGAGAGAGAGAGACAGTGAGACAGAGAGAGACAGAGAGAGGGAGGGAGAAGGAGAGGGCGAGAGAGGGAGAGAGAGGGAGAGGGAGGGAGAGGGAGGGAGAGGGAGAAAGAGAGAGACAGAGAGAGAGTGAGGGGGGAGAGAGAGAGAGAGAAGAAATCAAATAGCTGTATTAAAAATCCACCCTCTTCCCGTATATGCATAATTACAGTACCTTGGTAAAGAAATTTAAAATATAAATGAGTGTTAAAATTATTTTATTTGATTTAGATTAAGATTCTTTGTGACAATTAAAAAATGAAATAATATATATATTGTGCCCTTTTCTATAGATCAATAATGGTTATAAATGGTCAATTGCTAAAAAAATTTAAAATTAATATTATATAGTATTTAATATTATAAATTATAAATAAGCAATAAAGGGTTAATGTAATATATTTAATAATAAGTATTGTGATGGTGGGGATTGCATCTAGTTCTATATTTTTCTAAATTATTTTTCAAAATTTTATATAATCATTTTAAATGATATAAGTAGCAAATTTATTAATACAGATAAAACCAGACTAAACACCGGAAATGTATATGTGACTGTCTGGAATATTTTATGTATAAGCACCAGTTTAAATTAATAATGATAATTAAAATATTTAAAACAGTATATTATAGAGCTGGATGGAATCGTCACACATTATAATAAAAAATAAGATTATACATCTTTATTAGTTATTGTTTCAAATTTATTTTAAAAGTAATTAAATTGTAATAGATAATAATTAATTTAAAAATAATAATAGGTTAATATTTAGGTCTATTACATCATAATTTTACAACTTTAGAAAATGTTTACAAACCAAAGTAGGGAGTGACCAATAAAAAGATAGATTTTGGCAGACAAGAAAAATCGCGCCAATTAATTGTATAAATGGGGAGAACAAAAATGTGTTGACTCCAGAGCAGAGGTAAAATTTTAAGCTCTTTAAAAATTTCTTTCTTTCTTCAATTATTAGTCAATTTTATTAGAATTTTTAATAAATATCTTTGAAAGAAACTAACTAACATTTTAAAGTCTTTCAAAGTGAATCTAAGAATAAAAATTTTAAAAAAAGTTCTCATAATGATGTTTCACTAACTCCACAGTTACCTGCCAGTGGATTCTATTAAAATATAATCTGAATTTTCAATAAAAATGGATGGATTCTTAAAACCAAGTTATAAATTTTGTAATATTTCAAAAATGTTAACGTTGTTCATTGATATAGTTTGTATAGCGTATTACTATGAAAACTGCTTTAGTGCGTGTCAAATTAATGAAAGGACATTATGCGCAGAGTTAATGAATAGAATGAAAAATAAAAATAAATATCATTCATGTAAAAATAAATGGACAAAAAGATTTTTATGAATTACTTTCTTTAAGATGACCTGAGCAATTACCCTAGAAATAGTTAAAGATCCAAAATGTCGTATATAAAATAATAATGAATAAAAGTAAAATTACCAAGGAAATTACTTGCCTGAAGAAGAAGAAAAAGAAAATAGTTTACAGAGAAATAAATATAAAATATTGGATCCATGGAAAAACACAATTTGGTACCGTAATGATATAAATATTTGTAGTTCTGATAGAAATAAAGATGCATCAATGTGCCGAGGTAATATTCGCCCAACATTCAAAACTTCGTGGGATAAGTAAATAAATATTTTTAATAATTTTGAATTAAACCTTGAAACTAAAGATCATCTAAACAGTTAACTAAATGAACTAATTTATTTTAAAACTTTAATAATCAGAAAGGAGAACATTCGGACAAAGACGAAATAATAAATATTAGGGACTAACCAAGATTTACCGCCAGAAAAATATGTGATTATGGTTTAAATTATTTTCTTTATTAATCTAAGTTAAACATTGAGTTTAGATAGCAATAGGGAAACAAATACATTAATTTGCAATATAACATTATATAAAATAATATGTTTTTTGATTTGGAATGTTCAAATAAAAATTGTATGTATGTGAAAATTTATATGTGCGATGCTCGAAGGAGGAAGAAGCCTACTACAAATCCAGATAAGAAGATAAAGATTGTGTTTGGTAATATTTATAATTATTGATGATATAATGTATGTTTTATCTTATTTAGATCAGCTGAAAATTGAATTAATGTAGTACAAAAGTTTTTATTATTATTGTTGTTGTAAAACGCATTTAAAACAACACATTGAAACATTTTGAGATGTGATTAGATTTTTTAAAAATATGCATACGATAATCACTTTATGTGTTAAAAGTAATAATTTAATATAACCGATGATTATATTACATTTTCTATTGGTTTTTCCAATTGGGATGTTTGAATATTGTATTAACAAAAATGTAGGTAATGAACATACAGTGTTATAAAGCAAGATAAATTATTCTTAAGGAATAGAGAAATGATTTTCATATTCGCGAATCTTGTTTGTTGTTTTTTAAAAGTTGTTTGTATTTATCGATGTTTGATATAGTGAAAATCTAGAGAGATAATTTGGGTAGTGACTTGGGAGTATAGGGGTGATTTGGAAACCAAGATGATGTATTAAAAGCTAGGATGATACAGGGAATGGAAATAAGTAGTTTTTGTGTGAGAATCAGCATAGTTAACATAGCCCTATGGCTGTTCCACATTTCGTTTATAGGTGATAATCAGCGTAGTTAACGTAGCCCTACGACTGATACACATATTGTCTTGGACAGTGCTATCTTATATTTCGCGTGAGTTGTACTTGATGGTTGGTAAAGCTGAATAAATAGCTGCCACATCATTTTCTTATCTTAAGGGTTAATAGACAATAGATGTCAAACCTGTTCACACTGTTCCATGCATTCTTTAACTATATTGAAGACAAGTTATCCATCTTTCTTCCCCATATCCTATACATCTTTTCACTATTTTAATTGTGTATTTCGTGCTACTACATCGTATGATAAGTTTATTGAAGGGAACAATAGATATTTTAGAAAGTATGTTATGATTTTACTTGGAATAAGAATAGTTAAGAGTAATTAAGAATAGATTATAACCATTGAAAGAAAGATACAGATATCCTAAATAATGGAAGGAGTTATAGAAATATTTTCTTCTAATTTTTAAGAAATAAACTATAATTTTTGTAAAAGTATATCAGATGAGAATATACAAAATATTAAACATAGTTTCACGCTCTTTTTATTATTAATTATAATTTTAAAAAAATATGTATTGCATATTTGAAAAATACTATAACACTCGATGATTATAATATATGTGAAAATTATAATAGGGTGATAGTTAAACACATTATAATATTATACAGGAGTATGGCTTATGCAAGAATGCATTATAATTTATATGAGCATGGGAGAGCAAACATTAAAGTTAATCATAGTATTTAATAATATGCTGTATAACTTGTTTAAAGTTACAAGAAATGTAATTTTTCTTTTTTAAAACCGTATGGATTATAAAGTGTGATGTTATAAAATATTTATCCATAAAATAATTATAAATACAGTGAATTTAATATATTTAAAAGGTAAAGAATGTTGTTACCCATAACGAGTTAAAGATAAAAGCTGTGATAAACCTAAAGTGAATAAATAAATAACTTCTTAATGTACAATGAGTTAACAAAAGATAACGAAAGATAAATTTGTAGAATTTAGCATTTGTCATGTGAGCAAAGGAGGATATCCGTTGTAAATAAATGTAAATAGATTTGTTTGTTTTATCTTAATTTTGATTGTTGTTAATAAAATTCTAAAATTTGTTATTAAAACTTGTGTCTGAGTTTTGTTTTCTCTACATCATTGCATGGATTCATAGGATATGTTTACAGTCATTAAATTAGGTATATAATTGTTTGCACAAAATATAAATAGAAAAATATATTTAATCTTAATTATTTATTGATGTTTTTGTAATTGAATAATTATAAAATTGCATTGCATTATTGGTCATAAATCCATTGTCACAGTAATTTGCTAAATTATATGCTATTAGTTGCCACTTACTTCATTTATCAGATTATCTAAACACTGCCACTTACTAATTATTTTATTACGTAAGGAAAAAGATAAACAAAGGGAGGATATTGAGTGATTAATTAATTTATTATGGTTATAAATTTGCGATAAAAGAAAAGCTATACTAGTGGGATTAAACAATGAAGATTGTGATTATTATTCTTATTGTTTTATTATTAATCTAACTTCAGAGTAGTAAATTATGACACAAAATCCCTTATCATATTTTGCTACTTTATTTTAATTTAACATTGAATAAATTTAAGAACCTGAGATTATTTTATCTGAGCTAGATAATTACTAATATTGTTAGGATCGATAGAAGATTAATACTTTAATTATTAGGTGAGTTTAGTGATTGGAAGTTGCAGAAGTCATAAGAATACTATGTAGTTATTATATGTAATAGTAGTAAAAGGGGGGATAGTGTTCTTATGCCATTGAGGTGGTATTCTATGGAATATTATCTCAATGCAATCTACTTTGTCACCTTATTTCTACTTCTAATCTCATGAGTTATAGAATAGTTATTTGAGTTAGTCTAAAACCGAGCCTAAGTTAATTTTAAGCAACCTGAGCTAGCAAAGCATTTAATTGAATATCTCATTAATTATTAGAGCTAGAACCTGGGGAGGCGATTTACACTATATTATATTACTTATTTTGGGGGAAGTGGAGTACACATATACACGTAAATACACGTAGGGTGAGAGGGTAGATTGTGGCGTAAAGTGGTAGGCTCGAGGTGTACATAGTTACACAACATAAGTAAAGGGCAGATTGTGACGACCCACAATACTGGATAGAGAGGTCATAATATATATATATGCATTTATTTAAGTGTTAAAATAAAAATAATAATAATAATAATAGTGCTTCTTTCTCAAGTATATAAAACGAGCAATATTATTTATTGCAAAGATATGTGTTCATCTCACTATATATATATTTAGTGATGCATGCATTTCGGGAAAGAAATATCTCAGCAGTAGTATTTTTTTTTGCCTCTTTAGCATTTTATGGTTACGATTTATATTTGAAACACTTGGGCGTTTTATAGCCTATAAGATATGGTTATCTTAAATTTCCCCATTATTACTTATTAAATACAGGTTTAGGAAAATATCTATGCAGATATAAGTTAATGCTTTTAATGGGCAAATATATCAGTGGTGCTTAATAGAATGATCTGTGCCTATATGACTTTTAATAAAGAATATATGTCGAGTAATGCTATGCGGACTGCCAGACGGATATTTTACCGGTCCTGGCGATATGAGATAGTCATGGTTTTCTTTGAGCAAATGAATGGGTAGACTCTATAATGATAGGGATTCAAAGCCCACGCTCTATTATTTCCTACACAAGCCAAGCTGAATGCAGATGTGTTATCATAGGAACATATATATATTACTGCTCAACAAAGGAGATTGGCCCATGTTTGCCAATGCTAATAATATAGCCAGCACAGGATTCAAACCCAGATGCCACTGAATACTGTAATTAGATTTCTTAATCATACCTGTTGGTAATGCTGTGTGAAATAGATAAACCATATTTATCATATAACTATTGACAATGAAGGGAGCTAAAATTATGTTTTGGTCCATAACTCCTGCTGGGAATACTAAAAGTAAAATATAATAATAATAAAAATATATATACTTAACTTCCCCTATGTATGTAAACACAAGCATAAATTTATTATATGTATTTATTTGGACTCTAACTTAATATAACCAGGTATTGGGTTTGCTTTCCATGATTGGCATATTAATTTTATAATGGCATATTTTTTGATAAAATATTATCATTCTTAATATAAAAATTTGTTTTATGCTGACACACTATAATACTGATTATTTACTGTGTGTAACTATCATTTCTGGTTAATTTATAATTATTGTTTTGATTCACAATTGTTGTTGTCATGAATTCCAGTATGACTTCATTGTAATGCACACACACATCTGATACTGATGTTCATTATTGTAATTGTTATTTTAATAGTTCATAACCTTGGTTGTCATTATTGATAGGTGACTTCTTTGTAAAAAATCATACATTTATCCTAGTGATATCTAAATAATGTACCTTTATAAATAACTTATGGTTGAATATTGTAATTCTTTGTAAAAATCATATATTTATCCTAGTGATATCTAAATTTTGTACCATTATCAATAACAGATAATTAAACATTGTAATTATTATTTTTTGGTTTAAATGTAACCCCATACATGGATCATAATAAGATCCAAACATGGTTATTAATATTTATATTTTCTAATGAATTGTGATAATAAATTATATATATATATCTATACCATTGTCATGTCATTCCCTGGTTCATCATATCCACTCAAACATATCCACATTTGATTGAGTCATATATATAAGTATCCAAAACCTATGAAATATTTAAAAAAATAATATTTGGAGCTATATCAAAGTATTTAGTGAGTATCTTATATTAAATTAATAAAGTCTAGTGCATGATAGGCTAAGTTTGTATTGAGAGTCCTTGTTTCTACCCTGACCACCGGGACCGAAAGAAAATGATGACCATGAGTAGCATCAGGGCATTGGTTGGATAGTGGAGATTTTGAAGCACTGGCAAATAGGTTAATGCTTAGTACTGTTTCGTGACTACCATATCCCGAACATATTGGGTTTGAAGTACTTTTTCTAGGTATCTGAATCTTGTTGGCTGATTATACAATTCTGACCGTTACAATATATATTAATTATATTTGTTTGAGAAAATTCAATTAGGTTTCACTTTATTTCTCAAGTTATGTATTACATTTATTAATTTGAAAGACAGTATAGGTTCTTGAAATAGAACTAATTTTATAGAACACTTTGAGAAGATTAAACTGGTAATATGATCTGTGCCAACTGTCTGCAAGGCACTGCTTGCAAGGCATCTGCGCTGACCTCTCGGCTACCTATGCTTGACATGATTTTATATTTATATGAATATTCCTTTTTTTTTGCAAATTTCATCAACATAACTTATTAACTTTTTTAACATATTTATAATAAAATAATTTATATTAACATTTAATTTAAAAAGATATAAAAATTGTTATTATTGTAAATTTCATAAATTCAAAATTGTATTTTACTATTTTATTTATTAAATTTTACATCTGAATTTCTTTTCTCAAAGAATAAAAAAAGTTTATGAAATAAAAGGTCATTAATAATACTGATCTGGTAAGCAATTGAATTTTTTTTCTTTCTCAAAAGTAAATCAAAGCATCATAGAAATATTTTCATCATATAAATGTTTATCATATAAGAAGATAATTTGAAATTTAAATACCTGAATCTCAGCAGGAAAATATTTTTTCAGTTATCCACAAATTTAAATTTCATTAAAAGTTAAATTTACTTATCTTTCAAACTTAAATAAAAAGTTTGTTCAACTTATTTATTATATGATATTTATATTTTAATACATCTCCATCCAAGATTATTGAAAACTATACCATGTTAAATCAGATTGAGTAATTTATTATGAAATTTCATAATGAAGTAAATTAATTTCTATTTTTCTCTTTTAAAAAGAACAAAACATGAATTTAATAAAAAATACTTTAAATATTGATGTTTATTTGTACATAATTTTTTTGATAATGAATCATCTACATTGGATAACTTTGCAAGTATTTGTTACATACATTTATTTATATTATATGTATATATCTAAGCCACGAAGAAAAACGTTATAATGTTAATTAGTCGTTTACTTTTAAACCCATTTTATAATATATTGCAGTAAAATCTCTAGTAATGCATTGTTTTTTTTTTGTGTAATTTAAAATGTATTATCTAAATTAAGATTGATTGTTCAAGCATGATAAAGCTTATCTATTAAATCACAAATTGATTAAACTTCTATTTATTGCATACACCTACTAAATAAACATTGATGCATAAAAAGACCTGTAGAGGTCCCTACTATCGCATTTTTACGCGCACATGCTTGAGGTTATAGCCTTAGTAAATATTACTCATTTCTTATAATAAATATATCTAAAGAGAATTCAAAAATATCTTATATTCAAATAAATAAGTTCTAATACAATCTATTTTATGTGAGAACCTGCATAGTGAGATTTATTTTAAAATATACTGTTTGAAACTATTGAATTTTTATCAAGTTAATAAATTGCGTTCAAATATATTTGGCTTATTAAATGACTTTATAATATGAATGTGTGTTTTTTTTTTAAAAAATAACAGTTGTGATAATTATCTTATCGATATTTAGGAAAGGTACTGGAAAATATTCATTGCGGCACATCAGATGCTATATAATAACCTTATATATATATCCACAATAATAATAATACATATGTAGTATCTATTTTTTATGTAACCATAAAATATCTGCTACTTTATGAAGATGGATTAGTCGCATAGCAACAAGAAATAAATCTCCCAGAAAGTTCATATATATATAATACAAATACAGTGGCTGTTAATTAATAAAAAACTATTGTAATAACAATAAAAATAATAAAAAGAACGTCAATGAATTATTACATACAGTCTTTTCAATTCACCAAAGTACTTTTGGTTAATTCCTTAACCCCTCTGCATGCATCCATTACACTTTTTTTTTTAATTTGCAGTTGAGGAGGGTTAAGGAACTAAGTGGAAGTACTTTTGCAGATTGAAAAGACTGTATATAATAGTTCATTACCGTTATATTTATCATTTTTATTGTTGTATATATATTTTTATTGTGTAACCTGGAAATCCCAAGAAATTATAAACATCAGCCTTACAATAATAATTTTCCTTTGTATGTTAATTTCATCTATTATTCAATTATTTAAAAAAGAATACCTCTTGCTCCCATATAAGATCAACGTTTAGATATTTTTAAAATACTAATACAATTTTTGTCTGTATCTTCTATATTTTTTATTTCAATCACTTAAATTAGTATAGAATATGATCATTATAAGATTCTTATATCAGTCATCTCTAACCACTAACTGTCATAATATGATTGAATGTATATTTGGTCAATGCCATTTTCTTTCTTTAATTACATGTACAGAAATTTTACTCCTAATTTTTATTTCGTTATTTTTTATAATACTTGAAAGGAAACAGGCTTAGCATAATTTTTCAGTTGTAATCTTTGAATAAGACAAAACAATATCTAATGAATTGCGGTAGAACAAAATTTTTAGTGCATATTTTAGCTCAGCAAAGACTGGATATGTAAGAAGTCCTGTACAAGGATATGCAATTTAAAATATTCCCTATTGCCTCCAGAAACTCAAATTTCGAAAGGTTGGTCTAATTTTTATCACTTGTGAATTTTATTACCTCGGTTTTGTTTTTAGCTAAAAAAAATTTAAGTTTGTTTTCAACTTGATAGTGATCTGGCTGTATTTTTACCAATACTCATGGGAGTTGTATCCCCCCAATGCCATATGGTTTCTCCTTTTATCAACTTTAAAAGTGATACTTTTTATTATTAACCTTAATAATACATCTTTAAATTTTCCAATTATCCTCTCTCACTGATAGTTGAAACTGTTTATTTTAATATTATTTGCTGCAATAATTCATCTATAATTTCAATTGACTCATTAAAACAACTTTAAATTTAGTGTGTTTCAATAATATACTTTATGGTACAAAAATAGATTACATGAATTTGTTGTTTACCAAAAATTACATTGTTGAAAATACATGGAACAAACAGAAAAAATTGTTAAAAAAAGGGATATGTAAAACAAACAACAACAACAAAAAAAATTGTTCTTGTTACAGAAAGGTTATAATTTGTTTTTTGAGGTTATGGTTTGTCTCAGGTTTTTAATAGTGACCATGTAGCAGCAAATATATCTGGGTGTGCAATTTTGCCATCTCTGGCCTTCAGTTGTTTGAGCTTATTAGAGAATGCAGCTGGGTGCTTTGTGGTATTGTCTCCAAGGCAGAAAGTACATTTGGTGCACCAGAAACTATATAAACAAAAAGTTGCTGCATGAGCTGCTGGTATTGAGCCTTTACTGAGTGTCTCTATTCAGTTATCAAGTGTGATGTTATTTTGTCTATATGTGTTAGTCAAAAATTCTCGGGTATTTGTTACAGCTGTGCAGGTGTGAAATAGGTGCTGTTGTGTTTCTTTTTCCCTGTGGCACAAGGAACAAACAGCATCAATTTTTTTGTAAAACCTGTGGTATTTAAGGGAATAGGAGGTAGGTAGAGCATGAAGATTTACCTTTAAAAGAAAGTCAAAAAATTTGGGTTCCATTGACCATTTTTTAAATCACTGCATCAAATGACTATTGTTCATATTTTAGCATGGGTGAGTGAGAATCTGTAGTTATGTCTGGGTACAGAATATTATAAATAGTCCAATAGGTGTATCTACCAACACCCAAAAAAGACACCTGATCATAAATGCTTTGAAGTTGATTTATGAGCAAAGACAAATATCTGTGTGAGGGTGGTGGTCGGTCTGTAGATGTTATTTGAAGGATGCATTCGAGAGCTGGAAAACTTTTTATCAGTGCAGTTAGGAGATTAATACTTTTTTGTTTGTGAAAAATTTGTATGGAGTGAAGATCTAATCCATTTCTGGTTGTTGGAAGACTAAGTCATTTTACAGTGATGGAGACTACTTTTCTGCACCATTATAGCTCTCTGCAGAGTGAGTAAATGGATGAAGTGAAAGATTTAGTGACATTTATGATTGGTGAGTAATAGGTTATTTTTGTAGTTATAAACTGATTGAAAAGGCATACTTTTGCATATAGTGAGAGGTAGGTTTTGGAGAAAGAAATGGTTGTACGTTCAGCATCATCTTTCAGTTTTTTCTGGATCTTTTGTCTCATTGGAGAGGACCCTAGGAAATTAGTTGATTTCCCATGATATACTTGTGTATTTACCTTGCCAGTGTAAAGAAACCAAGCTGATATTTTGTTAATATTGATTTTGAGTTTATATTTGAGGGTGTATTCATTAAGTATTTTTTCCAGAGTAGGTAGTTGTTTTTTGGATGTAAGAAAAACAGTAAAATCATCCATGTATGCAATACATGGTATATATAGTCCAGTGTGTGGAATTTGGATTCCTTGTAATTTTTGTTGTATTTTGTTTATGAGAAGGTTAATGTAGAACATAAATAATAATGAACTGAATGGAGATCCTTGAGGTATGGATTGGTGGGGAGAGAAGAAGATGATGTTCTACCATTAATTGTAATATGGATTTCATGACTAAGGAGTAGATTGGTTGGTAGGTATAAAAGATAGCAAGGTATTTTGGGGTCTGCAAGTGTCTCAATTAAAATTTCAATAGGGATTGAGTCAAAAGCAGCCTCAATGTCAATTTGAACAGCCATTGGAGCATACTTTTTCTGTGCTCTAACTGAATTTACAATGGTTTTGAAAATGAGGGCAGCTTGACCTGTTGAGGAGCCTTTTTTTTTGCATGTTGCAGTGGTGATCATAGAGAGAGATATGGTTCGATTTTATCTTTTAGAACCTTTTCCAGAATTTTAATACCAAGGGGGCTCATGGAGATTGGTTGCAGATTAGATAGATTGGATATTTAAGCTTGCTTTTTGATGAATGGAACTAAGGAGGTTGGATATAGATCTTTTATGTTAAACAGCCTTTGTGATAGATAATTTGCTAAATCACATAGATATGTGATGGTAAACTGACTGAGATGTGAAAATACAAATTTGGGGATTCCATGTGGCCCTGGATGATAAGTGTTTGGAATTGTGGTTAGCTTCAGCAAGAAATCAGTAGCATGGAAAGGTTTATCTAACTCTGGTTGGCCAAATAGATCTTCAGGTGGTGTGAAGGCACAATGTGACTGCAGCTTTTGTTTGAAATATTTGTATATTGGCTCTATCATATTGTGTCAGGCTTTGGTAACACCATTGGTTTTAAGTGTTTGTGGAACTCTGACAGTGGAAGGATACCCCAGAGCCCATCTAATATACCCTCATGTCCAGGTGTGTTGTTTTCGATCTTTAATTGTTGTAGTATTGAAAGCGCTTAGCAGACTAAAATAAATATTTGTAACATGAAAAAAACCTGTTCTACTGTTAAGTGTATACACATCTTTTGAATATGTAAATAAAATGAGAACTTATCTTGGGATTAGAGTAGCTCGACATAATTATACATATAAAGAGTACTAAGATGCATCTTAGTTATAACTATAATTTTCCTTCATAAGATTGATGCAGGCCAGGTATGTGTATGTTAATCTGATAAAGTCAAAGTTTATATATATATTTAAAGAGAGAACATCAAAAATAAATTCGCAATTAACAAATACCCAAACAGCATTAAAATAAACAAGAATCGGAATTTGTGTTTGCATTTTATAAAGCTATTTAAAATGTGTTTAAATTAAATATAATATTTCAAGATATATAAATTAAAAGGGCATTCAAATAATAATTGATTGTCTTTTTGCAATAGTAGAACTTATTATCAATGTTCTTGTTAAAATTTAATTATATATAAAAATACATATTATTTATAATGTAATAAACTTTGAATGCATATACAAAAATGATTAAGAATCAGATTTTCGATAATCATTTTAAATTAATACACTGTACCGGCTTACACACGCCTGCACATATATAATGTAATATAAGGGATTCGAACTCAGACTTTCACACGACCCTCAACTCTCCATGCCGTCTCATATTGCTGATCCACCTAATTATACACATGTTGAAAAGATAAATAATGACCTATTTATCTTTTCAACATGTGTATGATCAAGTGTATTAGCAATATGAGATGGCATGGAGAGTTGAGGGTCGTATGAAAGTCTGAGTTCGAATCCCTTATAATCATTTTAGCAAACTTCCAAATAATGATCTTTCTCAAATTAATGTTAATATCACATATATAAATTTGAACTTTATATATATCATTAATTATAATCGAACAAAGTTAAACAAGTTGATCACTTATGCATGTTTTAACCAAAGCCTAGTGTGATCAGAAATGATAGAGGTCTAAAAACCTTCTATTATATAAAAATTGTAGACAGAATTTTTAATATAAGTATATTTTGTTATTAATATTTTCAGATTTTATTACTCCTACAACTTTTTCAGTAATATTCACTTTATGTATAATATTAATTGCATCATAGATACAGAGATAATTATAATTTCATTTGCAAATTTTAAATAATCTCATTTCTCAATTGAATATATAATATTAATAACAACACTAAATATAAACAGACAAAAACTCTCCATATATTAGTGCCACCTTGTGCTAACTGATTGCTCTGGTTAGCACAAGGTGGCACTACTATATGGAGAGTCTTTGTCTGTTTACTAACAGTTATGTGCTAGCATGAGATGGTAATCATGTGATGTTTAGTGGTTTAATACTAAATATATTTGTAATAACTAATAAAGACATGAAAGATAACTAATGAAAAATCTGTGTTTTTATATTAGATGGTGATTAATGATTTAAAGCTTAAATTTATATTAGACAGTATTAAATCTCTCATAGATGATACAAATATATTAATGCAATTATTAATATTGCAAATTTAGTCTAGCATTTGGTATAACTACTTTATTTAATGTTTAAAAATAAAGCACTAATTGACTTTGCCTTGATAGTGTGTGGTTAATACATCACAAATTGAACACAGTGGAAATAATATAAGCGTAACCTTTGTATAAATTTATATAAAATGTTTATATCCTTTTCTGATATAGTAGACACATGTTTAAATCTCTAACATACATAACTGAATTAGGATTTAGCTGAAACATACATAGTACAAAAGATCAGTCTATTTATTTAACTTGGATGATTAATAATGTAAAGTTTAAATATATCATGAGATCACTACTTTTTATGCTTGCTCATAACTGTTATTAAAACAGGTAAAACTCTCTATACAGTAGTGCCATTCAGTGCAAGCCAAAGTAATCAATGAATGCCAGAAGGCTTGGGCATAAAATCTCTATCTATTATCTACTCATCCAATATTTCCAGACTAGTTTTTAGCTTGTGGTTTTCATCAGTGAGGAGCCTTGGATCTGATAGCACTGCACCAATATCCAGGTGCAGTGCTCTCAGATCCAAGGCTCTTCGCTGATGAAAGCCACAAGCTAGAAACTAGTCTGGTGGTATTGGATGGGTAGGCAATAGTTAGGGATTTTATGCATAATACTTCTGGCATTTGTTGATGACTCTGGCTTGCATTGAGTGGCACTACTATATGGAGAGTTTTGCTTATTTTAATAAAGTTTAAATACACAGTAAAAACATTTTTTTCTAATTATTATAAATCTATTAAATACGTTTTTTATTATATAATGTGTTTGTCATAGCTTCCTTTAACCGCTAATTATATTATTGGTTGTATGAGGTAAAAATCAAATCTTTTAATTGGCCAACTCACAAACTGAAGACAAAGCCTATTGTTAAAACATATTCGCCTATAATATTAAATTCAACTCAGATACATTTATAAAAAGTATATTACTAATTTTTCAGGTTATGAAGAGAACGAAAGTTCTTTCAAAAATAAATTGCTATTTATTTATTCTAAAATATTCAATTTCGGCAACATAAAAGCTATAATATAAACAAAAAGGTCGACTTTTACGTTATAGAAAAGTAAATATTTCTTTTTATTAAATCTTTAATATTTTTACTAAAATCTTCAATATTTTTCGAAAATAATTTTGTTTTTTTAGTATTCTCTCTGAAAATCATTTGTAATTACTGAATATATACTTAATATTCTTTAAAATTATATTCGAAATGAAAATCTCAGCATTTTTCTTTATTTTCTTTGATCAGGCGGTTTCTTTGTTCTTTCCAGCCAATCAGAATGTCTTTTTCGGCTGAGAGCTCACTAACAACCAATTACAACCAATGTTCTTTCTTTGTTTAGGTTTAAATGCGTTTTTTTTTTATTTTTTACTTGTAAAATAATTCGGAAGAGGGCACCATCTTACAGAACTTTTAAAAACCTATTCAAAACCTATCAAACGAATTTTTTAGCATAAGAACTGGCAGAGTTAGAGTGACATCAGATGTCTACGAGGAGCTTCGTAAGAGGCGGGAAAAGGGTTAAAACACCAATTTGTATGCTAACATTAAAGAGGAAACAAAAAATAACTAGCTAGTTTACTTTTTTTTTTCAGCCAATATAGTTCATCAGTATTTGAGTGTCAAATATACAGCTATGTTTGACTGAGTAATAAATATCTATAGACCTGGAAGTGCTATATATTAGAATAATTAAACGATGATGATTTATAAATGTATAAATGCTTACCTGAATAATACACATCTGAATAAAGTGATAAGATCTATGTCTATGTTTGACTGAATAATAATTATCTACAAATATGAAATTGTTATATATTAGAATAATTAAATGATGATGATTTATAAATGTTTAAATGCTTACCTAAATAGTCCACATCTGGATAAAATAATAAAATCGATGTAAAAATATGCATCTATGTTTGACTGAATAATAAATATCTATAGACCTGGAAGTGCTATATATTAGAATAATTAAACGATGATTTATAAATATATAAATGCTTACCTGAATAATACACATCTCAATAAAGTGGTAAGACCTATGTCTATGTTTGACTGAATAATAATTATCTACAAACATGAGATTGTTATATATTAGAATAATTAAATGATAATGAATTATAAAGGTCTATATGCATATCTGAATAAACCACATCTGAATAAAGTGATAAAACCTATATATACATATACTTGATAAAAAAGCTTTTTGACTCCTTCACACAACATGAACTGAAATGAGCTTTCATTTGATACAAATAATGAACTCTATTGGAAGAACTTATCAATAATTATTGTTAATAAAATTGTTGTTATTAAAAATTAATTTTAGTTGTTCAGTTCCATTTTGCATCACTAATCATTCATTGCATCCTGTTCACAAGAATCTCATGCCTCCTGAGCTATGTCCAGCATAACCAGACGATGGTAAGTAAGGTTGTAGTGAGATGGAACTCTAGTGGTGCCATTTGGGAAACCAAACACAAATGTTTAGGTACTTCCAGTCTCTATGGTGCTACATCTTCTGATGAGCAGGAAATATTGTTGTAGGTGGGGAGACATCTGCATTAGGAATGACAATTGATAGTCCTTCCTGCAATATGCTCATCAGGAAATAAAACCAACCAAGAGTGGGTTGGGGGTTGTCCAGTTACATAGTTTTGCCTGTTTTAATTTTCTTTTATAATAATAGCAATATATTTTGCATTCTTTTTTTTTTTACATTTTTTTTTATCTACAAATGATTTTTGCATCTATGGTTAAACAAATAATTGACATCTTTCACATATTCAAAAATATAGAAGTATATACACTATTGTTTTTAGTGCTATTGTATAAATCAGGGGTTCCCAATCTTTTTCTTTCCTCATATCCATTTGGCTTTTAGAAAATTATCCCATATCTCCTATTCAGTATAATAAGAAATAAATAGTAATTAAGTTTTTGTATAACTTTATTCATTTTTGACCCCCATTATCTTTGTCTTTTAGTAAATTATCCGGAACTTCCCATAAACAGTAACTAAGTTTTTATAAAAGTTTATTCAGTAAATAAATCTTGATCAGGAATTTTGAGTTATCGAATCCTGTAGTGAAAAAAAACACTGTGCAACCTCACTGTATCTGAGTCTAAAAAAAGGTCTGAAAGCTCTTCTGGCTGACAGTCAGAACTATCGTGGAATAGTTTGGAAATGTTGATAAGTTAACTATTTTTGGAATATATTATTAGCATAATATACTTATTTACTTGCTATTATCCTCTGATGGTGTGGGTATCCCAGATTGGGAATCGTTGGTATAGATGGGCATGTAGTATTATTCTTGTCTTTAAATGTAAAGTTTTTTTTTGTAATATTAATCATTCAAAGACTTATACTAAATGTGCTTTATAATGATTTTCAACTTTTTTATTTGAATTATTAATGGTCTGTTTAATGTTAAGGAACATTGAAAACATACTAATTTTATTCCTAAAATAATTTTATTTTTGTACATAATTGTAGTTATATAAGTCATTTTGGCCCATTGCTTTTTAGTAGTTAATGAGTCTTTTTTCATATTCAAATTTGAATTTTTTTTTTATTTGTTTATTAAGCAAAAATTTTAGAGTACCAAACACTGAGTAAATCATTTATGTATTTTTCTTAGTTTTTCTAGCAGTTTCATATTTGTGTAATTGTAAATTTCTAGTCAGGAAAGTTCTTAAGAGGTGTTGCCATTTTATAATAACATAAAATGCTAAATAACAGGTGTGTATACCCCCATACGCACATTTCATAATCTTATCTGTAACTTTAAATTTAACATTTTGTTAATATTTGTACATTTTTTTCAAGAATTTGATTTTAGGTATTTCATTTAAGTTATTAAACATTAACTGAATAATTTTAAGAGGAGCGCAAACAAACACATCGTAGAGCATATCTGATATATATATATTGCTTTATTATTTATATGTAAAACAGGTTATATAACACTTTTTTTAATTGAAAAAAATAGGTTAATTGATAATCTCGTGGCCAAATCGTAATCCCTGCAAAGATACTTCCATTAAATGTGTCTCAGAAATCATTTTTTATCTATATAAAATGTCCATAATGCATTCAATTCTTTTAATGTCAATTGTTCTAAGTTTCAAAAGATATCTCAATAACGTTTACTGAATAAATTCTATTTACTGAGCCGTAGAGCTCAGTGAAATCAAATGAATCATTGATTTTAGAATCTTTTATTTAATTAATGAAATAAATAATTTTGATTAAAAAATCTCATTGTTTAATTCTGTTAACAAAATAAAAATCGTTAATAAATTCAGAATAGCTTCATTGATGTCATTGAACAATAGAATGTTTTAATAAATATTATTCAAAATATTTAGAATGTACATGGCACAATGGACAATGGACTTCAAAAAGTGTCATTCTTTATCATCAAGCTCCATTTAATGAAAATAATTTTAGATAACACAAAATACTCCAAGGAATTATTAATTAATGGTATCATCTATAATTTAGCAATTACCTTGATTAAAAAAAAAATTAAATAAATTGTTTTAAAATAAAACGATAGTGGCATATATATTGTACAGAATAGAAAATCCATCCTTACTTTTTGAAGTTCTAGTATGGTTTTAAAAAAATGTCTTTGATATAGTTTTACTTAAGGATTTGTAAATAAGTTGTTAGTGTTATTAATTGTTTTATGGTTATTTAGTTCATGTTTATTTATTTATTATATGCTTTGTTTTAAGATGGATCATTGTAATGACAATATATATGTATATAATTATGAATGTGTGTATAAAGAAATAATCGTTGGCAACGGTATTTAAATTGCTAAATATAATTACATTGTACCTTTATTTATTTATTTTAAAAATTATAAAAGATATAGTAGTATTGCTAAACAATAGTGTTAAAGTTTTTTTTAAAATCAGCATGTGATATGGAACGCTGAATAATCGTCATCATTCTGGCTGGTTAATAAAAAAAGAAGACATTACTTTCGTTCGTCATTTTCTCCAAATTTTTCTTATAAATTTCCTTACAAAAATTTATTGGATTAAGGATTAATACTAAAGATGATTGGCTGAGTTCAACTTTATCATTTGGGGCGTCGGCCTCTCTACTTGCCCATCAAACAACATTGGAAATTTAAGTGAAGCGTAAAACCTCAAAAATAAACCGGCGTTCTTAAACAATTTTAAAAAAATAGCTATCATAATTGATTGATACATTTTATTATAACTTCTAAATTACTTCGTGATCTAAAAATAATATTCAACTTAACCGCGTATATAATTGAATATCCAGAAATGACTGAAATTTATGGTTTTAACAACAAGAAGCAAATCTTTTAATTTACTTGTAATATGTACATATTTTACATCACTTCAAGCCATTTTAGGACGAATAAAATAAGGAAAGTGCTGGAAATAACTAGCTAATTTAAAATAACTGGACACTAATGCAGATATATGGTAAAAAAAAAAAATTATCTTGTTTTTTTTATTGTCTATTTTTTTTTTCTTTGCTTTTTATGTAACATTTAATATAAATTTATGAAAGAATATACAACTAAAATCTTTAGAAACTAATTTATCAATTTATTTTCATTGTTAAAATTTTAAGAATGATGAAAGTCGATTTTAGTATATATGTTTGTTTATTTATTTTAAAGACATTTTATAACTCAAATTATGCAAATATGATGTAATTATAAATATATATAATATTTTTTATTTTTTTTTACTTTTTATTTGATTCGCGTTTGCATACAGGTGTATTAAATAATAAAAAGTCATTTGTCAGTTTAAATTGGAAAGCAATAAATTATATTTTATTGCATAGGAATTGTATACAGGTAAAAATTTATAGAACTGTATTTATAAATAATTATCTTAGTTCTTCAATTATTATTTCACAATCTGGTTGCATTTATTCATATCCATTAAATCTTATAAGATAAAATATTTAATATTTCATACTTGCGTGCATTATATATATTAGTGCCAATATTTCATATGCTAATCATTATCTTTATTTATCTTTAAGTCAGTTCACTTTTAAATTTATTTGTTGGTGCAGACATTACTTATTGTTTATTGAAGTTAAAATTATAGTTATAACTTTAGTCCACTATTGTGAAGTTTTTATCTTGGTATTATTAATTGTAGAATAGCCTTAGTATGTCAGGCCTTATTTATTACAGTTATTATTATTACTGGATGGAGTGGATAAATTCCCCATCCATTTTGTAGTATCCATGAGTTGATAGTTATTATATTTCCAGTGATTGTAATCACAGATTCCGAGATACCTATTGTTGTTGTTTTCGGTGAGCCTCTCCATATATTTTCCTGATGAACTGAGACAAGAAGTCCAGGCATCTTATTTTGCCTCAAATGTAGGTGTTATTTTGGAAGCTACCATGTTTTTGATATATTTATGCTAGTTGCATTACGGAGTTCTCTTTTTGGGTCTATCACTCATGAGATTTAATTAAAACTAAATTTCCCACTATAGTAGGTGAGGTTGCTTGTATTTTAGTATGTAATGTCAAAATAAGTTTAGTTAAAGAATGTGATTCCTTTAGGATGCACTCAATTATGTTAGTGCTTTAAAGTATAAGAATGTCTGTGTTTTGTGCTATCGTAATTTGTAATCATTCACAAACCAACCAACAATATTTTGTAATTGTAAGTGTTTGAATTTATAAGCATATGGCCAGTTAGTATAATCCACACGTTATGTATATGCTATGATCATCCAGAACTTTTCCAATGTAGATGTAAATCACTTAGTTATATCTAAATGTTTATTTAGATGATTTACATTATGTGGACATTGAATTTATAACTTATGTGTGTATAAATGACTTCTAATAAATGGTTCATTCATTGAATCCATTTAATATTTACTTAACTCAGTCATTTAGTTATTTGCTATTTATAATTGGTATTCATTTAAAAAATGTATTAAAGAAATACATTTATAACTTAGATTATTAATGCAACAAGATATCTCCAACTTGTTTATTTATTTGTATATTTATTTAACTTCATAACAGCTTATACAGTTCCTATGTAAATATAAATTGCAAATTATAAGTGTTACCGTTAAACCTTATACTTAATTTACATATAGAAAAAATTGAGTATTTGCAAAACAAAACTAGTATTATGTTTTCCAAATATGTATATATGTATATGTATGCTATTATAAATCTAAAGTCGCAATGTTGAAATAAAGCTGTACCATTTATTCTATATAACAGAATGATTTTATTTGAGATTTATTTATTTTCTTTTTCTCTATTTTTAGTACATCAGTTCTACAAGCTAAAAGATATGCAAGTATTAAATTATTGGTAATTTCAATTGAATAAATATATTTTGGATTCAATAAAATTTCTTTTGTTCTGAATTATATTTGGTATATAATTCATTGTAAGTTAAATTAACCCTGAGAACTAATTTGTAACTTATTCTAGTCAATGCTCTATATTACTAAGTTTGTCTTATATAGTTAGCCGTGGTAATAGTATATTTTAGTATATTCATTTTGAGGTAGGTTATTTTATCTTAATATATGTATAACATGCTATTAAATAGGTATTATAATTCTTATCTGTATTATATTTATATTAAGTTGAATGGTGGAAGACATGTTCTTTCTTCTTGCATGGCACATACATTTTATTATAATTTGGAAGTTAATATAAACCTGATTAATTTATGGGTGCCTCATAGATATATCTTATCCAAATCTTTTCTTTATTTCTAATATAGTCTATCCATTATAAATGGTGCAATTTATAGATTGAATCTATAAATCAAATAATTCAAGAGATTGCATATTTCATTATAAATGCTATGTCATTGGGCGGCTTAGTCAATTAATGATTGTTGGTTACATATAAAGTTTCAAATTGTATTTTTTATTATAAATGCTGCTCAATAATTTAGGCCACATCATTTTTTCTTACTTATAGCTTATATGACATGCTACATTGATTATCCACTATTTATTCATCTTTCTTCATTTATATTGATTTACATATTTACCATTACAATTGGCCTACCAACATTTTGGGACTTTTTATTTTAATACATTTACATTCTATTACAATTGTAATCCAACGTTTGGAGTATTATTTTCTTCTCATATGATTATGTATATTTAAATATGATATGTCATATTTACGTTCCATTACAAATTGACACCACAACTTGGTCGGCACTATATGTTTATTGATGTACAATTACAATTGGCTTTCCCAACGATTGGGGCCAATTCATCTTTCTTCATAGGTTATATTATTTTCTTCTTATAGATATGATACAGTTATATATATATACTATTACAATATATATATATATATATATTGAAACAATAAGATTCGTATTCGAATCTTAAGTTTAACCTTTTTCTATTGTCTCTCACTCACCGGACTATCCTACCCAAATTTAAACTTTTTTTGGTATCAAATTGTGTGTGTAGCAATATTAAAAATGTATAGATATATGTAGAATTCAACATAAACATGCACACATTTTGATCTCAAATTTAAGGCAATAAATAAAGATAAATAATATAATTTAGATTTCTTCTTTTAGTTATATAAAAATATATAATTTTAATCATTTATTTTGAATTGTAAAATTCATTAGTCATTGCTTTGTTTAAATTTCATTTAGTAATAATTTTAGAAATGGATTGTAATATTTAATTAAAAGTAAAAATAATCGTATGTTCCCTTTTTGTCTTTGAAATTTTAAAAAGAATCGGTCAGTGAGAGATAATAGATTAATTAAAAAGAAAAATTTCCTAAAATGTAATTATAAAAATTAAATGTAAAATGTAAATGTAAACAATAGAAAGGCAGATTTCTCTATAATTAGAATTAACAAAAAAAGCATTTATTATCCTCAGGGCAGATTAAGTGGAATCCAAAAATAAACTATGACAAAAATGTGAAAGATAAAATCTAAGAAAAGAGACCATCTTAGACTTGCTAGAAACAGACACTTGAACTTTAGCTCTGCTCTTGATCAGGAGAGCTCCAAGATATTAAATAAATTTTTCCTGGCACAGTATGATCGAGTAAAAGTGCCCAGACTATTCTCCGCCCGGAGATGGCCTATCGGAAGCCAAACCTTCCATTGCCCTTCATAAATTCAACCACAAAGATGTGCTGCCTAAAATAATTTGAAAGCTGCTGCTGTTAAATTACACGAATCATCCAAATGCTGTAAAGAACTGCTAATGCTAGAATCATGAACAATTTGCTACTGATCACAGAATCAGAAAACTTCTCATAAACAGGTACCTGTGTCCAAATTCTTTAGAGTACTCTACTAATAACCCGCTATAGCTTATTCATTCTTTATTTAACTTATAAACTGTAAATTCTCATTTGTAAAACTAAAATTAATTATTAAATTTTTTTTAATGTAAGTTCTTTAATAGTCTAGCCTGCCTAACTCTAACTTTCTTGGGTGTGTATTTCTAAAATCTACATTTTATTATATAATTATCGCATGCTCATAATTTTCTAAGTTTAAATCTATGATCACTTGAAACAGTGGATGTGTGTCAAATTTTCATTAATATTTACTTTCATAAATAACTTAATTTTCATATAAATCGACACGCATTCAATGCTTCATTTATTGTAATGCAGGGGTCTACTACTTAGCAAATGGCTGGTGTATTAGTTGTAATAATCACCCAGTTTATATATGTTTTATATTTATTAAATCTTAATTAATAATTCCATAAAATTGCATTTCTTTGAGAGTCGCCAACGTTCTTTATTAAATGTTGATAATGTAGGGCCGAGTTAGAAAATATATTTAAATCTTACCAGAATCGTCTATACATTATATATGTGTTACATTTTAGAGATGCGATGACCCATTCCAAGCCTTGAATATTCCAGATTCAATAGGGTTGAAATTAACCTTAGTCATCCTACACAAGCGGACATAATAAATGCTCCCATAAGGCTTGATGAAAGTCACGCAGCCAGCAGGCAATCGCGGCACGAACCGCTTGTCCCTGGTTATGCTTATGTGACATCTTACTTCATTGGGCTGATGCCAAATGCCAGCCCGTCATTCTTATAAACTCATTCACGGCTTTGCAATTTCAATATACTGCCATTCCATATCGCCTTTTTACAATGTACCGTGTGTTTCTTTAATTAACCTTATTTTTCTATGTATCACTCTGTCCCTCATTATCTTCATAATTCACTCTCAAATAAATGTTAGCCCTTAGTTATTAGTAAATATCTTTAATTAAATAAATATATGCCCGCTGCTACTATTATAAATATTATTTTAGACTCTTGCATTGCAAAGTAATAAATCCCTAAAGGCATGTCTTAGAAATACTTGCTCAAGAATTTTAGGTAGCTAGATTACATCATCAAATAAATGTATTTCTCTTTGTAAACATGAACAGTATCAGAGATACCGCTACTGAGATCTTAAATAAAAGTATTATTGATAAAATGATTTCAGATGTTACTAAATAAATAAATGTATTTCTTGAATAAAAGTATCGGAAAATTCTGTTACTCAATTTAAATATTATCAAATATTATTAGTAAATAATTTATTAAAATGTTTCAATAAATAATTTCAAACTATACATCTGCAGTAATGTTTTATTTATTCGATACCCATTCAATATCTTTCCTCGGTTTGTAAATATAAGTGTTTAATTAATATTAGTGTAATATTAATATTCTGATTGGCTAACTCGAAATAAAATCATGAATCTCTTGCATACCCTGACCATCGTGCCTAAAGAAATATTTACTAATGTCGCATCAGATGCGTTGTTTTATAGATTGTATTGTGAAACCAATAAACTATGTTCGAACTCAGTACTATGGAAGGCTTTGCTACCTTGATGGTGCTGCCATTCTGTGTGGTGGTCAAATTCTGCACTATGTTAATGATTCACACATTTTCTGACCGTTACATAGTATAATTTTTTTTTTAGCATTTGGCGCCAATAACGTGGAGGCTTCGATACAATACCCATATCCCTGAGCAAAATATAATGCATATAAATTTTTTTTAGCATTCGTTACTCGAATTAGCTAATTATTATATATATACAAGTTTGTTTTTTGATAGAAATAATGAAAAAAATAAATCGAGAAAATAATGTGGGTCGAGTGAATGAAGGGACGGTAGACGTAATAACAAATGTAAGGAAAGCAGGGATGTGTGTATAATTTAAGAAGGAACAAAAATACTCGGATCTAATAAAATATTTATATATCTATGTCAAAAAAAAAGTAATCAGTCGCTAAATGAGAAAGCAAGTGGCAATAAATATTTTATTAAAGCACCATTATATATATTATAGACAGCAGTGGCTTATTATACGCGTTGGCAGTAGTTCGTTATAATATATATGTTAAACGTAGCAATATAGAGATAGGGCAATGTAGAGTAGGTGAGGGCAGTGAAAGAGTGTGATAGAGCAAAGATACCGGTGGGGAATAGTCAAATGCTAGTAATATAAAATAAATAAATAATATTAAGAAAATGAAAGCAGAAAATATTAGTATGGAGCAGGTAGATTTATCTAAAGCGTTTGGAGGGTCAATGGACTTTAGTTTAAAGTTACGTGAAATATTTTGACAGAATAGGGAACAAATGAGGAAAATTTATGATGAGGAAGTGAGAAGAAGAGATGATGAATCAAAAAGATACAGGAAGAAGAAAAGATAAGAGCTAAGGAGTATCAGGAAATTCAAAATTTTGTCTTGAGAGAGTTAGGAATGACAGCAAATGAATATAGAAGAACCCAAGTCAATAAAGAAGAAGAAAATATAAAGACAAGGGAGGTTAGACCTCAAAGCTACTTGGGAAAGATTATTCAGATAAAAATCTTTAGAGGAGAGACAGGAGAAAATCCTCAAACCCACTTAGAGAGCTTACAAAGTTTCTTTCAAGTGCATAAGGCAGGAGCAGGTGAACAGATAGCTATTGCCAGTTACCATTTACAGGGCTATGCCAAAGACTGCTGGGAAGTGGTCAAATGGAAACCTAAAACTATAGAGAAGTACAAAGATGCGTTAATGAAACATTACTGGAGCAATGAGCATCAAAGCAGTATCTACAATACGCTCTGCCAGGAAAAATATGGGACGATACCCCAAGAGACGCACACACAGTTTTTCCTCTGCCAAGCGAACTGGTTTAAATCCCTTACAACATTCACCTTTTTGGATTCACACATCATAGGGACCATCCAGCATAGCATGTCACTAACCATCCAACAATTAATGGCAGGCAGTCAAATAAAAGACATAGAAGAAATGATTGAATTTCTCACTATATTGGATTTTAACTATTGGGCCAAAGAACCACCTGATAGAAGGCAAAAATTAGAAAACCCAAGGCCACAGTCATCGATGATGAGAGATCGATATTATCCACCTCACCTGGGGTTGTAAAATATTTTAGACTCTTAGGACGGTTATTAAACGTATATAAGAATATTAAAACGAATTTGGTAAAATGAATTTGTTTGAATGGAATTTACATTAGTCAAATAGGGCTTTAGATAGAAATTTTTTTGTTATGTATATTATTGTCTTAATTACTATTACTCTTAAGAATTTTTTTAATATATATTATATTAACTAATCTTACTCTAAGAAATTTTTTATATATAATCAGTTTAACTAATATTACTATGATTTCTAACCAGACACGGCCAAATTAGGCCATTTTAATTAAACTATAAATTCTGGATCCGGGTATATAAATTATTCATTGCTTCATGTAATCTCTGCTTTCTATATTTCTATATATCTGTAAAAAAAAAAAGAAAAAATTTTTTTTTCATATTTGAATTATGTGATGTAGCAAAAAAATTTTTTTCTTTTCCTTGCCTCCTTTGTTCTTCCTTAATTATTCACGGGAAGTACGGGAAAATGAAACAGTAAGATTCGTATTTGAATCTTAAGTTTCACCTTTCTCTATCATCTCTTCTCACTCACCGGTCTATCCTACCCAAATTTAAACTTTTTGGTATCGAATTGTGTGTGTAGCAGTATTAAAAATGTATAGATATATGTAGAATTCAACATAAATACGCACACATTTCGATCTCAAATTTAAGGCAATAAATAAAGATAAATAATATAATTTAGATTTCTTCTTTTAGTTATATAAAAATATATAATTTTAATCATTTATTTTGAATTGTAAAATTCATTAGTTATTGTTTGTTTAAATTTCATTTAGTAATAATTTTAGAAATGGATTGTAATATTTAATTAAAAGTAAAAATAATCGTATGTTCCCTTTTTGTCTTTGAAATTTTAAAAAGAAGCAGTCGGTGAGAGATAATAGATTAATTAAAAAGAAAAATTCCCTAAAATGTAATTATAAAAATTAAATGTAAAATGTAAATGTAAACAATAGAAAGGCAGATTTCTCTATAATTAGAATTAACAAAAAAAGCATTGATTATCCTCAGGGCAAATAAACTATGACAAAAATGTGAAAGATAAGATCTAAGAAAAGAGGCCATCTTAGACTTGCTAGAAACACACTTGAACTTTAGCTCTGCTCTCGATCAAGAGAGTCTCCAAGATATTAAATAAATTTTTCCTGCCATGGTATGATCAAGTAAAAGCGCCCAGATTATTCTTCACCCAGAGATGATCTATTGGATGCCAAACCTTCCATTGCCCTTCATAAATTCAACCATGAAGATGTGCTACCTAAAATAATTTGAAAGCTGCTGCTGTTAAATTACACGAATCATCCAAATGCTGTAAAGAACTGCTAATGCTAGAATCATGAACAATTTGCTACTGATCACAGAATTGGCAAACTTCTCATAAACAGGTGCCTGTGTCCAAATTCTCTAGAGTACTCTACTAATATCCCACTATAGCTTATTCATTCTTTATCTAACTTATAAACTGTAAATTCTCGTTTGTAAAACTAAAATTAATTATTAATTTTTTTTAATGTAAGTTCTTTAATAGTCTAGCCTGCCTAACTCTAACTTTCTTGGGTGTGTATTTCTAAAATCTACATTTTATTATATAATTATCGCATGCTCATAATTTTCTAAGTTTAAATCTATGATCGCTTGAAACAGTGGATGCGTGTCAAATTTTCATTAATATTTACTTTCATAAATAACTTAATTTTCATATAAATTGACACACATTCAATGCTTCATTTATTGTAATGCAGGGGTCTACTACTTAGCAAATGGCTGGCATATTAGTTGTAATAATCACCCAGTTTATATATGTTTTATATTTATTAAATCTTAATTAATAATTCCATAAAATTGTATTTCTTTGAGAGTCGCCAACGTTCTTTATTAAATGTTGATAATGTAGGGCCGAGTTAGAAAATATATTTAAATCTTACCAGAATTGTCTATACATTATACATGTGTTACATTTTAGAGATGCGATGACCCATTTCAAGCCTTGAATATTCTAGATTCAATAGGGTTGAAATTAACCTTAGTTGTCCTACACAAGCAGACATAATAAATGCTCCCGTAGGGCTTGACGAAAGTCATGCAGGCAGCAGGCAATCGCGGCATGAACTGCTTGTCCCTGGTTATGCTTATGTGACACCTTACTTCTTTGGGATGATGGCAAACACCAGCCCATTATTTTTATAAACTCATTCACGGCTTTGCAGTTTCAATATACTGCCATTCCATATCGCCTTTCTAAAATGTACCACGTGTTTCTTTAACTAACTTTATTATTCTATGTATCACTTCATCCCTCATTATCTTCATAATTCACTCTCAAATAAATGTTAGCCCTTAGTTATTAGTAAATATCTTTAATTAAATAAATATATGTCCATCGCTACTATTATAAATATTATTTTAGACTCTTGCATTGCAAAGTAATAAATCCCTAAAGGCATGTCTTAGAATACTTGCTCAAGAATTTTAGGTAGCTAGATTACGTCATCAAATAAATGTATTTCTCTTTGTAAACATGAACAGTATCAGAGATACCACTACTGAGATCTTAAATAAAAGTATTATTGATAAAATGATTTCACATAAATGTTACTAAATAAATAAATGTATTTCTTGAATAAAAGTATCGGAAAATTTCATTACTCAATTTAAATATTATCAAATATTATTAGTAAATAATTTATTAAAATGTTTCAATAAATAATTTCAAACTATACGTCTGCAGTTACGTTTTATTTATTCGATACCCATTCAATATGTTTCCTCATTTTGTAAATATAAGTGTTTAATTAATATTAGTGTAAGATTAATGTTCTGATTGGCTAACTCGAAATAAAATCTTGAATCTCTTGCACACCCTGACCACCATGCCTAAAAAAATATTTACTAATGTCGCATCTGATGCGTTGTTTCATAGATTGTATTGTGGAACCTATAAACTATGTTCGAACTCAGTACTACGGGTGGCTTCGCTACCTTGATGGTGCTGCCATTCTGTGTGGTGGTCGAATTCTGCACTATGTTAACTAATCACACGTTTTCTGACTGTTACAATATATATATGTGTGTGTATGTTACATATGTTGATGACACTATAATTATATATTGGACTATTTCCACTCTCAAATATGTTAATTGTTAAATGTTTTTATAAAAATTAGAACTTTATTTAAACTTTTCAAATGCATTCATCAATAATGATTATCACACAGGTTTATATATAACACAAGGTTCCAAGTGAAGTTAGTTACTCTTCTTGAAGTAATACTGGCCTGACCAATGATTAGTACTATCAAGGGAACCAAATCATGGGGAACTTTAGAAATACTGAATTTAAGATAATGTTCTAACCACCCTAAGCTATTCTGAGCGCTATTATTAACAGTTGAGTATATTTAAATTTTGAAAAAAACATTTAACAATTAATATTAAATGATGGAAATAGTACAGCATACAATTATAACTAAAATACCATCATCATAAACTTTCAGACATATATGATGATAAACTGTTTGTTTGCATCCTTCTTAAATTTATTTAAAGTTTAATATCTAACACATAGGCTTATTTATATATATATATATATATATATATTATATATATATATATATATATATATATATATATATATATATCTGTACAGAATAATGTAATATACAGGGATACTTTGAGCTCAGACTTTCACATGACTATCACTTCTCCATACTATCTTATACCACTGAAACACTTGTCTAAAAGATAAATAATCACCAATATACGTATTTCGTGCTATACTAACAAATTGTTGGATAAAAATGGAGAACATAAATAATAAACTATTAAATTAGTGGCTTTAAAGCTACAAAGATAAGACAAATCTATTAATTACTTCATTTGCATAAAATCTAAAGCAGTTCTATATTAGCAGTTATCATCTGCATCTTTATCTAACAATTCATTTTTCTATAAAATGGAAAGTTTAAAATCTTTTCTATTTATAAATTTTTTTCTCTTCAAATGTGAAATTTATATATATATAAACTAATATAGCAAATTAGAAAAATACATTACTGATTTGATCATTGGTAGTAATCCAAAAAGATGTTTGCTAAGCAAATAAAAAAATCAAATTTAAACATTAAAAAGATCCAACATAGATTGAAGGACCACTGCCAAAAATGCTTTACATAACTGAACTACACAAAAAAATTAATTCTTATTGGAGTAAAATAATTATTATAGATTTTTGCTACACCATTTTTTAAGTAAAAGTAATTAATATAAATTCTTGCTAACATTATTTATTAACTAGTCTTATTAATAATTTGAATTATAACTTGAAAGTAATAATAAAGTACAATTAATATATGCTCTGGATTGTTAATAATATCTATTGAGTGACGTTTGTATTTGAGTGAGGACCACTTATTCTTTAATATAAAGAAAAGGTAATAATAATAATAATAATAATAATAATAATAATAATAATAATAATAATAATAATAATAATAATAATAATAATAATAATAATAATAATAATAATAATAATAATAATAATAATAATAATAATAATAATAATAATAATAATAATAATAATAATAATAATAATAATAATAATAATAATAATAATAATAATAATAATAATAATAATAATAATTTTATTAAAATAGTATGGTTCAAAATCATAGAAGGGTTCTTTAAGGTAAAATCACATTAACTTTTCAATCAAAAAAAAGTATCAACATTCTTCTCATAGTGTGCTAAATATAGATACACCCTTTTTAAAACTATACTTCTTTTTTAAAATGTAAATGCAAATTCCTTAGATTAATCCTTTCAAATAGGTCTTCAATTATGGCCAAAAAAATTAGTAGATTCAACTATGAAAATTTCATAAGAGTTTATCATAAAACTATACGACTCATTATACATATTTGTATATACTAAACTTTCACAAATAAAGAAAAGGGACTCCTAGTCTCACATAGAAAGAAATACATAGATATGATATATAAAATATTAATATAATGGTCTACCTTTCAAATGCATTTTGTGATGAAACTATAAATTATTTACTGAAAGAAAAATAAATAAACTTTATAATAAAAGCAATACATTATGTATATACATACAAATGGTCTCCATGAAAGTAAACAATAATAAATTTTATATAAAACATTCATTATGTACGATGTATATAGCATATATACATAATGCATATAAATTAAAACAAAAAAAAAAGAAATCTAATGTCTTATTATTTATCTTGATGAATCAAAATTAAAATCAACTGTACACACTTTAATTCTAAAAAAAAGGATCAGATCATTTATCATTTAATAACTTTTTTTATAGATATACTTTCTTTTGAAAATGGATAGTTATCTGATACGCCATTATTTATCCTTGAGTGAATTGAATCAATATGTTAGATGACATCTAATGATGAATGTGTAAATTCAGAAACGACTTGAAGTTGATTTTCTCTAAATATCTCTTGCCCTGGTTAAGCTGAGATGGAACAATGAAAGATGACACACTTATTTCAGATGATTTTGACAATTCTTAAACTAATTCATGGGATAGAAATAGCCATTCATTTTCATAGTGATTTCCTTTCTTTTCAAATTCATGACTGGTTATGATTTCCTTCCTTTTCCTTTTTTGATGGTAATTAATGAATAAGACTTAGCAGCAGGAATCAAATTCTTTAGCTATCATTTCTTCTCTACTTGGTCATTCTTTTATCATCATCATCATTGTCAAACATTATCAATTCTCTGCAGAATGAAGGTCCATCTTCTCCATTCTCTAGACACTCTTCTTCACATCACACCTGCATATTTTCTTGCTTCACCCATCCATTCATTTCACATGTGGTCTTTTTCTGGGTCTTTTACAACCTCTTGGAATCCAGTTTAAGATTTCAGTTGTCCATCTATTATTATTTCTTCTAGCAATATGTCTAGCCAAACTCCACTTCAGTCTTTTTAATTCCTTCAATGATGTCAGTAACACCTGTTTGTTCTCTTGTCCATATATTGTGCTTTTGATCTTTTCTTGTTTCTCCTAACATGCATATCTTCATAATTCTTTGATTGGTCTGAAGTCTTGTATGGCTCTTCTATTAAGTATTCAGTTCTCAGATCCATAAATAAGAACTGGTCAACACTTTCATTAAATTTCTTCCTTTTCAAACACATAGGAATATTTGTTTTTAGTATTGTTATTTCTATGATAAGCACTCAACCAAGTTTAATTATACAATTAATTTAATCCATTAGGTTTCCATCTGAAGTAACAATCTGACCAAGGTATTTGTAGTTGTTAATTTCTTCTAACTCATCATAATCAATCTTTATTTTCATCTTTTGAGAAAATCCATTGAACATTACTTTAGCCCTTTTTAATATTTACCCTTAGTCTTACTATCTTACTTTCATCTGATACCTCCTGCAACATTTCCTGAAGCTCAAAAGCATTATTTATAAAAACAACTACATCATCTGCAAAATCTAAATGACTTAATAATCTCCACTTAATTTTACTCCTTTAGTTTCCCATTTTAATCCACAAAACACTTCTTTCAGCACTGCTGTAAAATGTTTTGAAGAGATTGAGTCATCCTGTCTTACAACTGTCTCAATATTAACCTCCTTAGTATAATTATGTAATATAATTGTTGCTGTTGAATTTTTATAAATATTCTTTAGAATATGACAATATCCTGGGTCTATACCTTGATGATATAATGCTTTAATCACTGAAGAAGTGCTTATAAATTCACCTGCCTTTTCATAGTCTACAAATCCAAAGCATAACAGTGACTCATATTCATAGGTCCTTTCTATGACTTCCCTCAATACTCCATCTTGTTCTCTTGGTTGGTTGAAATCCAATGTTTGCTGTAAACAAATTGTAATTATCTTGGTAAAAATTTTATATAAAATGAATAAAAGGCTGATAAATCTGTAATTTCTAATATCTTTTTATCCTTTTTTTAAATATTAATATTAATACTGGATTCTTCCAATCATCTGGTACATTTTTATCATTTAGACATTTGGTATAACTTTGCAAATTTTTTCCTATTACTTTGCCTGCTTTTTTTTAATATATCGATTATAATTCCATTATTACCTGGAACTTTTCCTTTTTTATAAATTTAATTGCATGTCTAACTTCTTCAGTTAAGATTCTGGGTAATTCAGAAGATATTATAAATGTAGGAGGTACTTGTTTTTATTACTATATATTTCTTAATAGATCTCTTCTATCCATTTCATAATGTTATCTCTCAGTTCCATCTTTTTTTTCTTATTGCAGATTTAAGTTTCCTACCAGTACCAAAATGTTGTTTTATACTCTTGAGACTTTTATTCTCTTCTACAGCTTTCCTTGCTAGTTCACAATTATATTTTTTTATATCATTATGAAATTTATTTTGCACCATTTTTCAAAATTTGACATATTCAATCCTTTTAACACATCATTTTTAGATATCTTCACATTCATTTCTCAGTAGAAATTTTATTGATCAATTGGTGCTTTTTTCACCATCTATCTTTGTTGCAGTTTTTAAAAGTGCATAAGTTATTTTCCTATTAATTTCATTCAAATCTGAATTATGTTCAAAATCTACCAATACTTGAAACTGATTTGCATGTTCTAACTTAAATTCATTAGAATGTTTTGAAGTTTAGGAATATAAACTGTAAATATTGTTTTTCTTAATAATTTTTGTCTCTCTAGTTTTGCATTAATACATATCTTACATCATACTAATTAATGGTCCTTTCCTGTATTGAATTTATGAAGTACATTACAATCCTGAAATATGTATTTTATATTAGTCAAAATATAATCCAATTCTGATATACCTTCATTTGGATGCTTCCATGTCCATTTACTTTTAACATTTTTCTGAAAAAAAGAATTCATAACATCTGCAAACTTCACAAGTCTATGTCCTCTCTCATTTCTATTATTATAAGCAAATTTACTTACAGCATTTTTATCTTTCATTTATTCACCAATTCTAGCATTAAAATCTCCCACAACAATATTAAGGTCTTGTTTAGCCTGATCAAAAGTCATTTGTACATTCATATAAAAATCTTCTACAACTTCATCACTATGAGAACTTGTTGGGGCATAAATCTGAATTATCTGCATGTGATATCTGCTATTAAGTTGAATGATTAATTTTGCTACTCTGTTCAATACATCATCAATCTCCACAATGTTGTTTTGTCACTTTTTATATAATGAATCCTATTTCACTTGTACTTCCACTATTTGTGCCTTTGTAATAGAGTACACACCCATTTTTTAAATCAATTGTCTCTTTGCCTTTTCTTCTAACTTCACAAAATCCAGCAATGTCCCAGGTCTTCCTCCAATTTTCGAAATCTTCCTTCACTTGAAAGTAATCTGTAGTTGTAAGTACCTAAATAAAAATGTCATCATCAAATGGCAGCTTGACTCAACAATTAGGGCATTCTTAGCACCCTCTGCCTTCAGCCACCAACTGTTGCCTTGTCTGGTGACTTTATAGACTGCTGAAAATAAGGGTCAATATTTATTTTTGTCTCTCATAATTATATATATCTAATAGAAAAACATTTTTATTCATACACATTCACTAAAAAGAAAGTTCATGGTGTTTCTTAATCTTAAAATCAGAGGTAAAAGCCAATAATCTTACCATGCTGGCTAATGTATGTTGACATGCAGCCCATCCATGTTCTTATACTATGTGAATAATTACATAGTTATAACAGCTGCAATGACAAAAATATATGGACATCAAGAATTTTTGCTCCTTGGTTCCTTTAAGGCCACCAAGATGAATCATATGGTCTCCTTTTAGCAAACACTTATAAAGTTTTGTAATTAATTTAAGTGGTAAAAAGAATTTAACAATAACAGAGTTTATTTTTCTTTTTTAGCCAAAAGCCATTGTAAAAAAATCATGATCTCTTTCCTTTATTGCCCTTTGTTGCTATAGCATCTAGTCTACACTTTTACAAGACATATCAAATTACATTCCATTGTTAGTATAAATATTGATTTCCCACCTCCCAAATTGATATTTACAATGATTAAAAAGATGTATAAATACTTTATATAAATATAGCAGTTTATGACATATACAATAAATAAATACCTTTGTGGGTCAAAAATTCTTTTTAGCAAACAAGCTATATTTTAATTTTTAAACCATCCTTAACATATTGCAATATTTTTGTAATGATTTCTTATCAACTCTTTATTTTTGCCATTATTTCCAAATTTCAGAATTATGAATAAACATATATACCACAAAAGAATGTGAATAAACAAAAAAATTGTATCAAAATCAAATGAAGATTATAAACAAAGGGGAAGCAAAAATAATCACCCCAAGCCCAAAAGATAAATATGAAATTTTGTGAAATTATTAAATCTATTATTAGAATACATATATATGCATCATAATAATAAAACATCGATTATATTTCACTAATAAACAATTCAAATCTTATACCATAGAAAGAAGGAATCTCTTTGTCTCTAGATATATATATACATCTTTTATTGATAAAAAATATCCATAAAATAATCGATATTAAGGATAGATCCTTCCAACCTTTACAATATATATATATATATGTGTCATCAATAGTAAAATGCATTAAATATATTATTGTATTTTTTAATATATTAACATATTTATAAATGTCAATATATTTACATAGAAAACAAAGTTTTTTTTATTCTTTAAAATATAGCATTTGCATATACATAATTTTATAAATTGTAAGACTTCCCACTAAAATCAGTTTACCAACTATTAAATTGATACTAAAAAGTTTTAGTCAATATAAAAAATTGTCCAAGCATGTAATTATCAACTATAGGAGGAAGAGTACTGAGGTTTAAAGCTCTGATGATGACTGCTGGACAGTTAAAACTGTAAGGAAATAGAATAAATGATATGTTGAACTGCATTGTAAAGTGTCATTTAAGGTGTATGTGGTGTATTATATTATAATTATCAACTATATTTAATTATTCTGTTTTATTCAAAATTAACCTTTTTTTAATGTAGTTAATCTTACTATAATTGTTTAAGCTATCAATTCAGTGTTATATTTTACTATACTATAGAGTTAGTCAAGTTTTTTAATGACCTAAAAAATTTTAATCATTTTTGTACATATAGTAATTTGTAATAGTAATTTCAATAAAAATTATGGATGAATAAACATAAGTTTGAATTTAGATCAATCATTATTTTCAATTTTATAAGTATACAATATTTGACATAACAAAATATAAATCACATAAAATAACATCATTAGCAGAAGCAATGACAGAACATTATTTAGTAATTTGTCAAAGTGACTAAAAAGTTTGACTTTAAATTATTCTTATAGTATAAACTGGCTTGATTAAGACTTTATGAATCTCACTGCTAAAACAACATTTCACTTCTTTGAGTATCAGTGATTGATTTATTATCTATGTAATAATGAGGAGATTAGATAAAAGTCTTCCTGGTGTATTCCAAATTTGTTAAAGTGACTAAAAGTTTCATTTGTAAATTGTTCTCATGGTAAAAACATTTGAAGTTTATTACTTTATAAATATATATATTGAAATTTTGTATTCCTTTGGAATATATTTTATTGGTGTGTAGATTAAAATGTATAATTTTTTTTTATTAATTTAGAAGTGTAACATAATTGATATGTTTAAAATAATACTTTTATTATTATTATCATTTAAAGACATTACACACTCTTTTATAAATAAAAGTTGATTTTATTAACATTTTAATAGTTCAAAATCCCTATTGGTAGATTCAATTAAATTTTTAAACTTTTGATTGGTCAATTATAGATTAGCAGTAAAAATATATTTATCTTTTAAAATTATATTTGTTTTAGTTTAGTTTCTAAAATGCAAACTAATAATTCATTAGATTATTAAAGTGAGTGAAATTTTTTTTAAAAATAAATTTCTACTTATAATTGATGAAAATAATCTATAGCAGTAAACATAAAATGTATGTTTGTTATCTAATTATAAATTGAGGCTGTACATTGCTGATCTTTCTTTGACAATTTGCCTTCATATAAAAGTAAACATTTTCTACTAAAATCTGAAGTATTTTCTTAAATAATTTATATTTCACATATTTTGTAAAAAAAAAGCATTAATGTGTCAAAAAAAGTTCTAAAACATATGTTTTCATTTAAAAGATCAGAACGAAAAATTGAACTGTCAAAATTTATTGATAGGTGAACTCTGGTGGAGAACACAATAAACAACCAATCAGCATTTTGAAAGGCAGTGTTTACATTATTGTTATACCATTAAATTTAAATATTATTGATTTATTAGTTGTAAATAAATTCTAAAGATAGCATCATCATTCAGTATGATTTTCTTGGAAAAATAACTGTAAAATCAGCAAAATAATATTAAAAATAGCAGTTTGAGATTGAGGCAGCTGCATGCAAAAATAACCATTCAGAGCAGTTTACAGGTTAAACTATAATTGAAAAAGAAATTCAATTGTTGAAATTAAAATATTGATTGTAAAGGACTGATAATTATTTATTCAAATATAACATCACATGACCACCACCTCTTATGCTTGTGTATAATTGTTGTTAAAACAGGCAAAACTCACTATACATATTCCCACATACAGCAAGCTAGAGTAATCAATGGATGCCAGAATGCTTGTGCATAAAATCCCCATCTAGTGCCTACTCATCCAATATCCCCAGACTAGTTTCTGACTTGTGGCCTTCGTCAGTGAGACTTGATCTGGGAGCAATGCACCTAGATCTTAGAATCGAATGCAACCCTCCAGCAACCACCTTTTATTTCCATTTAACTATAAAACTATGAATCTTAAACTGAAAACATCTTAATGTTTTCAATCCAAGCCCATTAGCTTATATAGTCATATGGGTTTGAACTCAGTTCAGTACCCATAAATTTTGGTGTCTTTGGTTATTTAATAACCATAGCCACCACTATCCTATTAGGCAGGATTGGTTTAAAGCCAATAAACATCACATGATCACTATCTCTTATGCTTGTGTATAACTTGTTAAAACAGGCAAAACACACTAAACATATTGCCACCCACAGCAAGCTAGAGTAATCAATGGATGCCAGAAGCTTGTGCATAAAATCCCTATCTAGTGCCTACTCATCCAATATCCCCAGACTAGTTTCTGGCTTGTGTCCTTTGTCAGTGAGGAGTCTTGGATCTGAGAGCTTGTTGTGTTTGGCAATATGTATAGTGAGTTTTGCATGTTTTATCAACAGTTATACGCAAGCATAAGAGATAGTGGTCATGTGATGTTTATTGGCTTAAAACCAATCCTGCCTAATAGGATAGTGGTAGCTATGGTTATTAAAGAACCAAAGACACCAAAATGTATGGGTACTGAACTGAGTTCAGACCCATATGACTATATAAGCTAATGGGCTTGGATTGAAAACTTTAAGGTGTTTTAAGTTTGACTCATAGTTTTGTAGATAAATGGAGGTAAAAGGTTGTTGCTGGAGGGTTGCATTAGATCCTAAGATCTAGGTGCAGTGCTCTCAGATACAAAGCTCTTCACTGATGAAGGTGACAAGCCAGAAACTAGTCTAGGGATATTGGATGAGTAGGCACTAGATGGGGATTTTATGCACAAGCCTTCTGGAATCCATTGATTACTCTAGCTTGCTGTGTGTGGCAATATCTATAGTGAGTTTTGCCTGTTTTATTCAAATATACTTTTAACTCTTTCACTGAAAAATAATTTTATTGGCTGAGTCAGGTAAAACTCTAAACTTTTAATTGGTCAATTCCTAAACTCAGCTGTAAAAATATATTTATCTTTTAATATTATATTCACTTTAGTTTTGTTTGTAAAAAGTATATTAATAATTTGTCAGGTTATGAAAGAGAATGAAAGTTTTTTCAAAAATAAATTTTTATTCATAATTATAAAAATATTCATGACAAATCTGAAACAAATCTAAAATGAACGTTAAATAACCAACTAAAAACTGTTGCTGAAATCAGGGATTTCTTTCTCAATTTTACGTTGTGAAAAAGTAAATAATTTTTACTAAAATCTTAAATATTTTTCAAAAATAATTTTATTTTTAGCATATTTTATCAAAATAATTAATAATATGTCAAATAATACTTTTAGAATGGTCTAAAATATTCGTTTATTACTTTCAAAATAAAACAAAAGAAATCATAGCAGTAAAAATTATTGACAAGAATTCTTCTTTGTCCTCTATGATTAATAGCCAATCAGTGACAAGAACATACTGCCTTCTTCCATTGTTAAACTAAATTTTGAATAGTATTGATTTTTACTTCTAGAATAATTCCAGAGAGGGCAGCATCTTACAGAACATTTTCTAAGCTTCAAAAAGACCGTAAAATTTTTACTGTAGCTTAAAAATTGACAGATTTTGAGCAACTGGGACCATTCTGAAATGGAAAGCTCTGAGAAACCGTTAAGTAAATTGTAGAATTATTTACTGTTCTATTGACAAGTAGCCAAGAATGATTTTTTATAAAGCAAACTGTTTGGATCACATGAACAGGTGCTGATGAATTAAAAAAAATGTAGTGAATTTTTAACTTCCAAAATGAATTTATAAATAAATAGTTTTGATCCTAAGAATTTGGAAACCAAGACTCAAATGGATAATCTATTTTTTCACATTTCCATTTACCATAAATAGGATTACTTTATGGCCATCAACAAGTGCAAATATCATGATTTTGTAGAATGTTTAATCCTTTATACAGTTTATAATCTTCTATAGTTCAAAAGGAGCATCATAATAAAAAAAGTGATCATCTACCATATACATAAATTTTCAGAGACATTTAAGTTTATTTAATGTTAAATGAGTTAAAGGGATAAAACAGAATATAAATGTTAAATATTTTGTTTAATTTATAATAAACTACTTTTCATAAATATTTTTATGATGATGTTAGTCATTTATAATTCACCAGTTTTTACATATTGTATCAATCACCATGTGTATTTATAAAGCTATATGCAAGTTAATATTTTAAAAATGTTTTAAATGTAATGTTTAAAAAAATATGGATGTGATAAATGATAGTTTATTCTTATTTTATAGATGTCATATTTCCATAAAGATCATAAAATATATAATCTTTGTTAATTAATGATATTTATAATTTTAAATGATCGTTTAAATGGTAATAAATATTTATTTTATATATATATATATGGCATTTGGTTAATGCTGTATGTATTAACAATTGAGATATTGTTATGTCTGTGTTTAGTTTGATGTTTGTTGGTTAGATCCAGTTATTATGTACCTATGGTTTCATTTCTATAATGACTTCATTTTTGTAGTAAATATTTTCTTGAGTGTGGATAATGTCATATCTTTCATTAATACAACTATATATGTGGAATTACTGTTTAAATATTTTATGTATAAAATTTTAAGTAGAGGTATTGCTTCTATGTTGTTACTTAAAATATAGTAGAGTTAATCTCATATAGGCATTTCACCCATTGCTTTGTCTTATAGCCCTTGGTGGATAGATTACTGTGTTACTAATTATTGAGATCAAAGATAACTCGGTTTGTTTTGGTAATGTCTCAGATTGTTCATAACACTTAGTTTTGTTGATTATGATATATGAACTTAAATATTGGTATTTATTACAATTAAATTATGGTTATTTTACTTTTCTTAAATAAAAAATATTATACAATTTTCATTGGTCTTTTAATATGTGTTGATGATGTCTCGAAAATTGTTTAGAACTTTTTATATGCTTGCATTTATTTTTGCCTATTTACTTGAAGATTTATTATTAGTTGGATTTTATTTTATAATTCAAAACATCCCAACATTTGTGTGTAATTGTGACTTTGCTAGTAAATTTAACATCTTTCTTTGGTATTTTTAATAATATTAAACATTATTAAATTACAATTTGATATAAGTAAGAAGTCTAGATTTATTATCTAGTGGCACCTTCTAATAAACTAATGTATGGAACTATTTATTTATTACAATATATATATATATATATTAGCTGAAACACACAGGCTTATATATACCTGTGTCTGTGTATTAAATGGATTATGTCCTGTACATGAGGGGTCAGATTGACCTTAGGTCAACATGGGTGTGACAAGAATCTCGGCCTCAGAGTGGCCTTTGAGCATTCCATCATCAGATTTTCAGTTGGATGGACGATTGAAGAGTTGGAGTATGGAGTAGATTGAAGCCTGTCCATTAAAGTATGAGGTTTGGCTATCTTAATATATATCTGAGCACTTATAGCATATATGTGTAGAGATGGTAATCCAGACCAACTGATGATTGCTGGTTTAGCATGAAATACGTATATTGGTGATTATTTATCTTTTCGACATATATATGTTTGAGTGTATCAGAGTTATGAGATTGTGTGGAGAGTAGTGGGTCATGTGAAAGTCTGCATTTAAATTTTAGTACTTAAATTTTTTTGTTGGAAATATCTAATAATGAATTAAAAGCACAGACATTCGAAATGCACAAATAATGAGTTATAAATATTGAAATAAAATAAGCTTAAAAAAATTATAGAATCAAAGCAAAGATTCTTAGCTTTAAATAAATATAATAAAAATCTTTTAATTTTAAAACTAACGAAGAGAGTTTTTAACAAAAATAAAATTACAAACAGATCCTTAGGGCAAAACGACCATTAAAAAGATTGTTATGAAATAGATAAGACTCGAGAAATAGAAACAAAAGGCTTGCTTTTCCCACCCAAGATATACACAGACCACAGAGGAAAATCTACTGAATATGTTTGATAGATCGGCACATTCCTAGATAAGACATTTCAGGACTATAAAAGAAAGAATTCAAAAGAAATAATTAATTAGAAAATTAGAATTTTGAATTCATGTGTCATTGCTGAAAAGTAAAAAAAAAACTTAAAAGTTATTGTCGCCATTACCAAAAATGTAATCTGTTTCATCACGCTTCCTTCAGTTCAGCCGGCTGAAGGCAGCTTTCATTTCCATGGATCCCAGGATTGAACCACTGGTAACATCTTCAGAAATCATTGTAAAGCTTTCATAAATTGTCATCTAAAAGAAATGGCCCTTGTGTAAACTCAATTCTTTGTCACGAAGGAACAAGCCCAGGGAAAGGAAAGTATAAAAGTATAATTGATAAAAATGAAATATAAACTTTAATTTAAAATCTTCAAACTTTTTTTTTTAAATGAATTATAGACTTTCTCTCCTAATCAAACCTGAACTTTATTTTTTTATAAACCTTGCAATTTTAAAAGTCTTATCTAAAGTTGAAACATAATCTTTTAAAATATGTATTGTATTTTTTTTTATTTATGCTTAGTATAAGGTCTGTTTGTAATAGGGCAGAAGTTTGTGATTGCAAACAAATTTAAAGATAAAATCAAACACACATCATTCATTATTTGTGCATTATTAGATTTTTAAAAAATAGGTCATATTTATTATTTGATGTAAAAATAAGTTGAATACTCTAAACTAAATATTTTTTTAATAAAGTAAATTATTAAAGTGACTTAAATTTAAATTGAGGGTAGATGGCTGCTTAGACTCATTTAAGTATATGCTAGTTTAAAAGAGTTTTGATTTCAGACTATTTGTTTCATAGTTGTGTCAATGTTGGTGGAGGGATATATGGAGGTTTATATCAATGTAATGTGAAGGGTGCTAGCACACAGGGCAACATGCCCAACTGAATGCATAACCCCAAAGAGGTAGTCATGGCATTGAAATGGATGTGAAGTACTTCCCAAGACATTGACCCCTTTTAGCTCTATGGATAAGGACTATAAGTCAGCAAGATAGACTGCTCTCCCATCCATACGTAGCATTTTCTCTTTATTATTTTATATGCATGTTTCCTTCACCAGACAGATGTACATTCCTGTACTGGATGAAGGTCATGTTCTTCAAATAATATCACACTGTCAGATGCACATTCCCCTCAGCGTAGTTCTATGCTAGCATGTTCACATTGCATTGGTTGCTGATATATATCGGGAAGCGATTGTTGGTGTGGCTGTGGACTTTTAGCCTGGAGTCAAATGTTTTGAAAATCTTTTAAGTATGTCGTCTAGGTGGTCTATCTATGCTCAACATTCTAAGATTAAAAATTAAAGTTAAAAAAGATAATAATAATGAAACATAAAACATAATTTTTTTATAGTAATTATTTTTCAAGTTTGTGTGTTATCACCTATATATACATGAATAAAATCTTTTGTGTTATTAGTACTGGAAGTGATCTAGTTTTTTTTTTTTTAATCTTTATTAAAAATATGTTTTAATAAATATGTTCTAAACCTCTGCTACTCCATGAGCTAGTGGCAAGGGCTGACCGTCAATAAAAAAAATTGGTTCTTTAACAGCATGTATCTGCCCATTATATAAATTTTCCAGGTTCAATAGCCTGGTGGCACCCTGTACAGAAGATATGGTAAAACTCATGATCCACTCCAACCGTTATAACATATATATATAAATATATTATTTGCAGGTTGAGAAAAAGAATGCTCTGAGGAAGGTACTTGATATTGTACTGAAATGTTAGCATTTAGTTATTTCACTACATGGAATATCCCACAAATAATAATAATATGACATCTTTTATCCATGAAAATATTGAAATTAACATATATATAAATTGAAACCATATAGCTAGCTGTAATAGAAATAATACTTGGTAGCATTCTCCTTAGATTTAGAATGATTTAATTAATGGGAAAATTATATTTAAACTTCCCATATGTTTTTTATAATAATAATAAGCATTATTTAAATTTTTTTTTTACTACATGATATTATTAAAAGTTTCAGATATTTTAAACATAATTTTAATATCTGAAATATATTATAATTTTAAATGTTGTAAAAGAGAGAACAATAAAATCAGATAAATAATTTTTCTTGTTTTTTCTCTTCAATAATTTTATCTATTTCTCAGTTTAATTTTTAATTTTGAAAATTAATGAGAAGAAAATTTTTCTGTTCATTAAATCTTTTAATTTTTTTATTTTAACATTAAAAAAGATAAAGTAAATAAAAATTTATATGTGTAAAGTTATTTTTATATAAGAAAAAAACCTTTAACAATTTGATAAACTTTATTCTTATTAAGAAAATTTTTATATTATTTCTCTCCAAAATTAAAAAGGCAATATAATTAATCTGATTATCTTGTGTTTTTTTTGTCAAGAAAATATTGTTTAATTAAAAAGAAATGTCAAAAAACTATGATTTTAGTTTAAGATTTTGGCTTGTTTTTCAATATCAATATTGATAGAGGGAAATAGTCAAACAGTCTAATTGCTTATTATTAAATTTTGTCATATAGAAACAGGATTGTGATTGGTTAAAGACAAGTATGTTCCAAAAATAGGAATGAGGGTCAATTAGTTGATCTTAGTGTCTTGTAACAAGCAAGGATTCCTGACCCAGCTGTTGAAGAGGACAGTCACTTCTAGAAGTTCCAACTAAGCTGTTGAGTAGAGCATCCAATCCTGATGCAGCTTCTAAGGAAGAAATCAGATGCAGACATTCAATTGTTTAGAAATGTTTTTACAATGAAAACCATGAGATAAACTTAGATAAAAGCTAATATCATCTATCTCCATGTAATCTGCCTCACTAGAAAAGTGTAAAAATGCATCTTATATAATCCATAACAATATCTTGTCTCTAACTAAAAACAGGAGTGTCTCTGTGTGTGAGCCTGAACTGGAAGAATATTATTGGAAAGAAAAGTGGATAAATTGTTGCTGTATGTGTTAGCCTGAAATATCCTATTGCAAATAAATAAAAAAGGAAATAATTAATATGGAATTAAAAGTCTTCAAGAAGAATGACTATGTGGAAAAATTGTAAATTACAAATGCAAAGAAGGACTTCAAAGAAAATTAAAACTAGGGTATAAGATATTTTATTTTGTCTTTAATGTGCACATTAAATTTAAATTTATAATGAAATTTTAAATTAAGTAGCAATTGATACTAATTAATAATTTTATTAGTAATTTTTTTAGTTGAACATGTTTTTTAATATACGTGATTTTTTTCTTTCAAAATTAAAGTTTTCTTATATAAACTTAATTTTTATAAAAAATGATATCTTTTTTTAATAACTGAAACACAGGCTTGTTATATACCTGTGGCTATATATATGTAATATAGGGTATATGAGCACAGACTTTCACACCACCCACCTCTCTCCACTCTATCTAATAACAGTGATACACCTAAACACATATATGCTGAAAAGATAAATAATCACCAATATATGTATTTCATGCTAAACCAGCAATCATCAGTTGGTCCAGACTATCATCTTTACACACATATATAGTATAAGTGCTCAGATATATATTAAGATAGACTATCCTCATAGTTCAATGGACTGGTTTAGCATGAAATACATATATTGGTGATTATTTATCTTTTCAGCATATATGTGTTTAGGTGTATCACTGTTATTAGATAGAGTGGAGAGAGGTGGGTGGTGTGAAAGTCTGTGCTCATATACCCTATATTAGATATCTTTGTTTGTTTGTTTGTTTTATATCATTTCCCACCAAAATTATGTACAAAAAGGGTAAGCTAATTTAAATGCTCCTATTTGTGATTGAAAAGCTGTGTTTCAACTTTTGTTATTTAAAAAAATAATTTAATGAAAGCAAAAGTTAATTAATTTCAAAAAATAAAGATCAAATTGTTAATTATTTTTATGCTATTACACTTTTTAATAAGAATGTATAAATTTGAATTATATTATCATGTCATTTTTAAATTTTTTTTACTAATTAATCAGTTTATTAAATAATTGTTTATAAAATATTCTAGTGTTAGTATTCTTTATTTCTCCAGCTATATGTTACATGAATTGGTATTGTAGTGAATGACTTTATTTCAATAAAGCATAGAGTTTGGGGGATTGTTTTTAAATTAACCTATAAAGTTAATTTTAAAATAAATTAGAATATATTTATTTATCTCTTACAGTAAAAATTCAAAGTTCTTGCTTCTGGAACTAGTTTAGTGCATAATGATTAGTTATGTTGATGTAGGGATTTATGTTGGTATTTAGATATTCAAATGGTAACTCTGGATGGCACAAAGGTATTACCTTTAAAAGTTCATTCACTGCTTTTCTTATTAAAAATTCAGTTTATAGTTGGCCTGTACCCTCATTGTAGTCTATGGCAATGTTGATTAGCATATATCAGTGTTCCAGCTTTATTTTTTTATTATAAATGATGTATTATCACTTAAGCGTGTGCATTCAAATTACTGTGTTATATTGTTCCCTAAGTTTGGAAGTGGCTAGATAAATATGCTATTTATAATGTACCTTTTAACTGTTGATTTTTTATTATTGTTAATGATTGCTGGTTGGTTTTGATTTAATTCTTCTCCTTAAATGCTGGAAGATGCAACTTCTTGTTTTGTTTATTCTGACTCTCTGCTCTTATTGACTATATTTTATATTCATTTTACATTACATTTATATTTAATTTTTTACTTATTTTATGGAAATGATGAGTGTTTGCCATATTTATCCCATGTCACCTCTGGTACTATTATTTCCATGTTTACCCCAAATTTTTTCATATCATTATAATATGAAAATGTTATATATAATTTTTAGCTTGGATAACTTAACATAGTTAAACCAATTTCATCATTACTGTCTTGCTAGAACACCAAACAAATGCAAAATAACAATTTACATACATAGTTATATATATATAATTTTATTTTTACTTCATTATGTATGTAATAATTTTGCATACGTATGTTAATTTTCTTTCATCCAAAGTTTGTTTGGCTAACTGTAGTTAGCCAAACAAATATTGGATGAAAGAAAACTAATCCACTTTAAAAAGGTATACTAACATATGTATGCAAAATTATATATATATATTGCATAATACTCCCACTCCAAAGCAAAAAATAAAACGTTTTAGATAAAAGATTGGCCAGATTTTCCTCTTTAGCTTAATTTATATAGAAAGGCTAAAGATTTTAAATCAATCATATTACTTTATTAAAGATATATTTCAAATTTCTTTACATTATTTTAATTGGCATTCATGAACTTTTTCAATTTACAGCTTGTCAATGCCAAATCAAATCAAATATGTAAATGTAGACTTATTAGCAGTTAATATTATATAATACTTTGAGATTAATACTCCATCACTGATCTACAAAATAAATGAAATACTCTCAAACCAAAGCACAAGATAAAACTATTTTAGAGAAAAGATCAAATCATCTTTTTTTTTATCTTAATTTATATATAGAGGCTAATCTTAAGTACTTTGGAGAGAAAGCATAAAAAATTTAACTCGATCATATTACTTTATTAAAGCCCTATTTCAAATTGCTTTATATTATTTTAATTGACATTCACAAAAATTTTCAATTTACAGCTTGTCAATACCAAATTAAACAATGAAATATGTGAATATAAACTTCATTTACTTAATAGATCACTGTTGAAATACTAACCTTGATGTATTATATATTATTAACTGCTAGAAACTTTATATATATTGTTAATATGATATTGGGAAGCTGTAAATTGAAAAAATTTGCAAATGTCAATTAAAATAATATAAAACAATTTGAAATATAGCTTTAATAAAGTAATATAATTGATTTAAGATATTCATTCTTTTTCTTTAAAGTGCTTAAGATTAGCTTTTATTTATAAATTTAGATAAAGAGAAAGTCAACCCAATATTGTATTTAAAAAAGGTTTATCTTGTGCTTTGGATTGAGACTATTTTATTTACTTAGTAGACCAGTGTTAGAGTATTGATCTTAATGTATTATATATTATTGACTTCTCTGAATATATATATACAACAATAAAAATAATAAATATAATGGTAATTAACTGCTATATATAGTCTTTTAATCTGCAAAAGTACTTTTGATTAATTCCTTAATTCTCCTCAACAATTGTTAAATTCAAAAAAATGTAATGGAAGCAAACATCATCAACTCAAATCCCATAAATCCTAAATTTTAATGTTAGCAGCTTGTCTATTATTTATTTTATTTTTTATTTATTAAAACTGCCTCCTTAATTTTTCTTTTATTATGTTTTTTTTTTTCCATAAAGAATATTAACACTTTTAAGATCAAATTTAAATTTATATTTACATGTCCTTTATTGCTTCAACAAAACTGAATCACTCATTAAATCATTACTATTTTTATTTTTCACATACTTGTAAAACAATCATGATCCTTTAATCTTTACTCTATACTGCACCTCGATCCACCTATGTATGACAACATACATCCACAAAAAATCTGATACATCACAATACTTTTTTTCTTGACAAGTATGATACTTTTAGAATTATTTACTAACTTATTAACATTATTTGTAACACAAAATGAAACATTAAATACATCCTTATATATCCTTAAAAAAATTTAACTTGAACATTTGAAATATAAGATCAATCTTCAACTTCTTTAAATTATTATAATTCTTTTTAAATTGACTTAAAGTATTATTAATCTGTTCAATCTTATAACCAACTTCAAGCAATTTTTTGACAAATATCTCAATATTTTTTTGATTTATTACTTTGTTAATGACATAATTTTTCATTACACAATAAAAAAATTAAAATTTGTCATCTTATGCATAATTAGTACTTTTGATTTACAATTTATATATCTCCTTTTTTTGCAATGGTTTGATTATTAATTTATAATTAATATACTATTACCTCTTGTAATAAATAAATCCAATTACTCAATACTTTTGTCCTGTTCTTTTTCAGTAGTCCATTTGAACCATTCAAATTATTTAACTCCTGTTCAAGCAAATTTATAATATTGGTATTTCAGCAAAAGCATTAACCATATACTTTTTGTAAATTTTAATATTTTTAAAAATACACATATCTAAAATTTTACTGCCATATGTAGGCAAAACAAAATTGCAAACTTGTGCAGCAACAGGTGGACTCATAGGCCAACCTTTAGACATTTATAATATCCACTTTCAAAAGAAACAACACTGTTATCATCAAAAAATTTTAATGAATCAATAACAAACTTTATAATGTATTTACAAAAACCTTTACTTTTCAATGCATGTTCAATTATTTTTTTTGGAATCTACTGATCAATGGAACCATACATTTCTGTGACATATAATGAAGCAATAACATCACTCTTATCAATCACTATATTTTAAATTTTATTTACATTATTAAAAGATGAAAAAGTATATAAAGTCACAATGGTCTATTGTTATTTTGGTCTGGTCCTCAATTTGTAATTCAGTCTAGTCTCCAATCTGTAAATTCACTCTGGCCTTCAATCTGTAATTCAATTTGGATTCAGTTTGTGATTGAATTAATCTGGTTTTCAATCTGTAATTCATTCTGGTCTTCAATCGATAATTCAGTCTGGTCTTCAATGAGTAACTCAGTTTGGATTCAGTTTGTGATTGAATTAGTCTGGTCTTGAATCTGTAATTTAGTTCAGATTCAGTTTGTGATCCTCCATCTGTAATTCAGTCTGCTCTTCAATCTGTAATTCATTTTGGTCTTCATTCTGTAACTCAGTCTAACCTTCAATCTGTAATTCAGTTCAGATTCAGTTTGTGATTGAATTAGTCCATTTTTTCACTCTTGAATCTGTAAGTCATTCTGGTCTTCATTTTGTGCTGTTGCATTATTCATTGCTCCAGATATCTAGAAATCTAGTGACAGAATATAGACATTCATTACTGTTGTGGATAATACTGTTGCAGAAGCCATAGAACTAGCACCATGCATTGCTAGATGAAGTATTTGACTGGGCTTCCTGCCCAAAGTCCTCCAAAATTGGCTGTCCCATCTGAACCTTCATTGGAAACTGGTACCAAAATGATGAAATAGATGCTGCTACAAACTCTCTCTCTCCCCCATTGTCAAAAGAAATGGAAAACAAGCCCTGAAACCATTGATGGAGACCAAAAAATGCCAACTGGTTGGAAACTAACAATCATGAAAGACTAGGTAAAAATATTTTGATACTTGTCTATAGACACTTTCTATTTTATTTTAAATGAACTGAACATAATGAGGGACTATTATAAAATTTAGCTTGAAACTAGTCATTTATATTTCTTTATGTAAATATTATGTGTCTGTGCATGAATAAATAAGGTTTGCTTAATTATTATTTGGTTTATTCTGTTTCTCTCTCTTGGCACTGCATCATCATTAATTTAAGAGTATAATTAATTTTTGTGTTAAATAAATTTGCTGGATGCCCTGATTAAGAGTATGAGCTAGCCTGGGATATGTTAGGTGTTGGATTGTGTGTCTGTCACTGGAAGCATGCTGACTATATAACATATGGTTGGATGGTGCCTGAGTTTGATTCTCAAAACAAATAAAATGTTTTTGATGGCAGGGGTTTGTTCCAGCAGTGGAAGTGGGCCACAGTCAGGAAATGTGGTCATGTTATGCTTTGTATAGCCCAATCTGGCCATGGGTATCATTGATGATTATGCTATCAATGGTATTCTCCCCTCTGCTTGAAGGGCCAATCTGTTATTGTGGTGTTAAAGCCAAAAGATAAAAGGTTATATGTTTAAAAGTATTTAAACCTAGCAAAAAAGCTTTATTATTCTGAGGGATCCAATTCAATATATATATATATATATATATATATTGTAATGATGTATAAATATGCCATTACATTAATTTAAAATAAAAACTTTAAGTTCACAAATAAAACTAAATTTATTAAAAACTAAAAGCTAAAAAAATTAAAGAGTTGTTAAACGTGTAGACGTATATATATTCGCACAGATGCAAAACTTTAAAAATTATTTTTTTAAAATGATTGTTTTATAAATTAATTGAAAAGCAAACTAGCCCTTGGGGCTCTTATATAATTAAAAAGTCAGAGGAAATATATAGATAAGAGAATAAAAAGAATTAGCTTGACCAATGGAAGCACCAAGCCTCAGCTCGGACCCTAATGAAAATGATGGATTAGTGATATTTTGTTTGTTGAATCCAGAGGATGATTATAAAAGGAAAAATATTGAAATTAAGGACAGTGCCAGAGAGTTCCAGTTTGATTTTGTGAGAAGAGTGATAAGACACACTTGTCGCTCTCTCTCACTTATTTCAAATAAAATGACTAACACCCAGATTGAACCAGCTTAGGCCTCCTCCAGAACAACAGACCGGACTTCAAATAGAGACATCATGGGAATCGGCACCAGGATCTGTGATTCCCTTTCTGTAAGAAATGAACTATCAAATTTAAAAATAATTAAGAACTTTCGTTCAAACTTTTAAGATTCAGCTAACCTAAATTTAAAAATGAACTCTTATCTGATTTTCAAATTGATAATTAATGTATATATATTTGAGTTTGCTAAAAAAAAAAATCATTTCCATTTTTATTTTTATTAATATTGTATAAATTATTTAAATGCATTAAATTTAAGTTGAGTATTGACACTTGCATGGATTCGTTCATGTTTAATTATGTTTTTGTTTTCTTATTTGATTAGAATATGTAGACATTCGGTAAATAATGATATCTTATGTTGAATATCTAAAATGTATTTATTCGGATGTCTTTTTAGTTATTGGTGTCAATGCAGCATCTTATGATAAATGTCATTGGGTTTCTAGTGAATTCCCTCTGCAATTACATCAATGACTTTATATTTTGATCATTTATGTTTATGTTGAAATGTTTTTGAGCATGCAATCTGTGTAGTCAATCTATACTCAACATTAAACAACAAACTTTTATAAAATCCATCTGTGCGAATTTATATAAATGCTAAATTTAAGTTGGGCATAAATGGCTATATAGATTTGTAAAGTTATATTAATTAGGGGAGGGTAATCTTAGGTTATTTGTTTCGTAGTTAAATTGGGTCAGTGGATTGGATATATTGGTGTAATTAGTAGATGTAGCATGAGGTTCGCTAAATGCAGAATCGCTGTATATACCGCACACTCCTGTTTTGCCTATGGAAGGGAATAGTAAGACGGAAAGGATGCAGTCCCTTCCTATGGAGTTTTTTTTATTGTTCTTCTTGCCATACAGATGTAACATTCCTGTATTGGACAAGAGTCAATGTCTTCTCTAACCGTGCTGTTCAAATGTACATTCCTGACAGTATGTTATATATATTTGTGTTCTCGTATTTTCATGCTATATTGAATACAACAATGTATAAGATGGATTGACGCTGGTTTGACTGCAAACTTTTTGCCTAAGGTTAAATAAGGGATAGAATATTTTCTTTTCAAATACAATCTATGTAGTCTATTTATACTCGACGATCTTAATAAAAAATATTAAATTCATTTGTACGGACAATCTTAAAATTCTAAAATAATAGTTTAAATCAAAAGTTAATTTTAAAATCTAAATAATAAATGTTATTCCTCAAATTTAAAATGATTATATATGTGTGTAAATAAATATTGTTTATGTGTTAATTGCTGGCAGTGGCTTATTTTATTCTTTTTTTTTAATATTAAAAATAGTCTTAGATAAGAATTTATTATAAAATATAAATCTCTGCTGTTCCACTGAGCTAGTGACAATGGGCTAATGGTCGGAATCAACCAATATAAAAATAAAAAAAATTTTTAACTTACGTATCTGCCTACTATATAAATTTTTTAGGTTCAATTGGCCTAGATGGCGCTCTTGTAGTGCAAATGCATTAAGACTCTTTTTTCCGATCATTATAATATATATACACACACCCACATAGAGAGAGAGAGAGAGAAAGAGATAACTAATGTCACAAATATTACATTCCATTCTATATTTACTTTAATCATGCTCTAGTATTTAGTTTAATATATGACTTACAGCAATAAAGTTGAGCAGAAGTAAGAGGATGTTTTGGCCACTCAATGGTACACCAACTATAATGGATAAAAATGGAGTTAAAATATAAATTCAGATGAAATATAATTAACAAAATCCAAAAATCACACATACACATATATACAACCAAATGTAACCAATGATGATGATGATGATGATTATGTATAATCTTATAACCTAGCATTAAGGTTTAGTTAAGTGTAATTATTTCAAAAGTATTTTTAATATGTTTTTCTTGATTCAATTTAAAATGAATCTTGAGGTCTAAGTCTGTCTAAATAGAAAGTTTACTTTTGAAAATCTTAATACTGCCCAATCTTCCTCACTTTATATTATTACCATTATCTCTGCATGTCCCCAATAGATTGCATGATTTCTCAAGATTTATAGATACTATTAGCATATGTTTGTAATGATTTTCGAAAAGCAAACACGAAACTAAATTGGTTAATAACAACAACAACAACAACAATAATAATAATATAATCTAACCCTTTTTAAAAGTCAATGAATATAATAAATATAATACAAAATAGTTAAAATAAGAAAAAAAATATAAATAATGAACTTAAGGCATTCAGGTAACTATAATGATAAGGGCTTACAAAGTATCTTAAATTTGTTAAGTTTTAAACCATGGTTTCCTACAAACATTATGCTTTTACTACATATATGAATAAAACAATAATCCATCCCTGATAGTGTTTGTACTTTTTGAGTATTTGGTGATGATAGATAGTAGATATAGTAAGTCTTGGCATGTTTTATGGTAGAGCTTTATACTTTTCTTACAGCATATTTTCTTCATTAAAGCAAGAAACATTACATTATATGCAACTTCAACACTTATTTCTGGATCTGATTGCAGAATTCCAGATATTTTGACTGGTGTGGGTTTTGTCTTCTAATGGTCTTTGTTTTTCTAGCCACACATAGTAATTAGTCTTCCATTAGATAATATCATCATACTTGCTATGGTGAATGGAATACTGAAAAAATACTTTAAATCAGTCATCAAGATGCTTTCATTGTTCTGGGAGAAAGTGTTTTAGCCCAATGTTTCTCCTGTCTTCATGTAATCACTCTGTACTGTTTCTTGAGTCAAGGCATATATTAGACTTCACAGAACTATTGCATTTTTGTCAGACCTATTTATAAGGTTTTTCTTTAACATATACCACGTAATCAAGTGTGTTTTCCAAAAAAAAAAACACATTTATCATGTTTATCCAAAAATATCTTTATCAGGATTTAATTACAATAATTACTTCACAGAATGTTGTAATACCAATACCTTTACTTAAACATTAACATTAAATGTCTAAACAATGTTTTTTTTTTTTTTTGATTTACTATAATGAGAAAAAAAACCATTAACGACTTTTAAAAACTGCTGTTTAACTTTTTTAATTGTACTCTTCAATTTACTATAAGAAGTAGCAAATTGTTTTTTTTTTTAAGATCTCTTCTAGTAGGACAATCTTAAAGGTTCACAAGATGCTATATATTTTCTCTAACTATGCAATTCAAATTAATTTGTATGCACTAAAATTAATTTTCTTTTTTTCTTTGCATAATGAGTCATTACCCCATTAACCATAATTTTATATCATATAAATATTTAATAATGTTATGCAATGTATAGACTAATTTTTCCATCAACTTTTTAACCAGTCTATTTAAGTGACATTTATGTTATATATAGTGCACACACATAACCCATAAGGCAATTTATACATTTGTTAGTCAATCTATAAGAAATTTTTTTTGGCCGTGCAGCTTTGTAATGTAACTAATTTGAACTGCAATCAAAGGCTACATTGTTACAATATGGATTTTAAAATGATTAGAAATAAAATCTTCCATTTGAGCATGATTCAAAAATCACATAAAGATTGCTTTTACATCTAGTATGCAGTCAATTTTAACCTTGTTTGAAAGAATTGACAGATAGGATATCTCTTTATTTATATGATATAAATAATAAAGTATTTTTGGAAATATCTGTGACGCTGCAGATATAAATGTTCAATATGCAGTTGCTTGCTGAATTAGCAACGGAACATGTGATTAAATAGGAAATTATATTTATAATGTTGAAAAACTCTGGATTTAATAATAATAATATATATAATAGTTTTAAAGTATAATACCGGTATAAAAAAAATAGTCAGTAATAATATAGAAAGTATACAGAACTTTTGATTATTTAAATTGTAATTATCGTCAAATGAATTCATGGGAAAACACGTATGTATATCAGTATTAGCAGATTGTCAATTTATTGTAGAATCTTTAAATTGATTTACAAAAATTCTTTTTATTTATTTCTTTACTAAATATTCGTGTGTGATCTGAATTGAAAAATAAATATAACTGAAGTGTTATTAAAATAATTATTTGTAACATTTCAAATACATATAAACATACTATGACGACAGTAAAGTATAACATTTATTTAAAAAGCCAAGAATACTTTCAACACATTAACATCATTATGAAACAATAATATTTCACTGTCTAAATTCAAAAAAACTCACATGTTTTATTTATTTGAATGCTATTGGTTCCTGACTCTTCGCATGTTTATTTTAAAAAATAAAGCTTCTTCGATCTTTCTTTTTCTGTCATTTTTTTTTCAGAATTAAATTCAATAATACCTAGATAAAATTTACTTTCATATTCTTTCATAAGTATAAAATAAAAATGCATTTGTCAAATCAGTTTTAACTTTTTTGTACATTAACCAACACTGCATCAATCTCATTTTCAAATTTGTCTTTTGCCATATTATACATATGGACAAATCCAATTAACTACCCCCGACAACATATACAATATTATTTTTTTAAAACAGTGAATATTATAGAGGTTCCTATCTTTGCATTTTCAAGTGCACATTCTCGAGGTTTAATGCCTTAGTAAATATTACTTACGTAATCAATGCGTGTTAAATAAATTTATAATAACAATGATCTATGATGCTAATGTATTAAAAGCATATTTAGTTTCTTAAATTATTTTTATTCTTTCTCTTCTGCTATAGTATCTTTATATTATTTACAACAATGGCAAAGATTCAATATATATAGATCTACACACAAACTTACACATACATGCCACACGTTGTGGCACCATAGGTAACAGGATGCTACACATGGCAGTGTAGAGTTACTGGTCACACTTAATTCACCCAATCATAATTGATGTTGAGCATATTGAAAAACATTACCAGTTAAATAAATCTATTGCTGATAATGTTGACTATACAACAATATTTTCTGTTTGTCATATTGGCATGTCATTACCACATGTATACTATTTAGTATTACTATTGAGATTACTAAAACATTTACTGGTTTGGGTTGGTAACACTAGCCAATATCTATAACAGTGCAACTAATAACTCAGGTTTGAATTTATGTCCATTTAATAGTTACCTCTCAGCGATGAACCATAGCTTGGGATGTATGAAAATCATTCATAATATTGCACTATTAATTTAAATCTTCAATAAGTTAGTGAAATGCATAAATGAGAAATGAAGAAAGGCAACAACAGTATTATAACACATAATAATCATGCAATGTACTCACACCCTCCCTCAAATAATGGACTTTATCCCAAAATGGAGAATTCAACCATTGATAAAATGTGGACATTTATCTTTTTTAGGTAATGATCTTTAATAACTCGTTTTACATTCTGTTATTAAAATAAATAATTATTAAATTAAATTAATAATATTGCATTAACCTATATGTCTAATCAATGCTTCAATAATAAAATTGAATAAATAATAATAAATAAATGAAAAATGCATACATAAATTTTCTTATTGAGGAAATTAGATAAAAAATAAATTGTACTCTGATTAAGCAAATATTGTTTACATTTTTATGGCATTATTTATATAGTTATGTATTTTATTTTGTTCATTATATCATATCTCTGAAGAAGACTGCAGGACAGACAAAACATAAGTGTATGTGCATATATGTACGATAAAAGGTTTTTGCTAAAAAGTGTTCAAAGGCATTTCAATAAATTGGACAAATGTGTAATATTTTCAGAATAATTAAATTTGTAGTAATTCTAAAGGGTTAGTTATTAATAAAAATTCTCATATGTAATATATATACACAAAAATATATATAATAATATAAAGATATTATTTTCAATTAATTTGTCTTAATTTCCTTACATATGCTAGCAAAAAGCATAAAGAGTTATATATAAAGTAAGCTAAACATTTTTTCCTGTGTATGTGGAGATATAGTGATTTATGATGAAAATTGAATAATGTTTGACGTTATTTATTTCTGTCAATGAAATAATTTCAATTTTAATTTTTAAAAAATTCTGTACTTCTTGACTTGATTGTAAATGTATAAGTTAGTCCACTAGTCACTATAATCCATGGCATCTATATCATTTTATTATACCTGTTTTTGAAGTTTAATTGGTTGGCATTGGTTTTTCCTCTTGTAGGTCTAATAGAGAGATATTTGTAAGGTAATGTTGCAATGGTGCTTTTTATAAATGAACAAGATGAAACAAAATAAACACAAGTCTTCAAAATGTCATGATCTTTTCTTCCATGTTAGGGTTGTTTTTTTCATATCAAGGCTGGATAATATCACTTATCCTTTATCGAGCTTTATGCTAACTGAGATATGAACTATTGGAATGTGACAATCCATTCTGATGAATATAAACTAACGATATGTACAGAAATCATGTATTTTAATAAAAACAAAAATATTAACAATAATATTTTTCGCTTATATTCCTAAGATGGTCTTAACCAAGGCAGACTGCAGTGTACAATAGGTTTCATGGTAAATGGTCATCAACTCCAATCTTTCTGCTAACAAAATGTCTTTTATTTAAATTAACTGTTACAGATTCTTTATGGTTTACCATGTGTGTTTATTGATAAATATTTGTTATTATATATATTTATTGATAAATATTTGTTAATATATATATATATTACTCACTTCAGACCCCCATCTAAACACTATCTCTTCTATGTCAATGGCATGTTTATTGATAATCGATAATGATAGATCATAAAAAGTAGAGAGAAGGAATGAAAACAAATAAAAATAAGAAAAAATATATTTCTTATGAATCCAAAATTTGTTTTGAAACAAACTGCATTATATATATTGGAATCATAAAAAAAGTGTTTTTAATCCTCACAAACTCAGTTGAGAAGGTAGCAATAATGTGAAAGTGCATCTATCACTAACGTAACTAGTCTGTAATACATACAGATTTTATATTTCTGCATAAGCTAAAACTATTCTATACTTTAATAATAGATTTAAACTTAATAAAGTAATAAATAAATTTCTCAGGGTTATTCAATACTAGTATACGTACTCTCCGTGTTTTAAACTAAGGCTAGCAATTTTAAATATAAAGTTGACTAATGATTTATCTCAGGGTTCTATAAAGTAAGAAAATAAATGCAGGATATAAAATGTGTTTACTCATCTTAGGATAAGACAATGTAAAAGGGATTTTATGTACATCATCTTACCCAATATTTTTGATTCTAGATAACATCAATAACAATAATGATGTATTTAATCCAGATAGATTTACATTTAATCTAATATCTTAAATCTGACTTTTATCTCGGAAATAAGCAGTGGCATCGCTTCATTTAATAACGACAAAAAAGGATATTAAAAAACAAACAATTGCTTTATTATACAATATAAAATAAATGATAAAATGAAAAATAACAATAAAAAAAATTATTGAAATATCTAATAAATGTTAATATTTATTTCCTAAATCTTATTTTAAGCTTGGGATATGAAAAGTCTAATATCATACAATGTTGCAAAGATATTAACATTAAAATAGGAATATGTTGCTTATTATTTCGGAATAGTCCTCAATTTAAATACTAGAGGATAATAATTATCATCAGAATAATAAATTATAAATGCTCTACATGATTCTTGATTAGTTTGTTTCACTAATTAATCAAGTTATTAATCAACCTCGCTAAATAATATTAGAGAAGCTTTCACTCTTTTAAAAATAAATAAATGCAATTATTGCCTAGCATACCTAAATGATATTTGCAACATTGGACTTATTTATTTCACCTGAAGATCCTTTACTGGATCCATTTTTCAGGCTTAAAAGTTAGGAGAGAGACACTACTAACAAAATATAACTAGATCATTAAGATGCATTTTTGCATATTATATAAAATTTGAAAAATTCCTGACAGAATGATTAACTCCTTTTAACTTTGAGGTAAAAACTTAAAAACCATATTTAGCATAGTTTTATATAAGATTAAAAGTTACTTGCATTCTAAAAACCTAAACCTAAAATAAATCACATTTAATCCTTTTCAATATCATCAAATAATAATATTAAATAAAAATATTACCCGTATATTCATATAACAATATCTGAGGAATTGTTATATTCTTTATTGATTTAATAATAATAATAATATTATTAACTAATTAAGAAAAAACAATTAATATTTACTAAGGCAATAAATCTAAAGCATATGCAGTTGAAAATGTGAAGGTAGGGACCTCTACAGATCTTAACCACAAGCTTACACATTGGAAGAAAAGCTTGTGGTTAAGACCTGTAGAGGTCCCTACCTTCGCATTTTCAACTGCATATGCTTTAGGTTTATTGCCTTAGTAAATATTACTTATGTAATCAATGTGCATTAAATAAATTTATAAAGAAGCAAATATAACAGGTTCTTTAAATAATCCATTGGTTTATATGGTTTATACACCAACAGTTATAATAATTTAAAAATTTATCCCAATGAAATATTGATACATGAGAATAATTCTAATGTTCTTAGGAATTCATGAACACTTTTTTGAAATAACAGTATTCAATATGATATAAATCACAATTAATCTCCTTTTTGGTAATATAATCCTTTCTGGAATGCATATAAAGTTTATTAAATTAATTTTAGCACACGTGTTAATTTAAGGACACATGTTAATTCATGGAAAGGTTTGCTTTTAAATTTGATGTTTATTATTTTGAATATTTGTATTGATAATCCATAATCTATTAGAGGCATTTAAATATTGAGCATTCATAATTTATCATCTATTTCTTTAAGCACTGGAAAAAAAATCATAATTTATTATATAAAGCAATTTAATCTATTTGAAGAGATGCAAGAATTTTATACAAAAGATTAGCATTCAATGCTTTTTTGAAATATCTTATTACTTCATTAATTTATAAATGTTTAACCTATGTTGCCAAATAGTTCAGATCATATATATGATCAAGCAAATAGGTTATCACACATAAATTGGGTGATTTTTTATTAATTTTGATTCAAAGTTCAGCATTTCTCCAAATGAAGAAGCTTATGGAGGCATATTTGAGTTGAAAAAATATTATTTAAAGTTGTTTTTTTTTTTCATAATTAAAGATGAGAATAATTTACAATATTGAGATATATTTCTTGACCACAGTAACAGTTCTCATAATTCTAAAGCAAAAAGAACAGTTATTATTTTGAAAATAAATATCAATAAATTATTTGAAGTTGATAAATATAAATTTTCCAAATATATCAGCTATTTACTATTACTTTCAATTGAAGAAATCCAGTGATTTAAATTGAAATTGTTAAACAATATTCCATGAGTTAATTTATCTATTTTCTATTAACAGTTGACTTCAATAAATGTGATTTTTTGAAATAATAATTAATTAATTAATAACAGTTTTTGGTTTATTTATTGTTGTTTATCTTTTTTTAGTATGATGAAAAGAAGTCATTTTCCTTAGCAAATACAAAATGCCTAGACTCAACCATGAAGACAGATAAAATGGCTCACTTACTTAGGTCCTGAATGCAATAAAATTTTGTAAGCACTAACTGGATTTTTTTTAAAATTCAGCTTTCATACCAGTTATTACCTGATGCCTGGATTATAAAATATTTCCCAGCATGCATTAGTGTTTTCTTATTTTTCCAGGAAAATTTGGAAAGGATTGTCAATGTTATTATTGGGCAGATGATAAATACTAAGATTTTTGAATCAACACAGTAATTTTTTATGAACTTCTTTCAAAATTGAAGAGAAAGAAAATAATTTCTTTTTTTTTTCAATTGCTTCATTTTTACTTCCAGATTTAAAATAATATGACAAACAATTATTTAAAATAAATCAATCATAAAACTATAAAATTGTCAGATACTTATTTCAACTAATTTTAAATTGATCTTTTAATAAATATTATTTAATAAATATTCTAGCAAACTAAATCAATTCAAATTAATTTTATTAAATCTAAATTTAAACACATAAGCTTCCACATATGCACACAAAATATGAAATGTAGGATCTGTCTGTTTTATATCTTAATAAAAATGTAATCTGAAATATAATTGTTTTACTTTTAAATGTTGTAATGTCACATTTATATATCCATTCTCTATTTCTATATTAAATTTTGATTTATGTGAATAAGCATTTCTGTTTGTTAATTCAATTTAATAGCTTTATTTTTTTAAAAAAGAATAATGATAAAAATATAAGTGGACATATTTTTATAAAAACATTGATTATAAAATCTGCTTCTCTTTAATATTATTATGATACTTTTAAATTTGATATTGATTATATAATATGCTATTCAACGAATGATAGTAATGAATATATTTGCTTAACTATAAAAAAAAAAATAAAGCCAATAATTTTTTTTATAGTTCTGAAGTTATAATAGCCAATTTAAAAAAATATCTGTAAGGTTACAATATATATGGAATTTAAATAACTTGACAATTTTCCTATTTAATTAGTAATTTTTTATTTATAAAATTAAGAAACTTTTCTTAGACAACTGTAAATTATAAATATATGTGTACAGACATGCTTTCAAAGAATTCTTGTTTGTTTTAAATTTATTTTATTTCTTGTCCCTTTACAATTATAACTTATGATTAGTTAATGAGAAGTTTATTGTTTTTTTTATAATATTAACACAAACATTTATTTGAAAATATGTCACTACATTCATAGTTCAGTTATGTGAATAAACATTACTTTTTTATTTCTGAGACTATATCATTTATAAATATTAATACTTTTGGATTATTAACCTGATTGGATTCTAGCTGACTATGCACTGCTGCAATGTATAATTCCAAAAGCTAACCTACTCACTGTAATAAATCAAACATATCAATTCAATATTAAATTATGAACCAACATTAAATTAAAATTTACTATCAATGGTTTTTCTGTAAATGCAGACTTCTCAAATGGTATAGAAGTTTGAATTTGCATAGTATTGGTGATGAATTTCCATTTAAGTAAAATAATAAATTTGATTTGAATTGGTGAATTTGTTGGCTATATAGAGTTAGCTAATAACTGAAACACACAGGCTTATTATATACCTGTGTCTATATATGTAATATATAGGGTATATGAGCATAGACTTTCACATGATCCACCACTCTCCACACTATGTCCTGTAGATGAGGGGTCAGATTGACCTTAGGTCAACATGGGTGTGCAAGAATATCGACCTCATGGTGGCCTTTGAACACTCCATCATCAGATTTTCAATTGGATGGATGGTTGAAGAGTTGGAGTGTGAAGTAGATTAAAGCCTGTCCATTAAAGTATGAGGATTGACTATCTTAATATATATCTGAGCACTTATAGCATATATGTGTAGAGATGGTAATCTGGACCAAGTGATGATTGCTGGTTTAGCATGAAATACGGGTATTGGTGATTATTTATCTTTTCAACATATTTGTGTTCAAGTGTATCAGTATTATGAGATAGGGTGGAGAGTGGTGGGTCATGTGAAAGTCTGTGCTCATATACCCTATATATAAAGAATTAGCTGTAAGTATAAGAAGACCTTATGATTTCCATTTGAAACCTTAAAGAAGTGGAACAGGGCAATATTCAGTCCATACGGACTTATCATTGCAGCAATTATTAATATATGATCAATTATATAATAAACAAATATAGAGGAACTTTTCTCATGAACATGAATCAGCCAGTATGGTATGTTTATTGATATTTAACCTCTGCATATAAAATTTAAAAAATTTACCATGTTTCTTCTCACTTGCCAGGTAGTTTTTAACTGAAATAACAATTGAGTTTTTTAAAGACAGAAAGAATATCAGGTTCATGAATATTTTTTAAGTATGTATTTACAATCATGACAAGCAATACTAAATTATGGTTTTATTCTCAGAAGGCTATAAAACTTCTAGTCAAAGCAGAAGTCAGCAGTTGAAGGTAAAGATCACTAACAATTCCCTGATTGTATTTCCAGGTGCTATTTGATGACCTTTTCTTAAGGTAATTACAATTGTACATTGCATTTAAGTGGAGGAAGAATGCATATATTGAAAAAAGAACTGTCTTATATTAAATGGTACATTATTGCATTAAAACAGGTAAAACTATATGTATTGCCTCTCAGTGCAAGCCAGAGTAATCAATGGAATGTCAGAAGGGTTGTGCATAAAATCCCTATCTAGGGCCTAATCACCCAATATCCCCAGACTAGTTTCTGGCTTGTGGCCTTCATCAATGAGGAGCATTGGATATGAGAGCACTGCACCTAGATCTTAGGATCTAATACAACCCTCCAGCCACCACCTTTTATCTCTACTTAACTATAAAACTATGAGTCTTAAATTGAAAATACTATAATATTGTAAATTCAAGCTCATTAGCTTATATAATCATATAGGTCTGAACTCAATTCAGGACCCATACATTTTGGTGACCTTGACTCTTTAATAACCATAGCCACTACTATTCTTTTAGGCAGGATTGGTTTTAAGCCAATAAACATCACCTTATCACCATCTCTTATGCTTACTTATAGCTTATTAAAACAGGAAAAACTCTATATATATTGTCACTCACTGACAAAGACCATAAGACAGAAACTAGTCTGAGGATATTGGATGAGTAGGCACTGGATGGGGATTTTATGCACAAGCCTTCTGGAATCCATTGATTACTCTGGCTTGCAATGAGTGGCAATATGTATAGAGAGTTTTGCTTGTTTTAATAATAGTTATAAGCAAGCATAAGAAATAGTGATCTTGTGATATTCTTGTATTATTATTATGTCAGAAAAAAAAAGTGGAGAGAAAATTATGTCAGTATTTTTATACAGTTACAAAGCAAATTTTCAGACAAGAAATTAATGCTTTTATTAATTGTTCATCTATATTTTCAGATTGTTTTCTGTTTGCCCCCCCCCCCCCAAATAATATTTACTATCCATAATGCCTGTCATTTTTATTGTAGCAGGCAAAACTATATGCCTGTAAATATTTATCATTTTGTTTTATAAAAATATAAAAATTGCTGAAGGATGTCAAGTGTCTTTCAAAACATTCAACTGGTTTATTTTGATACTGTGGGTGCTCGGTTTTCAAATGTCAGGTTAATTGAGCATGTTTCACTCTAAGATTTACTAAAATCTCAACACATAATACATATTTTGGTTTTGATTTCTCATTGATAACAATATGTGTAAATTTATATTTTAAAAATTAGTGTTGATACTTTCGAATTTTTGTGGGAATATTCCTGTTACTTGCACGTTATTCTTATTTTCAGATGTGCTTGGATTAGTAGCAATAGCTCTATCAACTCCGATATGTTTTCATTCTCTTATGCAGAAATATCAATTCACAGTTTTTTTGCACTTATTTATTTATCCACTTGCCCATTTTATAGGGATATCTAAAAATGTAATTGAATAATTAGTAGTTTAATATTAGTTTTAAAATTAATTTATAGTTTTAAAATTGTAATAAAAAATTTTAACATAAAAAATAAATTAATTATTGAATTAATCTAAAAAATTAATAAGTATCTTCTAATAAAATTTAAAGACTTTTAAATAAAACAAAATTATTATAAATAAAAATTTGGAATGTAATTGTCAAAATTTTGAAAATAAAAAATACTATAAAAGAAATATATATATATATCTTTTTATATGTCAAATGCGTTGACCGGGAAGCGAATCCGGGCCAGCTGCTTTGGAAGGCAGCTATGCTAACCGCTAGGCCACCAACGCTTGACTACAAGAAATATTTGAAAGCAAGTTAAAACAAAGTTTAAATTAATAAAAAAAAAAATTTGCTTTTTAATTTTTTGACCTTATTATTAGCTTTGGTTTTTTATTTTTTAAATTTTACTTTCAATTTTAATATTTTTATGTATATATATTTTTTATTTATAACCATAGAATAAAATTGGAAAAACTCTAACAATAATCTTTAACAAAAGTAATTTAATAGTTTCACCTTACCAAAAATAGATGGAGTGAAATTATTAACCTCAAAATACAAATATTTATATGATGAATATGTCAGCAATAGTATATCTGTTACTATATCACTATTCCTCCCAATAATACAATATTAAAAGTCACAAATATTAACATTTAAAACACAAAATTCATGTTAAATCTAAAAAAACATTATTTTATCTAAATTCTCATGCTGATTGATATTAAGTATGTTCACACCATATTTTCATTATATTCACTTTTATATTCATTTGACTGAGAAAGTTATTTAACAGAAATGAAGTAAGCAATTTCAATATAGGAGCCACTTTTGCATTATTGATCAACTATAAGCATGTTTTATTTAAGCTACATTTTGTTGAATAAATTTTACTACAGCAAATGGTGGTACAGTTGAAGTAAAGAATAAAAAGATTAGCAAAAATTTGTAAAAAAAAAAACTTTGCTGTAAATGAAATACTAATTTAAAACCTAAATGATGTTTTGATAGAACAAATTATTAGTAAAATTAATTATTATTACAAATTATATGATGCATTACCAATAATATACAAATCCCACTTTGGATACCATTATGCTATGACATAATTATGCAGCTTATTTTAGTATTTAAACTATAAGAAAGTTTGATGTTATACTAGATTTTATTTAGAATTTTTTATTACAGCAATAAGGCTTTATCTTTATTATAATTGACAAAATAGGACTGTATTACTTTCTCACTGTTTTTATTTGATGTAATTCAAAATAGGAAGTATTAAACATGTAAACAATTTTGAAATTTGGAATATCAAGTTTTAGGTTAAGGTAATATCATTTTTTAAATTTATAATGAATACCAGACAAACCCAGTCTTGGAAAGGCTGTTTTTTTAATTGATTGCTTTAACAATTTTTTTAAGATTTTATGTAAATCAAACAAAAGATTTCAATAATTACAGACAACTGCTTCATAAAAAATTTATAGTTTGTAATGGTGGAATATTATGAACGTAATATTTTTTTTAATATGGCTGTCATTTTTATGATAGTTTTTTTTAATTGGTTGTAACAATTTTTTTTTTAATTTAATATAAATTAAACAAAATATTTTTATATTATATAAAGAAGTGTGAGAATTTCACAATCAGAAAAAAATATTTTTGAAACAACCCGAAAAGTATCTGTTTGATACAGTTCAGAAAAGTACCTGGCAAGGTAATAATAAAGCTAAATTAAAATTTAAAGTAATAAATATATACCTGTTATATTTGATATATGTCAGTTTCAGACAACCTTTATTGTTTATTAATAGTGGAATGGTTGTAAATTGACATGTAACAGCTTTATGGAGAAATATTCATACATTCACCAATCAGATAACAGAGAAAATAGGGATTTTATATATCAGATAATCTTTCATTAATACTTTATAAATAATTGAGTAATGACTTATCTTAATAAATTGTCTATCAAGCTATTTTTTACATCAAATTTTTTATTTAAAGTGTTTTGAAATTGGCTACATATTTGATCCATATCATTTTTTATTTTACTGTGAAGAATATCTAATTAAAGTTGTATAAAGATTTCCAGATTTGATGATAAAGAATCTTTATTGGCTTTTAAGGGAAGAAAACATTTCATTTCTTAATTACATTTTTTCTAGTAATGAAAAAAGAAGAAAATAATATTCATTTTTTAGATGAATTCTTAGTTGATTAGATATCATTAGCTATAAGAGTTAACTTTGCTGAATGGAGATAATCTGTGTATTTTTTAAATGCAATAAATGATATTAAAACTGAAGTTTAAACTATGTGAGATAAGAATGAAATACACAGTAAATTTGAAATAATAGGTGTGATAATAATTGAATATATTATTAATTATTATTGGAAAAAGATTGTTTGATAGAAATTAAATAAATTAAATATTAAACAAATATAGATATGATCAGAAAAAATACAAAAACATGGTTTTTATGATTGCAAATTTTAATGAAATAGATTTAAATGGCAAGCTATTTTTTTATATTTTTTGTTAACATGAACTTGGAATAGAGTTAATTACCCCTAAGGGACCTCCTAAATGTAACTACAATAGAGGCTTAAAATTTTTGCACTTATAAAGAATGAGATATTTAATCTTGACAGTTGAGCCTAATTGAAATACATGATATATATTGAATATATAATTAATAAATATAATATTTATTTATTTTAAAAAAATGTATGACTAACTGAATTTATGATCACTTTTTTAGATCAACAGTTATTAGTATTAAAAAGAATTTACCATATATTGAAAAGCATTATATTAAAAATTTATTCTCCAATAAAATAGATATATCTTTTTGATGACTTTTAGAAACACACAATATGATTCAAAATATTCTGCAATTTATTGTCTTAAGATTGAAACTGATTGTTTTTATCACATGAATTGTGATTGTGTAAAAAAAAAAAAAATGTTTTAGTAAATGATTACATTACATTCAATGAACATTGAAGTTTGCGTTAATAAAAATAATTAATTGCAAATGCACATATAATTATATAAAAAGTTTGATCAGGAAAAAAAAATCAGTCTTATAAATGAAGACCTCAAATATGGAAGTTGTCTATCTATAAAAACGACTTCAAATTATTTTATCAATAAAGTTTTGTTTCAATCGCTTTTTAATAGTGAGTGATAAAAAATGTATTTTTCAAATTTATTTAATGTTAAATATTAGCAATAAATGGTATCACTACTTTATATATTATCATAAATTAGAGATTTATTTTGAAGATAACAACAAGATTAAAAATCATAAGAAAATAGTATATTTAAGAATTAAATATACCTCAAATCTTTACAATAGTAATTTTGTCAATTTTATTACAGACAATTGAGACATGACCATAAATTCATTTGAATTATCCTAGATTTTTTTCTTAAAGTAAGATTATTATTAGTACGTATTGCATAGTAATAAGATAGAAATATATGACGAATGGTATCATATTTTTTAAGTCTTAGTACAATTTTAAAAAAATTTAAAGTATTATCTATTAGGCTTTAATTCTTTATAAATTTTAATGTCTTTTTTTAAGTCTTTGTACAAGTTTAAAATAATTTAAAGGTATTGTAAATAGAATATTAGACTTTAATTTTCTATAAATTTTAATGATATCAGCATCTTCAGTTTTTATTCTAAAAATGTTTTGTTAAATTTAGTCAAAAAGTATGGATTACATTTTAACATATGATTGGATATATTTTTTGTAACTTAATATAGATGATACTTGAATAAAATTTTCTTTTTATATATTCGTGCTTTTCTGAAGACCCTGTTTAGCTTAGTATCATATTTCAATGACGTTGAAGATTGCAGTCAATATTTTCTAGTATTAATCATAAAAAAGAATCCATATTTTTAATAAATAGTTCATTCATGTTTGATAGAAATAGTTACCCACATTAATATCAACATCTTTAGCAATATCAAAAAACTACTAATGATATATGTAAAATATGTTATTTGAAAATCAAACAGTTCATAAAAAAATGAGAGTTGGCATGATGGCATAAATATATTGAGTCAATATTTGCATATTCTTTGTTTAAGTGTGTTATAAATCATTATAATCATTTATATTTATATTTAGAATTACAAAATAAAACTTTAGTGTTTAATGTACAATAATCAAAAACATTGCTACTTAAATTTCAAGTTGTTTTTTATCAATGTGTTCTTATTTCACCACTACTGTATTATAACCATACACCAACATAGAAACTCAGATTACCCTCTCTCAATATACATAATTTTTACAAACAACTTTTACCTATCTGAAGTGCTAAAGATATCCACTTGAATATCCACATTCATATCAACAACTTGATATTTCTCATTTATAATAATCTATTAAAATTCAGGACTTGCCTTTCTATCCATATTTAACACCTTGTAAAAGAGTGAACAACACCTGCATTTCAGTGATACTATTTATGGTTTTTACTTAATGATTATTTTTATAAAGTAGTGAATAATGAAAAGTTAAAAAAATAAAGAATACAGTTCAAGATGGATTTCTTATATAAGTAGTAAACCCTGTACAGTGTTTTGAAAAGGCATTAAAATTTTTTGATAATTAAAACAATCTCCTGAAAGCATTAATTAGTTTATAAAACAATCTTAAGAATATCTTATGAACATCATATTTATAGCTGACTCTAAGATACTATCACCTCATCTAAGAGCATGCATACTTTAGCATCCTATTTAATTTTTACTCTAACACAATATTTCAAAGTGTATTAAATTTGTACAGTATCGATAGTATTTCCACAATTTGAATATATCCTGTTCAGAATCATCCATTTTAATACTTTCTACTTATTTATATTACATTAATTATTACAGTTTTTTTAACTATTTTCATAAATTCTCATCCTTCTTTACTTTCTTTTTGAATATCATTTTGTTTTGCAATTTATAATAATTAGCATGATATTTTTGTTGTATTCTCAGATATAATATTTATTTGCATTAGTGGTAGCACTTGAAATTTTTAAGCAGAGGTGCTACATTCCATTATCACTACCAAAAAAATAGCGAGGAAAACAAAACAAAGCATTTTTAATTTTGAGACCACACAAACATTTTATTTTTCCATACCAATTATTATTAAAAGATCTCATGTATATTTGTTTTTACTAACTGCTATTTGATAAATAATAATATCTAGAGTAGATCCACCATTATTTCAGTTTTTTTATTTAATGACAATTAGAAAAATATAATAGTTTTTATATACTCAACACTAACACCTATCACGATAAATATTTAAAATAATATTTCTTTTATTATTTTGTCATTTTTCTTGTTATAAATTGTCATATCTGACCCTGCCTTCAGAAGTGGACTATTCCAGATTCCTTGCCTTATTGGCTAGCACCCAGTTGCTATCCAACAGGATTAAAACCTTCACTGGGGTTCGCGCACTGAATCCGCATGTTTCCAGTAAGGTAGAGGATCTACCTTTAAATAGTCAGCCTTTTGGAGGCAAGGCAGAGAGCAACTACTTCTGTTAACCTGAACGACAGAACGTGCTCTCCATTAAACCTTCTGCCATCAGCAAAGGTATTTACCTAGACATTCACGCAGTGAGGCAAGTCCACCTACGGACTGGAAACTGCTACGTCTGAACTAGAGCCAACTCAAGGCAAGCTAACTACGTAGCTGAAAGAGTCTTCTTACCAGAACTCATGACGCAGGCTAATCATTAGCTGGAAGTGAGTTTCTTACTCCATACAACTATCTCAGCATTGAAGCATATCAACTATATTTGTCCATGTGTTTACTAACGTGTGTATATATTTTGTACTAATAAATTATACATATTTATTGCTGAATAGTTGTTCATTTTTGTATCTGTTGGTTTGGAAACGAACCTGCAAGCCTAACCAAACACAACATAAATACTTATATATTAATTTATAAATTTTAATTACAAGGAAAAAAAAACAATATTTTATTGCTCATCTTATACAGAAACAATAAAAAATTATTTGCTCCGAAAAGAAACCAGAATAAGTAATCATATTACACTCAAATAACTATTCATCCTATGGTAATGAGTAGTTTCAATAGTTAGTAGATACATATATTAATAAAAGCTAACAAATGTCAGCAGAAGTTGTTGAAATTTACTGAATATGATGTTTCTAGAACTGCCATAATTCACAGCATTTTTGAAGAGAATCTCAAGCAATTGTTAAAATAATTCTTTTCTAAAGTAGTTTAATTAGTTGTACTTAATTAATGATTATGCAAATTGTTGAATGATTGTTATATTATTGATATTTTCAAGAACAAATAAATCATTTTTTCTGGGGACGCTGTGATTCTACAGTGCTTATGGACCAGTACTCTACTGATTTCTATATTAAAAATATTACTAATTATAACAAAGAAATACATTATTTAATAATCATTGGATCACTGTATTTTATATAAAAAAAGTCACTACAATTAATGCAAAATAAATTTATTTGGATTCTCACTCAGAAACAACTCAATTTTTTGACACAATATATGAATCTATTTTTTAGCAGTGGGTTAACATTCTTTTTACAATAGATTCAGAAAATGATAGAATGTAAAAAGATTTTGTGGTTTTTAAAGCCAATAATAAACAGATCTAATTAAAAACTTTTAAATAATATTTTAATTTGTGAAGTGCCGATAGTTGAAAACTGAAATAAATCGAGACACTGCAAATCTCTAGCGTTCATGTCAATACATAACTGACAGCCAATCAGATGGCAAGGCTATCCTTGCCATCTGATTGGCTGTCAGTTATGTATTGAAATGAGCGCTAGAGATTTGCAGTATCTCGATTTATTTCAGTTTTCAACTATCGGCGCTTCGCAAATTAAAATATTATTTACATACTTTACTGCTTGTTATGTATTCTAAAAACTACTTCATAGTAAATCGTAGGATTTCACATTGTATGTTTATGATTTATACTCAGTGAGTTAATTGTGAAGATATTTAAAGCTTCAAACTTTCAAACCTAAATGCTTATTATGGCTTAGATATATAAAAAGAAAAGTTGAGAGAAGGGTGGCTGCCCTTTTCTTGTAAAATCTTTATTGTGTGTTTAGGTTTCATGTCATTTAAGATGGCTATCCTTGCCATCTGATTGGCTGTCAGTTATGTATTGAAACAAGTGCTAGACATTTGCAGTATCTTGATTTAAAAGCTTTTGTCATATGACAATAAGATTTTAAGTGCAATATCAAATGCACCAGTAATATTATATTAATTTTAATGAATAATTACAATTTATCAATACTTTAATTTATATAATCCAATTTTATCCACAATCACAAACTATTTGATTTTAATTCAATAACAGATGATTTAAAAAAATAAAAATAAAATGAGAACATGTATTAATTAAACATTTATACCATTCATGCATATGTTTTTAGTCTGCATAGAATACAGCAGCCATTTTCTTTTCTTATAACTTCCTATCTGAATGTACATTTTGTTTTCCAGATCCATTACATCAAAGTTTTAATCTTACTAAATCCAGTTTATGTTAATTTAGATATACTTCAAAGTGCAAAGTTAATGATATTAGCAGTTTGCTTAAGTCTAAAAAAGCTATGAAATGCTTCCTTCAGTGAAAAAATGAAAGTTATTGACTTAATTATGAAAGAAAAAGAACTATAATAAGATTGGCCATTATTCACTGAGAACAAATCTTTGCAAAAAATATTCTGAAAGTGTGAAACATATTCATAGCAAATAATAAATATTTGATAAGATTGAAAGGTGTATAATTTGTGGGTGGGGATTTAATAATAATTAAGTCACAGTAGACAATTACATATTGCATTGGAAAACATTGACTATATACAAAATCTTTACCAAAAAATTCAATAACAGAGATGGTAGTAAGCAATTTTCTGCAAATAACAATTAGTTATATAGATTCAGAAATAATTATGACATAAAAAAGTTCATTTTTTGGGGGGGGGGATTGGAAGACTTCCTGTTATTAAACTTGTACTTTGTGGACATTTTAAATGCAATTTTAATTCTAACTCACACTGTAAATAATTTTGCTTCAATTTCATGTTGTAAGAAAATGATGTACATGAAATGTACAAATTTAACATTACTTAGGATTGTAGTTTTTATTTCATTATCATTATCACGTTTCTCACAAAAATAGTATAATAATATTTATTATTTTTGAGACAATCAACAAGTAAATGCATTTAAATATTTACACACCTAAGAATTAATATCTTGTTTTAATTTGGAAGATATAAAAATATATATATTTCTAATATGATTTATTGTATATTTCAAAATTCCAATAGTTAATTTTACTTTTCTTTTCATTTTTTAGTCCCCAAATTTATTGTTATGCACACATTGAACAATTAGTAGACTAGAATCTTTTCAAACTTAATTGTAAATGTTAATAAATCATACATCAGTGACCAAGATCTTGTATTAATAATAATTATTATTATTATTATTATTATTATTATTATTATTATTATTATTATTATTATTATTATTATTATTATTATTATTATTATTATTATTATTATTATTATTATTATTATTATTATGATGATGATGATGATGATGATGTTAAAAGGATGAGTATGTTATTAGTTTGAAACAAATCTGAACAAAGTTGAAATATCAAAAAACTGTAGAAGAAAATATGTCATTGCAGAAATCCCAAGTCTTGCCTCATTTGAAACAGATCTGTTTATTCCAATAAAAGTAATATATTTCTAAAAAATGGAAACAAACAGAAGTCAAAGGACTGGAGTTTGATATCTAGTTGGTATCATAGTTATTTTTTTTACTAAAATGTTAAATTACATCTCATAAATGCATAGTATTTTACTCACAACAAACAATTTTTTTAATCAAATGCCCAAGTCATTTTAAATATTAACAACTTATAACTATTAACTACCCACATATTTTTGTGGAATATAATTTTATAACTCACAATAATTTAAGAATTATTATTATTATTATTATTATTATTATTATTATTATTATTATTATTATTATTATTATTATTATTATTATTATTATTATTATTATTATTATTATTATTATTATTATTATTATTATTATTATTATTATTATTATTGTTGTTGTTGTTATTATTATTATTATTATTATTATATATTTTTGTAGATAGATGGATAGATAGATAGATGAATGGATGGGTGGAAGGATGGATGAATAGATAGATAGACAGATAGATGGATGGATGGAGGGATGAATAGATATATAGATAGATAGGTAGACAGATAGATAGATAGATGGACAGACAGACAGATAGATAGACAGACGGATGGATAGATAGATAGATAGATAGATAGATAGATAGATAGATAGATAGATAGATAGATAGATAGATAGATAGATAGATAGATAGATAGATAGATAGATAGATAGATAGATAGATAGATAGATAGATAGATAGATAGATAGATAGATAGATAGATAGATAGATAGATAGATAGATAGATAGATAGATAGATAGATAGATATTATAAGTGATTTGATTGTAGCTCAAATTAGTTGCATTACAAAACTTCCCAGTTAAAAAAATGTTTAATAAAAACTCATAGATTGATTAATAAGTGCATAAATTGCCTTATGCATGCATGTGCATACTAGATATGGTATATGCATAACTTAAATACAGTGATTTGTGAAATTAAAAGAAAAATTAGTTTATAGATTTTATAATATTATTAAATAATTTTATCAAGAAAATATATTATGTATAATTACTAACAATAAAATTAACTCATATTATGTAAAGGAAGAAAGAAAAATTAAATTGTGTAGTTTATGAAAGTATATAGTATTTTGTGGCCCTTTCAAATTTACTAGCTATATGGGATTTTAAAGAAATTATTTACTCTTTCTTATAGTAAATTTAATGGCAAATCTAAATATATCATTAAAAATTATTGGATTTTTAAAACTAAAGAGATTATAAATTAATTTTTAAAAGTTGGTCATATTTTTTTCTTTTTTTATTGCTACCATAAAGAAAAAACAGTTATTTAGTTAATTATCAAATAATCATATGATTTATACGTATTTGTTTTATAACATAATGTGAATAAATATTTATTCTGTAATTAGTGAGATGTTTTAGATATAATAAGTGTTTTTGAAAAACATTCTTGAGTACATAAAAGCTCTAATAAACAAAAACATGTGAGGTATAAATAGAGCAGAAAAGAAAAGAAGACTAGTTTATTCTAAGCCATAACTCAGGTTGCAGTGTAGAATGATTCAATGCATTAGTTAAAACCAGTTTCCAATAAATAGTGACTGTTTTAAAGTAGTTTTCAATACTAAAATTTACCACAGCAAATATGACATTAGTTAGCAGAAAATATTTACTAGGTTTAGTTAGAAAACAAACAACCATACTATTTAAAATACTTGGAATTAAGCAATCAGATCCAGAAATGAATGTTAAAGGTATAGAAAATGTTATGTTTACTGTTTTAATGAAGAAAACCATGCCATAAGAAAAAAAGTAGGCTCTGCTCTAAGACCTACCAAGACCTATCACAGACACTATCTATTATAATCAATATCCAGAGAGAACAAATGTCATCAGGGAAGGATTACTAAAGAGACATTTGTATATGTAGTAATGCATGACATCTGCAAAAAAAATCATGATTTAAAACTTTAGAAATTTAAAACAAATGACAAGATTTTATCAATATAGTTTATCACAAGGTCTTAAGTTGTAATATTTATAAATATTTTTGTTATTATTTTGTATTATATTTATTATATTTATCTAGTAGCATTTGCAAATGTATAAGCAACAATTTTATATTATATTGATTGTAAATAAACTGTTAACTTATTTTTTTACTATTAACCAATTAAGTGTGTCTTGTTTTTCAAACTCATTTCAAACATATGCTATTAATATCTATGAGTTCTGAAAAATCATGTAATCCATTGGGAAACATATAGAGATAATGGTAATAATAATCAGACAGTATTAAAATTTCTAAACATAAATTTTCTATTTTGAAAATTTAGTGCCTTATGATTTATTTTAAAATAAATCTAAAAAAACAAATTAAAAATACTTATGAAATAATCACTCTTAAACTAAATCTTAGTGCTAGGTTATAAGGTCTCATAGTCATCCTCATCATCTCAGATTGTTGGTTAATATTGAATATATTTGAATTTAGCCATCTTATTGGAACTCTATATTGAATTTATATTAACCTTTATTTCATTATTTATTATTGCTGTTCTTTTTATTCATTACAATATAAATATAAACGGAGATTTTTATGATTTAAAGATGAAATTAAAGAAATTTTTGAGAGAAACTGGGATTAGTGACATGGATAAATGAAATTTCTTTCAAATGCTGTGCACATACTGTGGAAAACATTTCTATCACTGTAAGAATCTTTTAAAAAAAAATGAAAAATGAATTTTTGATTGCTAATCATAGAAATTTCTCAATGAAGAAGGCTGATTTATAGTATTTCTCAAAAATTTATTTAGTTATATATATATAATCATATAATCTCAGTGGATGCTAGCTGAAATTAAATATCAAATCAGTCTATAATGTTAAAAAATTTCAGCTATGCCCTCTGTGAATACATATATAAAAGTCCAAGTCCGAAACAGCCAGTCTAAAAAGGTATCACCTTTGATTGTTAGCTTCAGTGACATTATACATTGAAAAACAAAGTTATTCAAACAAAGAGTGTGAAATTTAAATAAGCAATAATCTTAAACTGCTCATTAACAAACATGTTTAAGATACATATACAAAACTAGTCATTTTAATCTTCACAAATTCCCCCCAAAAATATATAAGATAATTCCAATGCGAAATATTAGCTAAAATTAAATTTTAAATATTAAATCAGTCTCGAAGTTAAGAAATTTCAGTTACGCCCTCTGTGAATACATTACAGAAATCTGATTCTCAAACAGTAGGTTCAAAAAAACTGACTCTTTGAACTATAAGTTGCAATGATGTCATATATTGGAAAATTGATTTATTCAAAATGTTTGTTGTTTAAGATCATTGCTTAATTAAATTTCATACTCTTTGTTTGAATAACTATATTTTTCAATGTATACCATCACTGCAGCTTACAGTTCTAAGAAATATGTTTTTGGATTAGCTATTTAAGAATCACATTTTTATATCTGTATTCACACAGGGCATAGCTGAATTTTCTTAATATGTGAGAATGATTTGATATAATCGTATATATAAATTTTCACCATTCTCTTGCAGTCATTTATTGAGCTAAAAAGTTTAATATTTTATACAACATAAATCATCATTTGTTTTGTTAGATTTAAACACTGTGAACATATTAAAATAACAATATAACTTCATATATTAATAGATTTTTTCAATTAATGAGAATTTTTAAAATACATATATAAAACAGGTTTTCTATATTAAACACCTTCTATTGATGATGGAGCCAATTTATTTCTTTATTTCCACTTTATAATCTTTAAACATTATAAATAATAAAAATAAAAAATATTAATCATATACTCATGTGATGATGTTTAGCACTTTTTTAAAACGTGATTTAAAATTGATAAATTCTAATCAACATAAAAGAAATAAAATAAGGCCAGTCTGTTACACCAGATAATTTTGTTCCACATATTGTATAGAATCATCAGGTAATATTGAAATCTAAACACATGTAATCATGCTTGAAAAGAAATATATCGTTTAATTTTAGTAAATATTTTTCTGTATCCTTGTTTTAAGCATGCACTTTATGAACACATGGTTTTAATTATTTATAAACAAGAATAGACAAAGATTTAAATCTTCATCTGGCAATTATCAACCTGATGAAAATTGTCTTCTTTTTTACTTTTTCACTAAGAGGATCTATTAAAGAGATATTTGATCTGCTTCAGCCTATTCAAAGGATTTTGTATCGATTGTTATCTATATATGTGTATTACAATATGATTTACTTGCATAAAATTTTCTGTGCTCACAATTTTGACATCTTCCATTTCAGATAAACATATTAATTATTATTAATCATGTATTAGAAAAATTATATCATTACAAATCCAGATATAAATTTTAAATTTTAGTTAATTAATATATCTGTTTTTAATTAAACATAACTATGAGAAATAATCCAACATCATCTCTGTTTTTCTTTTTGCAATAGTTTTTTAGACACATTTAAAACTTTCATTCCATCATGCATTCTCAAACATATGAACAAAGATATTGAAAAAGATTAATGAATCCCAAGATGCATTTTATGCTGAAGCAGTATCATCAGTTGAGCTAGGTCCCCATATACCTGTTTCAAAATAAGAAGACTATTAAGCTTCTGGACTCACAATGACATCTATTCAAAAATTAGAACAATATGTATATATTTTTTCATACCTTCCCCTTCATATTTGTTTGTCATTTTTCTATTGATTTTCAGATATGAATTCAAATAACATCATAAAGCAATGATATGTGAACTGAAAAGAAATATTGATATGTATGAGCTAGTTTTTGCATACACATTTAAAATTATAGCTCTGCATGAAATTACTTTTCATAAACAAAGTACTATCTGATCACAAAATTCGGAATAATGACCAGTCTAAATAGAAAATTAACTGATTTTACAAAAGAAAAACGAAATTTCCCAGGCAATAGCATAGACATTTATAACTATATAGCTATATTATATGTTTAACCACTAACATTACATGATCACCATCTCTTATACTAGCACATAATTGCTGTAAACAAAGGCAAAACTCTCCATATAATAGTGCCACCCTATGCCAACCAGAGTAATCAATGGATGCCAGAAGGTTTGTGCATAAAATCCCTATTTAGTGCCTACTCATCCAATATCCTGACTAGTTTCTGGCTTGTGGCCATCATCAGTGAGATCCTAAGATCTAGGTGCAGTGCTCTTAGATCCAAGGCCCTCACTGATGATGGCCACAAGCCAGGAACTAGTCTGGGGATATTGGATGAGTAGTAGATAGGGATTTTATGCACAAGCTTTCTGGCATCCATTGATTACTGTGGTTGGCATAGGGTAGCATTACTGTATGGAGAGGTTTGCCTTTGTTTATATTATATGTTCCTATATTATATTCATGTTTTTTTTTCCTTTTGTATTTTACCTTTTCAATGTACATCTTTGTTTCAGTTGTCTAATAAATATTACTTTAAAAAAAACTATATAGTTATGTAAAGTATATATTTTACTATTGGAAACTTATTTGATGCATGATGATGAGATAAAGAGACATTAAATTTTATAATTCTAAGTATATCTTGATATGATCAAATAGATATTGATAAAAAGTTGATATTCATAAAACACCAACAATTATGGATTGATTATAATATTGATTACCTTGACATAAAGAATTTAACATACATGCTGTTACTTCAAAATTCAATTTTTTTTAAAGTTGTAAATGTTTATTTGATATTAATAAAAAAAAATTACTAATGAAATCACAATAAAGTACATTTCTAAAACATTATAATTAATTTAACATGATTTATTAAAATTAATTTTGTACTTTTATTTTTTTAAATTATATTGATCATATCCTTTTTTCATAAAAACAATTTATATTTTCATATTTCTTTATTAATCTTTTATATAATAAATGTAGCTGATAAGACTAAATATGACTATCAACCAGTGTAACAATCAGATATAAAGAAGATATATCTTGAAATTGTCTATGCAAGTGTTTTCCTATTTGCTATATTAATGCTGTATTGGATATTCTGGCTGGATTATATTTCCAGCATAAAATTAACTCAATCTGTTGTTGAAAATATGATGAAAAGAAAAAAAACTGATCAATTTAATTTAAATTAAAAATTTGAATAAACATATATTGGATGTCATAAAACCATTTAGTGATCATAAGTTAAAGAAGAAAGCTATCAATAAATAATTAAGTGACTTTTGACTAGTGTTCATAGTGATTTGAATGTAATTTATAATATAAAATTAATGTTAAATAAATGTAACACCTATATCCTCAATAGCTTTTACTACAATTGCTAGTATTATAAAACTGTGAATCAATTTTAAAATCTTAAAAGCAGTTTCAATAAAGAAAAATGGCTTGAATGTTAAGTGCAGCATAGACTCCGATGTATTACTGTTACATTTAATTAGTTAAACATGTGGCATTTTATTATAATGATATAATTATTACTACTAAATTAATTGTATATAGAGCTGTTACTTTGACTCTCCACAAAGTATATGAACATATAGATGTATGAAATTTTCAGGTTTTCTACTTAAAAGTTAACAATCAGATAAATGCTGGCTTTGCATTGGTATTTTGGATCTAATGTCTGAAATATTGTAGTACCTTACTGAAGAAAGCCAATAGCTAGAAACTGATCTGTGACTGGGGATAATTTCCAGGTAGAGATTTTAAATGCTTTCTCTTGCAGCATTTATCAATAAAGTTTGTTAGAGCTATTAGCAAGCTCATTATTTTACTTTATAATCATAAGCTTATCAAATTATGTCTTGTGATGTGTGACTTTATTTTATTTAAGTATGTCCCACAATATTTTAAATATACAATAAAAAAATCATAATGCAGAATGAGATAATATATAATCTACCATTGAAAAGAGACAATTTGCTAGATTGAGGAAGGTAATAAATGAAGAGAAAGAAGTTTTCTTAAGAGAGATATTCCCATTTATATTGAAAAGATTTTTTTCTAGAATACTCCCAGGAAGTGTATTTGAAAGTTATGGCTAGATAGGAAAAACAATGAAGATGAGAGTCTGTTGAATTCATTCATAAAGTAAACTTTAATGCTAAAAAGAAGTTAAAAGCATTACAGTATGTCATATAAACAGGTGAAATAGTCAGTATAATAAATCTTAACTTTAATAATTTGTTTGTTTTTCTAGTTTTCTTTGTTTTCTTTTTGAAATTTAGAAAAGTCATATATATTTCCTAATATCAGGGAATTAATGACATTTTTTTAAAAAAAAAAACTACTTTAAATATACATGTATTAAGTCTAATAAATAAATTAATACTCTTTTAAATGTAAAAAATATAAATAATTTAGCAAAAAAAAAAAACTGAATATTTATAAAGAAAAATACTCCAGGTGATGTTTTTTTTAAAAATATAAATATAATGTATAAATTATTGATAAATTTTTCCAAAGTAGCAGGTGCGTTTCAGTTGCTATATATGTATATAATCTTTGATGTGCTGTATGTTAATGTGGTTGAAAAAGAAATATATTTTGTTAAATAAAAATATGATTTTGATTCTTTTTTTTTTTTTAAAAAAAGATAATATTGAATAAAAGTAAATATCAAGCTATGTATTTATTTATTTATTTATTTTCTCAATAATTTTTGTTTTAGTTATTTTTTAAAAAAGGATTTTAAATGAAAAAATAAAATTTTATGCCAAAGAGAATGATTATAAACGTGGAGTCTCATGATTACCTGAGTTTGAATCCAGGATATATTGATGTAAATTAGGGAATAAATGGGTATAGGTATAGGACTTACAATAATAATAATACATTGACTTAGACTAATGATGGAACTCTCATGTCAATATTGGACATGAATAATAAATTAAAGGTGATTTCTATTCTATACTATGGCCTGATCTTTTTTGGCATCAAAATGTGGCCCTGACAATTACAAAAATGATGTCACACATTTTAGCTCTATAAATCACTAAAGTGATTTACCTTAAAATATTAAAAATTGTCTTTAGGTTCAGATATAATAATTGCTGCCTAAGGGTGTGGCATAATGCCAAACTTGAGGAAGATTCTGTAGATCAGTTAGTACTTCAAAGAAAAAATATAATTTTGTTAGATAAAATTATATTACTAAATGATTAAATATAAACATTAATTATAAAAATGAAGGGAATTTCTTTGCAATGATTTTTACCTTTTTATTTCTCTATTATTTTGTCTGTATATCTACTCCAATCATTCATTTGGCAATCTATTTGTTTATCTTCTTTACATATAATTCTATCCATACATCCATAACATGTTTGTTTATCTCTCTAATATCTGTCATCTGTTTGTCTATCTATCTATCTATCTATCTATCTATCTATCTATCTATCTATCTATCTATCTATCTATCTATATATCTATCTATCTATCTATCTATCTATCTATCTATCTATCTATCTATCTATCTATCTATCTATCTATCTATCTATCTATCTATCTATCTATCTATCTATCTATCTATCTATCTATCTATCTATCTATCTATCTATCTATCTATCTATCTATCTATCTATCTATCTATCTATCTATCTATCCTATCTATCTATCTATCTATCTATCTATCTATCTATCTATCTATCTATCTATCTATCTATCTATCTATCTATCTATCTATCTATCTATCTATCTATCTATCTATCTATCTATCTATCTATCTATCTATCTATCTATCTATCTATCTATCTATCTATCTATCTATCTATCTATGTCAATTTACATGTTTGTTATTCTATGTAATGAAGTGGTTTCTTTTTTCTTTATAACCTAAAGCTGAGTGCACTTTCAGTAAAATCCACCATAGTCATAGCTTTCTATGATTATGATAAACTCACTGAAAGCATATTCAGCATTAGGTTATAAAAAATAAAGAAACCATTTCATTATACAGACAAATAAATGTATGCAAATTTGAATTACAAATATCAAGGGAAAATCAGTATTATATATGTGTATATAATACACACACGCATATATATATATATGTCTATAAATTAAAAAGGAAATTCTGATGAATATAAATAGAATATCTTTAATTAATAGTCAATATGCTAATGTTAAAATTTATGAATCTTAGGATATATATGTGCTGATTACTTCTGCTAAATTTGAATTTAAATGATTTGCTGGTGGAGAAGGAAAATAACTGAAAGTACTTTTGTGGTTTAAACAAGCAAAACTCTCCATACAGTATTCCCACTCAGTGCAAGCCGAATAATCAATGGATGCCAGAAGGCTAGTGCATAAAATTCCCATCTAGTTCCTACTTATCCAATATCCCCAGACTATTTTTTGGCTTGTGGCCTTTGTCAGTGAGAATATTGGATGAGTAGGCCCTAAATGGGGAGTGGCAATATTATATAGAAAGTTTTTGCTTGTTTTAATAACAGTTATAAGCAAGCATAAGAAATGGTGATCATGTGACTTCTGTGGTTTATTAGAATTACTTATAAAATATGCTATCATCATTATAATTTATTATTTTTATTACAATAATTATTTTATAATGGACCTTTTATTTCATTTATATGCATATAATCTTATGCTAAGTCCAAATGCATGACTATAATAAAAAAATGAACAAGTCAGATTCTATATAATAAGTTTAATAAATTTGTAAATAATGATCAGTTTTTATATCAATTTTAGACCTGTAGAGGTCCCTACCCTTCACATTTTCAACTGCACATGCTTTAGGTTTATTGCTTTAGTAAATATTATTTATCAGGTAGATTCAAAAATAATCTGTTTTTGCCCAATCACCACATTATTATATGGCAAATAAATAAAAAAAATATAGACACTCAAAATTTGCTAATAAACCTTATTTCCAAATTTATTGAAATGGTTCTGTAAAATCTGAATTGTTTAAACCAATCAATAAGTGAGTTAGTTAGAAAATATCATGACTGAGATGAACTCTACACAAATTATCATTTCTTGGAATTTTTTTCACATATAAATATATTAACTATCCAAAATATTAATCAAATATATCTGTAGTAGTACTAGCTAATGATCATAAGAATGTTAATTAGTCATGGATATCTGTAATAATAAAAGTCTAGCTGCTTTAAACAATAAATCTTATATTAAAACAAATAGAAATTGGCCCCCTGCTCTGAATATTTTCTGCAATTTTTGCAGAAATGACGTCTCTAGCAGTGGCAGGACAGAAAATAAAAAAGTACCGAACTTAGTTATATTACTTGCAATAGAATCCTTTGATGATACTGTAAAAATAAGAACTATCCAAGATAAAAGCTCTATATATGCTTTAGGATTTTGTTACCCCAAAATTACAAAATATATTTTCCATTATATTTTTATTATTGTGATCACATATTCAAATCTTAATAATATACATAGTAAGTCAAATAAAGCTGTAATTCTATCTATGAAATACTACATCAAATTTGAATGCATATTTTTGATCTATTGTTGATAATTTAAAAATTGCTGTGAAAGGTATTTTCTGTCAGCTTCAGTGATATCTTATTATTTAACATATCATTTCAAAAAGCTTTAGTTGTTGTTTTCCATCACTGTAATTTGCTAGAACATATTACTATACTTGTTAAATCTTGTTTAATAATAGACTTTTGATTTACAAAACACAGCACTATAAAGAAGATAATATAAATTTCAATGGTTTACCCTGTAAATTTATTTATAGGAGAGTTTGAAACCTAGGCTTTAAATGCTATATTATATAAATCACATCGGTCTGGCTCAGTTATATTGATATTTTGTCATCTGGTCACATGATAAATAAAACTGAATTGCATTAAACTCATTATGAAAATAAAGTCAGTGAGCAACTCTTTTTGACATTCTTGTTTCCAAAGCAGATAATAATATATATTATGATTAGAATATTCATATGCACTAATAGATATCTGAAAACATAATCTCAATATTAATGAGTTGAGATCTTTCCTGTGGCAAAGTTGCTATTTAGAAAGGGCTTTTTTTTTATCTGATAAAATTATACTAAAACTGAAGTTGCATATAAGGAAACTTGAAATTATTTGCATATGATTTTAAAATGTCAAATCTTAAAGTTGATATTACAAACTTCTAATATATCACTACATATTTTTATTTAGCAATGTGAGCCTGGAAATAAATGCAGCAATAAAAACATTAAAAAGTAAATTTATTAAATTAATATTAAGCAATCTTCAAAATGTTTTCACATAATAACAATCATAATATTGGATTATAATTTTTAACATCAAATATAGTTTAAAACAGGCAAAACTCACTATATATATATATATATGTACACACAGCAAGCTAGAGTAATCAATGAATGCCAGAAGGCTTGTGCATAAAATCCTTGTCTAGTGGTTACTCATCCAATATCCCCAGACTTTTTCTGGCTTGTCCTCGTCAGTGAGGAGCCTTGGATCTGAGAACACTGCATCTAGATCTTAGGATTTAATGCAACCCTCTAGTAGGCATCTTTTATCTCCACTTAATTACAAAACTATGAGTCTTAAATTGAAAACTCCTTAATATTTTCAATCCAAGCTCATTAGCTTATATAATCATATAGGTCTGAACTCAGTTCAATACCTATACACTTTGATGTCTTTGGTTCTTTAATAACCATAATCATCATTATCGTATTAGGCAGGATTGGTTTTAAGCCAATAAACATCACATGATCACCATTTTTTACGCTTGCTTATAACTGTTATTAAATATAGTTTCAATTTTTTTCACATCTAAATAATTTGTTTGGCCTCAAATATTTTTAAATTGTCTTGCATTGGTGGTCGAGAGGTCAGCGCGACTGCCTTGCACTTGCATGCAGTTACCCGGGTTGCGGGTTCGCGTCTCGGCCGATGCTATGACACTTTATAAATAAAAAAAAATTTTAAATTTATAATTTAGCTTAATGTAAGATATAAAAATAATATATCTATTTAATATAGTTTTTAATCTTCAAAACAAAACTGTAATTTTAAAAGATTTTACTATTCATAAAAAATGCTTAATACTAAATCAGTCTTAATAATAATTAATAATTATTAATAATATTCTAATTAAGTATATATCGTATGATAAAGTTAATTACAAAGTTATTTTTAGTCACAAATTGTAATTTGCAATGTTAAATAATATTCGTATTATAATAGTAATAATATTTCTTTTTCAATTTTAACCAACATGTTGTTTTAACATATATGATTTAACGATTGAATAATTTCACACCTAAGAGCTTCAGTTTAATGCTTCCCACTACATCCTATCATTTATGTGTCAGGTTTAATTTTAAAATACCATCTACTTCTTACTTAAGATGGTAAAGGATTAACTTTTCAGCGTCAAAAGTCACTTCTACTTGAAGAATATTTTTTCTTGATTTCTTAAAGATTTTTTAAAAAGATATCGGGATACATTTTAAATAATAATAAGAATAGTAAAATAATATTTAAAAAGAAAAGATTTCAGTTGATGATTATATCAGATATAATAATTTATCGATAGGTATATTTTATTTGCAGATTAAAAGTCTTTCTAACAATCTTGCAAAACGAAATTATACTAGATAGCAAATGTATAAAGCTTTTTTTTTTTTTACTTTCTAAGATTATGTAAATATCCATTTATAACCCCCATCGGGTGGCTAATATAAACAGTCTTGGCGGGGGAAAAAATCACATGCTTACTTATAACTTAAAATAAATTTAAATTTAGCCAGTCTCGTTTTGGACTAAAATCATATGTATTATAAGTAAATAATACTATCTACTACAAATACAAATGTATATAAATATGACAAGATATATACATAAATATGAAAACAATATAATTTAATTTTTAAGTTTTGCATCCTGGACAAATGTAAAAAAATTTTTTTTTTCTAAACATTATTTCAAGTTGTCTTTTATTATTTAATTAAAAATAAAAAATATATTAATAATATTCATATATGTAATGTACTTCTCCAAGCTTGCTATAAATTTTGAACTTTCGCTCAATCTAAAATCTTCCAGATCAATCACTTTCAAGTATATGTAAAGTGATCTAAAGACTCGAAATATCTAAACATCCACATATAAACAATAATCAGACTTTCTATTTATACGTTTAATTACTATCAATTGATTTGCCAGATTGAATACTTTAATAATCGACGTATATCATACTATAACACCCAAGAGGAAAAGTATAATAATATATATAATAGCACGAGCATAAATGTAATTAACAAATAAGTAAATGATTAATTTTACAATTAAATATGTGTAAAACACACTTTGTATATATGTAAGTAATTATATATATCAATGAGTCACAAAGTTTACCCACTAAGGATTTGACAAAATTTATATTTCATTGAGTATGCATGCTTTTTCTTGGGCTTTAACTTCAGAAACCAATAAATAAACATCTTAAATGCACTATATTATATATGTTTAAAGAAAGTTAGAATCTTTTTCACTTTAAGCATAAGCACATGTGCATGCGTTATATATATGTAAATAAAGTATTGGGGGGGGGGGGGGGTTTAAACCGTTACTACTTAAGATCTAACGGTTTTTCTTTAAGAACTTTATCTTGACAATGATTAACGTTATTTCGTCCGAACACTTTGTTTATATCATACAATCTTGAAAAGAATTAAATATAATATTACATATATATATATATATCACTTTTCAGCATGATTTGAATAATGTTTTCACTTTTGATTAAATTAAACGCTTCTATTTTAAATATATTAAGATTTTATATCAATGAACTTATTGAATTTCTAATGTTAGAATCCTATTATCTTCTTGAAACGTTAATCATATTTATGACGCGTAATGAATGTTAAATCAATCAAGATCTATCTTATATATATATATGTCAATTGCGTTGACCTGGAAGCGAACCCGGGCCAACTGCTTGGAAGGTAGCTATTCTAACCGCTAGGCCACAAACGCTTACGTATTAGCATAAAGTGATTGATAAATCATTTGTAGAATCAGCGCTGTCTTTTGGATTTTGAGCCCCTGGGCACAAATATAAAATGGGGCTTCCAGTAAATAAAAAAAAGGAAATAAATAAATAAAATCTTTAATTTTCAATACAAGAAACGAATATATACAGCATTTATTCTTATCTAAATAATAATATTTAACTTATAATACAATATTAATATAAAAGAAAAACAAAATTAATAATACAACTTTATTTTCCTTGCTTTAATTTCAGCAAATGTATCTATTATTTCACTTAAATTTAAGTCTTCATATAATTTATTTTCTATGGAAAGCAATATTGGGTTGGATAGTCTTTCTTGTGCTATTGTGGATCTTAAATAGTTTTTTATTATTTTAAGTTTTGACAAGTTATGTTCGAATTCAGCACTGGTTATCGGAATTGTTAATAAAATTCATAAGATATATAGGTGTGTGTAAGCTATATGGGTGTAAGATATATATTGTGATGTTGATTAAAATAAGGTAATTCAGTACAGGGCTCTGAGCATATGGCTGGTTGACCAACCTTAGGGAGAATACTGTATAGAACAACACAGAACACAGTTTGAGATAGACTTATTCTTATTGTGTAAATTATTAAACACTATAGCTGGAAGACGGATCAATTATTTATGGCAACAATCACTTTAAGAGAATAATCTGAAATATTATATACATGAATGAATAGTGAAATTTGATGAAATATTTTTCTTGTAATAATCTAAATAACATTTCAGCTATGATTTAACTATGCAACAATTAAAACCAAAATTACAATTTGATAATACATGATCTAATAATATTAATAGTGTTTATTGTACTTACATTAAAGAAAGTTATATATATATATATATATATATATATATATATATATATATATATATATATGATAGCTTAATAATTAGTCATTCATAATGTGACAAATTGAAGTAGAATTATTTCTGCCAAATATGTATCATATATCAATAAAGTTCAATAAACATCATCAGAATATCATTGATAAAATGATTATTTAATGCATGTTTACAAGTGATTGATTCACATTAGTATTGCATCTAATACAAGGGAAATAACCTGTTCATGTACAGTTTGTTGCACTTACATGCATACATTTATATATATATGAAAAGAAAGTTACTGTTAACACTAACTGAAATAATTATACAAATATATAAACCAATAAACATCACATGACCACCACTTCTTATGCTTGTGTATAACTGTTGTTAAAACAGGCAAAACTCACCATACGTATTGCCACACACAGCAAGCTAGAGTAATCAATGGATTCCAGAAGGCTTGTGCATAAAATCTCCATCTAGTGCATCTAGTTTTGTAGTTAAGTGAAGATAAAAGGTGGCTGTTGGAGGGTTGCATTAGATTCTAAGATATAGGTGCAGTCCTCTCAGATCCAGGGCTCCTCACTGACGAAGGCCACAAGCCAGAAACTAGTCTGGAAATATTGGATGAGTAGGCACTAGATGGGGATTTTATGCACAAGCTTTCTGGCATTCATTGATTACTCTAGCTTGCTGTGTGTGGCAATACGTATAGTGAGTTTTGTCTGTTTTAATTATGTAAACCATTATACAATTACAAATATCCAGTAACGCCCTCTGTTTAAAAGTCCATATCTCAATAAGTTCACTATTATTGAGACATAGACTTTTAAACAGAGGGCGTTACTGGATATTTGTAATTGTATAATGATTTATATATATATATATGTGTGTAATAATAATAAATAATCATAAATCAGATTATATATAATTGAAATGAAAACATCTGTGCCTTCCAATGAGTTTTCCATTGCAAATAAATTATCACTATGTCTTTTAATAGTTTATTTATATTACACAACTCATTGGAAGGCACAATTAATTTTATTTCAGTTATATATATATATATAATCAAAATTACCCCAAATTCACAACTCAACCAGATTAGCCAAATAATAAAAAAAAACAATGGTTTCATTGCTACAAGTAGACTTCTCAAGTGTAAAGAACTACAAAATAACATATTTAATTAAACTAAACATTACCTAAAATTCCACTTACATCCCATACACCCTTAATATTAAAAGGACTTTGAGTTGTGAATTTGGGGTAATTTCGATTACTTTATTGGTTAGTTTAGCTTTATGTTTATATATATATATATAAAGGAATTCCATCTTTATTGTTAAAAGGAGGTTCCCTTAACAACTGTTTGAATTTGTTGATTGTTATTGATATTGGGATTGTCTAAGTGTTGACTGTTTTTTAATGATATATATATATAAAGATAGAGAGAGAGAGAGAGAAATAGATAAATGGGTAAATACATATACTTAGTAGATATATAGATTAAAAGAAAAATAAATAAATAAATGGATAGATAACTAAAAAAGTAGATAAACAGACAAACAGTTAAATGACATATATAAAAATAAAGGAACAAAGAAACAAACAGAAATTGGAAAGATGACAAACAGATACATAGAGAGAGATAGGTAGATAAATAAACAGACAGGCAGAAAGCTAAATTAATAGATAAGTGGTTGATTCACATATATTTATATAGTAATGGATAAATAGATGGATCATTGGAAATATGGATAAATATGTAGGCAAGATCAAATAATAAAAATAATGAGTAAATTTATATATATATATCTTTAAAAATTGTGCAATATTTTATCCAATTATATAAATAGTAGATTTCAATTTGTGTTCATGTCCACAACCTGAAATTATTTAAGTGGAACTTTGAAATTTTTAAAAATAGTCAAGATTGTTAATTAGGATTTCAATCTTTCTTTTAGATAACCAATATGTTGAGGCAAAATGCATGTCAGTAAAATAAATAACTAGATATTTTTAGCTACATAATAAAATCATAGATATATCAAACACAAAGAGTAACAGATTGACAGTGAAATACTCTCATAAAATCATATCTTCACAATGTTTTAACAGTAAGATGATGAAGTGGGCCATGCTATGAATAATTAATTTTGCATATTTACTTTATCAATGACTAATAAACATTATATGTATTGCAGTGAATTAAAATAAATATAAAATAAAAATGGCCCTTGTTGTTTTGTTTGTCTATTTTTTGCCTTTTTTGAATAGAATTATTGGCACTTTATTACCAGCAATTTTACCAGAGCTATTTATCAATTAAAATATAAATTGGGACAATTAGATCTCAGTGCTGATGTACATTTTAAATTAAAATGATTCAAAAGTATGTAAAGATTTAAGTTAGGAAATTTATTAAAAATAAAATTTCCAATGTTATAGCTTTATTATGGGAAAATATGTTAAATAATTTCCATTTTTAATTTATTTAAATATTTAGCATATTCTGATTTCGTAAAAAAAAAAATATAAAGAACATGGAATTATTGAATTTTAGAATTATTCAAGGCTAGAATGTATAATATATGTATATAGTGCTTTTAATTACTATAGACTAGAAAGACAAAAAATAAATGTTTCTTCAACCAAAGTTAAGTTCTTATATTTAACTTTTAATTTTTACAAGCAATATGTAATACTGTTATTAATTGTAAATATCCCTAATTTCATATTATTTTAAATTGAGAAGTTGTACATGTCAGTACATTCCTAATTATATATATTTTGTAAAAATCAAATTAGTTTGAATTTAGATCATATAGTATAAACTTTATGTCTCTTTTTCTCATTTAGAAGCTTGTAGACTAAATGTTTTTCAATTTTTTTAAATAACCTTTTTTTTTCTATATTTTAAGACAAATATTGTAAAACTTATTGTAACCATTGTTTTCAATAATAAAATGCAAATTTATTTTGTTATAATAACTGCTTTACTAAATCTATCAACTAAACAAAAATAATCTAATTTTTTCATAACATCACATGATCATCATTCTTTATGCTTACACAAGCTGTTTACACAGAGGCAAAACTTTCCCTACAGCAATCCCACTTAGTGCAACCCAGAGTAATCAAGGGATTCAGGAAGGTTTATGCATAAAATCCCTATCTAATGCCTACTCATCCAATATCCCCAGACTAGTTTGTAACTTCAGGGTTTCATCAGTGATGAGCCTTAGATCTGAGAGCATTGTACCTAGATCTTAGGATCCAATGCAACTCTACAGCAGCCACTTTTTACATTTTTAACTAACTATAATGCTTAGAGTCCAAAGTAAAAATATTTTTAATACAATCTCATTTGCTTGTATAGCCATATAGATCTGAATTCAGTTTACCATACATGCATTTTGGTGTCTTTGGTTTTTTAATAACCACATTTATCATAAACTAGAGTGGGGATATTGGGTGAATAGGTTCTAGATAGGAATTTTATCCACAACTTTCTGCATCCACTGATTATTCTGAATTGCACTGAATAGTCTACTGTATGAAAACTTTTACCTCTGTGTAAACAGCTTATATAAGCATAAAAAATGGTGACCATGAGCTTTATAGTGGTTTAATGGCAATCCTACCTAATAGGGATTATGGTGACTTTGGTTATTAAAGAACCAAAGATACTAAAATGTATGGATGCTGAACTGAGTTCAGTTCTATATGACTATACAAACAAATGAGCTTGAATTGAAAATATTTTCATTTTGGACCCAAAGCTTTATAGTAAGCTAAAAATGCAAAAAGTAGCTATTGGAGGAATGCATGGATCCTAAGATCTAGGTGCAATGCTCTGAGATCCAAGGATTCTCACTGATGAAATCCAGAAGCTAGAAACTAGTCTGGGGATAGTGGATGAATAGGAACTAGATAGGGATTTTGTGCACAAACTTTGCTACATTTATTGATTATTCTGGCTTGCACTGAGTGGTGCTACTGTATGGAAAGTTTTGCCCCTGTATTCTCTATTTTTTAATATTTTATGGTTATAATTTTTTTTCCTACAGATATTTTAATATTTGTTGTAAATAATTTGTATAATACAAAAAAAAAAAATTGGAAAAATATTTATATAAAATATTGTATTTAAGAGTGGTATTAAATGTCATTAAGAGTCTGTACACTTGTAAACTATATTATAGTTATTATGAGCTAACTTGAAATAAAAGTATTGTAACAGTCAGAATCGTCTATCTCGCTAAGACACTGCAGAATTCAAACCCAAGACACTAAACTAAATATTCTAGGAGGAGTTACTTTCTAGATATACTAAGTTCGAATCTAAAGCCCAAATTTCACAGCGCCAT